>LPNX010875284.1:110930-226794 GCA_001517045.1 Pseudotsuga menziesii | reverse complement strand
AAACACGGTAGAAAATCAAAATCGTTCAATGCAGTGGGAAAAAACGAGATGCACCTACCTAGCAAACCAGCGAAATGATCAAGCTGATGACGGTTGGAATTCTACCCTTGCCACCTGGAAGCTGGTATAGTGATAGCTAGACCTTCTCTCCTTTCGAAGCATGACAACTCAACTCACCGCGATAGTGCTTGACAATAAAATAAACAATACAAACTCCCGACTGTCACACTGTATATATAAAAAATGCCACACGTGCAAGCATCTACATTGGGCACGAAAAGAAAGTGACGTCGGGTGACTAGAAATTCAGTCCCTCCGCAATGGCGGACACTCCCCGGTACTAAATCACCTGCCCGGCTAAATATAATGCGTGAACAAAACGACAGTCGGGCGACGACGGATACCCTAATCGGATGATCGAGAATTCGAACCCCTCCGCAACGGCGGATGCTCGGAGCACAATGCTGTCCGCAACGGAGGAGAAAACGATGGCCAAGCGTTCCGCTACAAAGTCGGTAATCAACAAAACATACATCGGAGCACCGATGAAAGTCTAAGTCTGAAGAGATCCGCAACGGCGGATGTCCGAGAAGGAGATCTGTCCACAGCATCGGACGAGGGAGACTTCAAATCCCTCCGACGAAGAATCCAAATCCGCCCGAAACGACAAAGAATGAAAATTCATGAGCAACGGTCGGAGCGAAAAGGACAGTCCGCAATCGGAAACGCTCCACAACGTCGGAGGGTAGGATCAAAAAACTGCCCGCAACGGCGAAGAGGACAAAAACTTAACTTTCGATTGAACAAGGCTTCGAGAGATATGCAAGACGATGACGAATTCAACTAAGGATGGGATTTGTTAAAACATTGAAATGAGTAAGCACCAAACGATTGACAGTAACCCAAAGTGCTGGAAGACGCTTTAAAATCCAAAGGCCAAAAATCAATAGGGTGAAATCAAGAAAAGAACTGACTAATTCAAAGTAAAGGAGGGTCCAAAAATGTTTAGAATTTTGGGAAATTGTTGCAGATGCAACAATTGGAAACTACCTGGTGAACCCCAGATCTATGAATTAACTCTCTTTCCCAGCTTAAGACTGTTCGAATAAAATCGAAATCTTCTAGATATCTGTATCCCCAAGTTAGCCAACCTATGCATTAAATTACTTAGAAGAAGTCTATCTTTTCGGGAAAAGGTAACACCAGCAGTGTTTCAGGTCTAAATAACTCTTTTGAGGCCAAATAAATGAGGTCATTTTACCTGCCCTTTGGAAGTTATAGCTTAAACACCACAGGATTGTGACAGAGGGTGATAGTATTATCCTTTTCTTCCTCATTCCCATGCCAGTCTGCACTTTTGTGCCCTTTTGAATTTTAGTTCTTTTGATATGAGTCCTCCTGTATGCCTTTCTTACTGAATTTTAATTCAAGATCCTCTATCCCATAGTGTCCTTTTGTGTGAACAATATACTTTGTAGTCCAGTTCACAGATGAAGAGGATCTTGTGGCCATTTGGTACTTTATGCTTTGAGATTCACGCTTTTCGAGCTTTGCTTTGATATGTCTTGTTCCTTTCAGGGGCTTTGACTCTTCATAGCTTTTAACTTTTCTTAATCCATGGCATGGGATCATTTATATGTGATAAACTATCCCGCTCTGCTTCCTTTCTGTGGGTATTTTGCTGTCAGCTTCCTTGGGTATTTAAGATGTGAGATGGATGGAAACTTTAAATAGTACTTCAGACCTTTTTTCACTTCTCGGTTATTTACGAGGATTAAGTAAGACTTCAAATGAATGCACTGTCGATTAGGAATACAATTACTAGAAGACATTCTATACTTTAAATCACAGTCTTTTTCTCAGGACTTTAGTTGATACAGAACCCTGACATTCCCATTACATCCACAAGTTTGCCTCTTATTCAAAATCAAAAGGAAAAACTAACAAAGCTATAAAGAAACAGTAGCAAAGCAAGTAATAAAAGAAGATCCATCAAAGTATTAAATAAATAAAACAACATCTAATATTAAGGAAACACAACAATTTATTTATATACAACAGCAGACAAAAATCTAAAAGAAAGACGCCCATTCCCAAAAAAAATTTACAACTAAAAGTTAAGGAATGAACTGGGTTTCAGACATGAGTATTTTAACCATGATCTAACTATGCTGTTATTGAAATAGAACCCATATCTAAGATCCTGCAATCATTTCTCTCAACCTGAGGGAGTTGAAGGAGCTCAGGCTGAGTGTCCATCATAGGACTGGCCTCTTTTGAAGTGTGTTGTCTCAGCTTACACTCAGTTAGATAGCTTCCCAATACAGACTCAGCAGATTCGTTTCCTTCTCCTAGCTTAGTGACATTGTGCTTCCTATATGGCTCTCTCAAAATCTTAATCATGTTTGGGATACCTTTCTGAGGTAACCACAAGTGAGACGAGTCTGAAGCAAAGTACCCATTTAGTCGCGATGTCCAATCTCGGTTCAGGATCATTCCATATCCATCAGGGATGTCTGCTACTATGATGTCAACGTAATGACATGTCCTTTTATTTGTAGCTAATCGGATCAGAACATCCTCCATTTCCCCTACTACTTTGACACTGGTTTCGTCAAGTTGAGTAACATCCCAAATAGTAGGTTTTAGCTGCCCATTAAGTTTTTTGCAAACTGTAAGAGGCATAACATTCATGGATGATCCAGAGTCTACCAAACAATTATGGACCTTATGATTTAAAATTTCAAGAGTCACAAGGAAAGGTGGGGCACTGGTTTTCTTAATCTTGATCAACTCAATCTTTTCTTCCACAGGTTGATTTTTCATGGGAAACTCTTCTTCCAGTTTCTCAGCTTTGCTTTCCTCATCATCTTCCACCGGTTTGGCAAATTCAATGAGTGGCTCTGTTTCCTGTTTGCCATGAATATCTTTAGGTATGTCATCTTTAGCCTTCACATCAGCCTGCCCCTTTTGTTCCTCTTGCAAATCTAGAACCTTTGATATTACTGCATTGTTCTTAATGGCCAGGTTTTCATCTTTTGTGGTTGTAGGGGTATATTGAGATTCGAGAACGTCTTCTTCCATATTAAACAATGATATACCATTCCATGAAAACATATTATCATTGTCTGGTTTTACCATGGTATGTTTCTCCTTTTCTTCCTCACCACTGTCCCTAGCCAATTCTGGGTCCAACAACTTATTCATCACCAATGTTATTGAATGTAACCATTGAGGACACTTCTTCTCATAATGAGGCTATTGATGAAAGGTACAGAAATTATCTCCTCCTATTTCGGTTATGTTTATTGATGCCAAATTAGGAGGTGGGACTTTCCATTGGTTGTTATCTTCCTTCCTTGGATAGTATGGCTTATTGGTCTTCTGAGTGTTCCTCTCCTTTTCCAGATCTATAATTCGGTTGGACATTTTCTGAAGCACTTTCATCATTTCATAATAATTATGGGGTTGATCTTCTTTGGATTTAGACAGCAGTGAGCTTCTTCTTACAGTGATCTTGTCTTCAAATGAGTCAGGATAGTCCTCTATACTCTCGCTTTCAGCCTCTACTCTCTCAACCTCTTGATAGGTTTCTGCCAGCGTGGGCTTGAGTTTCATCTTGGCGAACATGGCCAGCTCCGGTCCTAAGGCTAAGGTATAATACTCTATTAAGACTTTATCTGAAGGTCTGTCTTCAGCAGAATTTTTTTTTAAGTAAAATGAAAATATCTGAGTGAAACTATGTACCTTCTCATTCTTTTCTTTTCTCAACAAAACAAGACCTTTCATCCATGAGGCATGCGTCTTCTGAGCGGTATACTTATTCCTAAAAACCCTCTCAAAAGTGTCCCAATTAGGAATGGAGTTTGCAGGTAGTCCAAAATACCAGGATGCTACTGCTCCTTTCAAAGTATGAGGAAAAGCTCTACACACCACATCTTCATATTCTCCAGCCCTTAGCCCTTCTAACGCTAGGTAAAAACTCTGAAGGTGGTCATCTACAGCAATGTTGTCCGCAGGGTCAAACTTGGGCAAAAGCTTGTCAAAGGCTTGAGGCAGGTTATGCAAAGGAGGAGTTAGGTTCAGAGGTGACCTAGCTCTCCATGCCGGCAAAGGGTTAGGTTGATTACCAGCCATGAGCAAAGGTAAGCGAGTAACACTAGGAAAAATAGGATTTCAAGGATAGAACCGAAAACTTCAAAACCTTAAAACATCTGCTGGTAGGGTAGTCGCGGGAAATCAAATTCCACGGCCAGCCTTTACTGGCGGCCCTCCTTCTAGCGACAAAACTGTTGTTGCCTGGAAATTCGCAGTCGGAAACAGTAAGGGATTCTCCCCAATCAACGTTCCCAACTAGCCCGTTGAATGTTTGGTATAGGGAATCCGTCCGGTTTACAGTCCGGCTACCGTAGGTCAAAGTAACACAAGGGTTTATCGGTTGCGGCCCGTTCCACCGGAATTTGTATTTTTGACTTAATATATGCAATGCACATGCCTATCTTGATCATGCAGGGTGATAAAGATGCACGGAACTACACAATGTGCTGCGCAGGTTCTTACCTCTCGTCTTAGGTTCACAAACATCTAAACCACATATGCAACCATGAAGTAAAACAACTAACTATCTAAACAACTAACTATCTATCCCCGGGGAGCCGAAAGAATAATTATTTGTGAGTAATGTATTATTTCCATGTATGATAAACAAAATTACAGGTAGCTGATGTTTACGTTTACAACACATGAACGAGAAAATATTCTAACAACCAGGTAGCCAATTGTTATATGAGCCACATACATTACTCCAGGTGAATTTTCCACAAATTAAATCAGAAATCATTCAGCAAGACATAGGTCATGAAGTTAGAACGATCTCACGATTCATGGACACAAACTGGAAAAATAAAGTAGTTCATCTTTCTGCCATCCATGGTATAACATTTGGAAACTTCACAGCTCTTTCTCCAGCAGGCAAACTAAAATCTTTTATTGCAAAAGGAAGTAGTTCTTCTTACAATATGTCCTCCAGTCTTACTAGGAAAAATCCCTTTCTCTTCTCTACGCTTCCTATTTTTATACAAAAAGCAAAAATTGGTTGGGCTGCCCAAAGTGACCTTTGGGCTTCCCAACCCTTATGTCTTCCCAACATTTCATTTTTTCAAAAAAACCTTTTACAAACGTATTAAATTACAACAAAGCTGACCGGTCCTCTTGTGAGGAGGGTTCCGCTTGGTTTCCCAAGAATTTCTTCCATGCTGCTGTTTCAGCAGCGAGATATTCAAACGAGCTCAGCTCTAAAAATTGAATGTTTAGCTCAAACTTTTCCACCTGGTTTCTAATGGCCTCTACCCTCGTTGTGTTCAATCACACCTGTTCTTCTAAGAGCTGCACACTGACGGCTGTATGGCCTATTTCATTTTTCAGGATTTGGTCATCAATGGCTTTGATGCAGTGTACTCTAGCTTCTTCATCTTGCTGCCCCTTTTGCAACATTTCTACAAATGCATCATGATCAAGGAACTCATATAGCCTCTGCTCGGCTTCTACCTGACATCGGTTGTAGGTAACCAGGGCCCTCCTGAAGAATTCTATGCAGACTCCCTTGGTCTTCTTGACTGTTTTCTGGAAGTCTTCTGCAGTATTGATAGCGAATTCTATCAAATCGTGGTCCCATTTAAGGGCTTGTTTATCCTTGGATGGTAGCTCAGTTGGAGATGCCTCATCGTTCTCCGCTCTGGCTATCCTTGTAGTCAGTACTTCAAGGATGTCTTGGGACCTGTCAACAAAATAAGAAGCGGTTTCCAAGATTTCTTCAAGTCGACTATCAATCTGGAGGACCTGGCATCTTTCTTCTTCTAGAGCAGTTTGCAGGTGTAGCACTTTAGCTTTCTGGGACAGGATGTGTTCTTTAACCAGCTGTAGATCGACCTACTGTTCCTTTGCTGCTTCCAGTTGCTCTTTCAGTTCTTCAACGTATGCGGCATTAGACTCGTAGATAATATGCTGTTGTGCTTCTAGGTCTTCTATCTTTGCCCTCATCTGTTCCTTTTCATTCTTTAAGTCTTGAATTTCCTGCTGTGCACTTTCCAGAGCCTCATGTGCTGTTTCCTTGGCCTGCGCTTCTATCTGGATGGCACGGATTTCACTCTTTGTGGCCTCCATCTCTCTCAGCACATGTTCATATTTTCTCTTAAGTTTATTTCCCTCTTCCCTTTCTTTTCTCAGGGTGTCCTTACGCTGAGAGGAGGTCTTCTTGGATGACTCTATTTCAATCATCATTCTATCTATGTTATCCTCTGAAGCATGTATTGCTGCAGTCCCTGCCCTTATAGTAAACCTTGGATCTACATCTGTCCCTACCATCATGACCTTGTCTGTTATCATTTTGCTGGCCATTCCTTCTGCCTCTACCTTTCTTTATTTTCTTCTCATTATCCTTTTAGTAGCCCTATCATAATATACGGTGCTGAAATCGGGGACTTCCTCCCCTTTTTCCTGTACGAAGGGTACTAACTGAATCATAGGGGTAGCAGCTATGATGGTAGTGGGCACTTGAGGGATCTGCACCTCAGGGTTTTCCTCTCCCTGACTCTGCCCTGATGATGTTTCGGGAGCTTGCTGTTGCGTCAACTTTATCTGTTCAGCCTCCTGCTCTTATAGTTCTTCGTCTATCTTTCTATGGGCTTCCTCGGCTGCTTTCCTAGCAGCTTCTTCTGTTTTTCTGGCTGCTTCATTGGCTCGTTCAGCTGCTTCCTAGGCAGCTTTCCTCTTTTCTTCTTCTCCTTTTTGCATCCATTCTGCAGCCTCATCTTCCAGCCTCTGGGCCTCCTCTCTTATCCTTTTGGCTGCTTCTTCAGCCCTAGCTTGCACAGCGTTATCCTGTTCAGATCCTTTTCCACCCTTGGTGGGGTTTTTCGGTTTGAATCTCCTACTAAGTGCAGTCATGTTTGGTGCACTCCTGAAAAAAGATTCATCTTGATCAAAATGGTGGGTGTACTCATAAAAAACCTTGTGCTTCTTGCAATGTTCAGCCATTCTGCCATGAGTGTCATTTCGTCTGAAAGTCATCTCGCCAAAGTGGAACTTTCCTAGCTCCTCTATAAATTCCGCAGCTTGCTTCACATTGGCGAAACTGTAGCTACCTAGCTTAAATGGTAGAGGTGGATAGGCAGTCTTCTTTTTCTGGAACAAGAAGTGACCAACTCCATCTATAAACACTTGTTGGACTGCCTCTTTGTGGACTACATAATCCGTTGCATACTTGGGCAGCAGATAAGGTGTTTTTGATCCACCAAACATTCTAAGATACATCTCGTTTTCTTTCAAGAAGTAATCACCATACTCCTCTATTACCTTCATTGCCTCCTCAAACATGTAGTTACATTCCTTTCGGAATATAATCGTGTGCAGAGGCATAATAAACTGCTCACAGATTTCTCGGTAATAGCTATGGTACTGGTGAGCACCCAGTAGTTTGTAGGCTGCATACACGGGCATTCCTTCTCTATCCCAAACACATTTGAGCACCGGGAAAGGTTGGTGGCATAGTATGCATTCTATCAGAAAGGAACTCATGTAGAACTCAGACCTTTTTCGGGCTTCTCCTCCTCCCAGGGCTGTAGCTACACAAGAAGAGAGACTGCTAGATACTAGGCTAGCCCAGTTGAAGATTGTTCCTTCTGTGGCTACATGAAACATAAGAGGTATCCACTCCAATTTGAAGAGTCTACCATTGGCTCTTCCAAAGATCCGGTTTAGCATCAAGGCTATAAACCTGTAAGGAGCTCTTAAGCTCGCTGTGTCATAGTCTTCAGTTGCTCTGTGTCTGTAAAGCTTTCCTGGTAAGAGCATTCTTCTCAGGGTTTCCACTTAATCCATCCTGATGTTAGCTAACCAATCGTTTGACAGGAATACTCGGGGCTCTGGAAAGTGGTACGCCAATGCCACATATCCAGAGCTAAAGGCAGCATAGCCCTGACCTTCAACATTCCCCATCAGCATTGTGTTATTGTTTGTGTGTGGGAGAATCCATCTCATCACATCAGAGCAAGGGAACAACTCTGGCCTGGTGGCAACCTTCATAATGGCAGATCTTTCTATATTGGCATAAATGGGTTTGTCCTCAAGACCTATGTCTGGGACTTCCCTACGGGAAATTAGTCTGTATATCTCTCCCCACTTATATTCAGGCTCAACCCCTGTGACACATTGGGTGTCCTCATAGATATACTCTGTTTGTGGGACGTCCTCCATTGTTGTTTGTTCTTCGACAGCAGGGGCCTTCCTTTTCTGCCTCTTGGACATTGTAAATTCTTCCCGCAATAAAAAAAAAAAACATCATGACATTTTAAGCAGTTTGAATTTGTGAACATTTTGCAGCGATACATTCTTTCTCAAGTGTATTATAATTGTGACCAGTCCATAAAATCAAATCATAAGTCTCTCATACTGAACAATCAAACTAGCGTGCAGTATTGTGCAACATGTTGTTATCCCATGCAACTAATACATATATTATTCAACCTTACAATGCCTCCTGAATGAACCATCTTATGATCTATTCTACATGCAACAAATTTATCAGTCATACTAGTGTTAGCATGAAACCTACACTATTATGTGACCTGTAATTTTCTCATGATATTGATACATCGAAGAAAAACATGCAAACTATATGTAGGTGCAGCGTGCAATTATCATTCTACTGCCTATCACACACAAAGAGCATCAAGCTTAAGCCAGCCAACACTTCACCCTTATAGCCCAGCAGACAAATTGCAAAGGAGACACATGTGACTGGCAACGAAAACAATACATTAGGCTGATAGCCCATTTCACCCTCCTCGGCGGGAAGTAACCACACTTATGCACAGGGTATGCTCATCAAAACATGACCCACGCTATCCTCAATAAACACAGCGTAACCGGCGGCACATCCCTTCGACCCTACTAGGGTTTTAGGCGACCAAAAGCAAAAAAAGGGGGCTACGAAAAATGGCGTAGTCAACGCAGGCCGCGAAGGCGACACTGTCGACCGTAAAACCCCTTCAAAACCCTATTCCTCCCAGCCAAGTAAATCGCAGGTTACATCAATAATCCCTCCCGAGACGGAGCATAACTCCGAAGGTGAAACATCTCTGGTTCACCATCCCAGGAATGTACCAAGGCAACCACAGCCCGCCAAAACAGAACCTTAAGCAATCCTCAACAAACGCAATCCTCTACCTATCGTGGCTGCACAGCAAGGTCTAGCGCAGATGGCGTAACGGCCGTCTGCGCCTAAAACCTTTCAACCCTTGCGCACAAGCAACGACTAACAGGTGGAAAGTAATCGGCTTAAAAGGTTAAAAACGCCCCCCCCCCACACCCTAGGTTAAGATAATAACCAACTTGAACAAGCTTAAATCCTAGGTGGACGAGGGAAAAAAACCAGTACCCCAAAACACGGTAGAAAATCAAAATCGTTCAACGCAGTGGGAAAAAACGAGATGCACCTACCTGGCAAATCGGCGAAATGATCAAGCTGATGACGGTTGGAATTCTACCCTTGCCACCTGGAAGCTGGTATAGTGACAGCTAGACCTTCTCTCCTTTCGAAGCACGACAGCTCAACTCACCGCGACAGTGCTCAACAATAAAATAAACAATACAAACCCCCGACTGTCGCACCGTATATATAAAAAACGCCACATGTGAGAGCATCTACATCGAGCAAAAAAATAAAGCGGCGTCGGGTGACTAGAAATTCAGTCCCTCCGCAACAACGGACACTCCCCGGTACTAAATCACTCGCCCGGCTAAATATAACGCGTGAACAAAACGACAGTCGGGCGATGGCGGATACCCTAATCAAATGATCGAGAATTCGAACCCCTCCGCAACGGCGGATGCTCGGAGCACGATGTTGTCCGCAACGGAGGAGCAAACGATGGCCAAGCGTTCCACTACAAATTCGACAATCAACAAAACATACATCAGAGCGCCGATGAAAGTCTAAGTCTGAAGAGATCCGCAACGGCGGATGTCCGAAAAGGAGATCTGTCTGCAGCATCGGATGAGGGAGACTTCAAATCCCTCCGACGAAGAATCCAAATCTGCCCGAAATGACAAAGAATTAAAACTCACACACAATGGTCGGAGCGAAAAGGACAGTCCGCACTCAGAAACGCTCTGCAACGTCGGAGGGTAGGATCAAAAAACTACCCGCAACGGCGAAGAGGACAAAAACTTAACTTCCGATTGAACAAGGCTTCGAGAGATATGCAAGACGATGACGAATTCAACTAAGGATGGGATTCGTTAAAACATTGAAATGAGCAAGCACCAAATGATTGACAGTAACCCAAAGTGCCGGAAGACGCTTTAAAATCCAAAGGCCAAAAATCAATAGGCTGAAATCAAGAAAAGAACTGACTAATTCAAAGTAAAGGAGGGTCCAAAAATGTTTAGAATTTTTGGAAATTGTTGCAGATGCAACACAGATCTCTAAAACACAACTCAAGTGTTACATTGAGTGTTGACTAAGGTTAAATTACTGTGGTAGGTGAGAAATGTGCCCCACATGTGTGCAGTCAAGTAAACCTAGCGCTAACTGAATGTAGAGGACTAGAACTGAATGTAACTGACTCCTAACTTAGCTTGACTAGTCATTAACTGAAGTGAACTGACCTTGGTTGGTTTCAGCACTCCCAGTGGCTTCCTAAATTGTATGGATTGATCTAGGAGGCTCCTAAACTGATGCAATCAAGTGCAATCAATGGCAGTGAGCCTCAATTAGTGTTCCCCACACTTTAGTAACTGAAACATGTGCCCCAATTAGGTCAAGTGGACCCAATGGTGTTAATGACTATAAATAGACTGGATGGACTCCCAATTTAGACATGACTCCCAATTTAGAAATATGACCAAATTTGGACAAGGAAGGATTAATAATCCTAACAGAAGACTTTCCAACTTCAACTGCTACTAAAGGCTCTTCTTGGAACTGAACACTTCTTTCAATGAAATATTTGTTAGTGCTCAAGTTGATCAACTTGTACCCTTTTGAATCTTCAGAATACCCAACAAATAGGCACTCTTGGCTTTGGGGATGCAAATCCTTTCTCTTTTCAGTTGGAATTCTAGCCGAAGCCTTTGAGCCTACAATCCTAAAATGGGTCACATCTGGCTTGTGCCCACTCCAAGCTTCGAAAGGAATCATACAATAAATTTTCTTATGAGGCACCCTATTCTGGATGTAGGATGCATAGTTTATAGCCTCGGCCCAAAAATTTGGTGGCAAAGTCTTAGCCTCCATCATGCAGGTTGCCATCTCCATCAATGACCTGTTCTTTCTCTCAGCAACACTATTTTGATGTGCTGTGTAAGGGATTGAATGCTGCATCCGAATACCTGCATATTTACAATACTAAATGATCTTAGACTTAACATACTCACCACCATTGTCATATTTTAGGATATTGAGTTTCCTCCCATACTGGTTTTCAACGAAGGCTTTAAAGACTTTGAAGAGGTCAAAAACTTCAGACTTATGCTTTAGGAAATAAACCCAACAATACCTAGAAAAGTCATCTATGAAGGTGAGTGCATATTTGGGTTGACTCATGGACATCTGAGGAAATGGACCAGAAATGTCACTATGGATCAACTCAAGAGGTGCAAAGGTTCTCTCATGACTAGCTCTCTCAAATTTGTGCTCTGGGTGTTTTCCTAGGATACAACCTTGATAGACTCCCTTGGAAAACTTGATCTTTGGTAACCCTATGACCATGTCTTTTTCACCCAAATCAGAGAGATACTTTTAGTTAAGATGGAAAAATATTTCATGCCAAAGCTTGCTTCCCTCATTAGCATGAATTAGAAGAATATAGGGGCTTGATTAGGCTAGAAAATGGGAAAACATGTATACCTTCGAAGTGTGATCAACAACACCTTTTTCTATGACTTTACCATTCGAAATCTCAGTGATTTCAACATCATCAGGGGAGAATATGACCTTCTTTAGAGACCCAGTGTGAGTCATATGATACACTGACAAGATATTAGAGGCAAGACCTAGAACTACAACACATTATTGAACTTACCATGGTCAAGATCAGTCCTTCCTCTCCCCAAACTATCAATGAGAGATTCATCTCCCAAAAATATTGGTGGACCTTTCGACATGTCAAGAGAGGAGAATGCCTCTTTTGTCAAAACCATATGTCTTGAGACTTGTTCTTGTCTCTCTTTTTCTCAGGTGTCTTTTTAGATTTTTTCTTGATTTTTGAATCCACCCTTGAATCTCCAGCAACCAAATCTTGGTCTTTGAAAGGTTTGATGGTGCCCATCATCACCAACTTATCTTGTTCCTATGTGAGGAATTCCATAAACTCTGTAAGCTTAGGCATATTCTAGGCTCGAGCTGTCAACTTGGTGGCATGGAAGGTCAAAAAAAACACTGAATAGTCCGGGCCAAGCTTTGAGAGTATAGCCAAAACTAGTTGCTCTTCCTTATTTTCAATTCCAAACTATTTTAGCTGCAAAACAAGGGCTTTAAACTTGGAAAAATAGAGTTGCAAGGATTCGAAGCTACTAGGGATCAAGGAGATCAGCTCATTCTCGATTTGATGTCCTCTCATCTCATATTTCTTACCAAAAATCTANGATGTCAATCCATCAAGATGGAAGAGGAGGTCTCTTGAAATGCTTAGACACAAAAGACCATAGGCCTCATCCCTCCTATTGTGCCATTTGATTTTCTCTACAGCTGCATTGGGCTCTACCTCAGTTTCCATAGTAACCCTGTAGATACCTTTCGCTCTCAACAATATCTCCATCTCATCTTTCCACTCAAATAAATTGAATGGAGTCAAGATGATCTTCTGAGATTGGTCCATAGCTCAAAATCTGTGCCCTTCAGGCAGCAAAATATGCTCCCAATAAAGATGTTGAGCTTGCAATAGAAATATGGAAGGAGAGAAATCGATATACAAAGGCTTTGATACCATGTGGAAATTGAACCCAAGAGATAGAACAATTACACTCACAAAATTGCTAATCAAACATGCAAAATTAACATTGAAGGAGATTGAAATTGGAGCATAACACTAATCTGTATCGAATAAGTGTACAATAGCCAAACTTATGAAGTAATAGGATTCTGCGATATATAACTACATGAGATATTCGAATGCATAAGGATGCCATTCGAATTAGTCAAAAAGTAGGCTTACTAAATATAGTCAAATCCCCCATAGGTGCATAAAGCAGTTTCCAAATCCACTAAGATGCTCCTGAATTGGCTAAGTCAAGTAGGAAAGCTAATGAGGGATGGAAAGAAAACTCATACATGCTTTTATTAGGAGAAAATGATGGAGGATTATGTGGGAAAAAAATAAGTCAACTACACCTAGTCTAGCTTTTCCTTTTGCCTTAATTCTCAATAAAACTGACAACTTTTCAGAAAAATAGATATGCACTTTGGAGGATCTGGAATAAAGAAGACATGCTAAATATGGTTTCCAGGAGGTTTCCCAAGCACTTCATGACTCATTTTTAGCAAGTGTTTACTTCTATGACATGTAGAAGGAAACTAGCATAGAGTGGAATCTAGGAGACTAGGTAATAAGACAAAAATTATTTAATTAATGTCTAAGCTAGGTAACTATGGGTTGATTATTCTAACAGAATTATATCCAAGTGCATTTGTAAATACAATTAGTACTAACATTGTAAATAGTAGATAAGGGAATATGGATAGCCAAAATTTTGTTCCAACTATACCAGCAGTCAATACAATGGCTAGGACTGGCATTAAGTTACCAATATTCAATGGAAATAAGTTGGGGGACCCAAAACAACACTAGTTTATTTTTGAATTTGTGAGGACTCTACAGCAAATCCATGATGAGAATATTAAGAAAGCGCATATGATCACGACCCTGTGAGGTCATATGCTTGAATGGTACATGAAATTTTCTATAGTGCCAGTAGGAGTTTCCTAGAAAACGCTCGACCATATTCGAGTGGGTATGATAGATGATTTTAGGAAACCAAAGTATAAATCGCAGTGCATTACTAAGATCAAATAAATTAAGAACCTACTGAAGGAGTTTATCTAGGACTTTGACCAAAGATTTAAGACATTAATGGCCAAAGTGAGCTTCCAAATGTTGGATGTACAACATAAGAAGCAGTTCATTGTCACCTTGTTTCTAGACATATGAACCCCATTGATGCAACAAAATATTGTGTCGTAGATAGAGGCTCTAGAGATAGCAATGAAGTTGGAATTCTCATTGATTGGAGAAACCAGCATAGGAATGATGCAAATTAAGTCACAGCTGGCCGACCTTACGGTGCAACTACAAGACATTAAAAGAGGAAGGAAGTTCAAGAAGAACTATGGTCTATGAAATGTAGAAAAAACAGACACCATAAAGACAATTTCCTGGCACTCATGAACTATGTCGCAGCAAGAGCGTCAAACCCAATAAACACCCAAAGAATGCCTTGGTGTAGAATATGTCAGATGAGGGTTCACAATTCTGAAGAATGTCTTTATTTACAAAAGATTGTAAGTACACTAGCTAGTCTATATTGTAAATTTTGTAAATCAGTAGAGCATGATGAAAAATACTACATAGCACTTCAGTTGATGCAGAAGAATATGGTGGATACCTACTTGATAAAAATTGATGAGCAGATGCAAGATGAATGAGCGCAACCCTAGTATCACCCTACTCAATATCCACCACTGTAATATCAACAACCACAGTATCCGCAGTTGCAATATTAGCAAACTCAGTATCCACTACAAAAATAGTAGCCTCAGCAAAGGGGGGTGGAAATTTTTGAGGCTGAGGACAAAAACAAGGAGGAGGAGGATTTCGTCTAGGAGGAGGCCAAGTCATATGTTATAACTATGGGAAGCCAAGACATTTTTCCCGAATTTACAAAGTCCTGCAAAAACATGTACATATTGTAAAGAATTTGATCACACTATTGAACAGTGTCCGCAATTACTTGCGAAATCGAAGGCTTGAGATGTCATAAATCCCAACCCGATGCAGAATTAAAAACCAAATCCCAACCAAAATATTCAGTTTATTTCTGCTAAGCGGAGAGAACCTAACATCGTTGTGGTTACAAGAGGAGGTGCTGCGATAGAAGCAGACCAAAATACACAGCATGGACTAGCGCAGGTGCGACCTGAGACACAAAAGAAATCCGCACTAGATGTACAGAAGGAGAAGGAAGTATTCTTGGATGTCCGACCAGATTTTGTTGATGCTAATAAACCGTCAACATCTAGACAAGTAAATACCATGCTCAAACGATTTGAACAGTTACCCGGGAAGCAACCAATGAAAAAGGTTAGTAATCTTAAAGAATGTTTCAAAAGTTTTTTTAGCACTAATCAATGATAAAGATGTTGTCAAAGAACTGACAACACTTATAGAATAAACTCCATATGACCTGCAACTTGAAAAGAGAGTTAACCATATCAGGAAGAGACTAAAAATAGGAAGAGAAATGCGAATGACTTTGTAGATAGGAGATTATGATATGGGTTATATCATATTATATTTGGGCTTGGATATTAACATATTGACAAGACATACATGGAAGAGAAAGAATAAGCCGCGAATGGACTGGTCTCCCATTCAACTAAGACTTGTGATCCAGTCAAAGGTTCTACCATTTGGTAGACTAACTCAAGTGTCTGTAGAAGTCGAAGGCTTAAGGACTTATGAAGAATTTGAAGTAATCGACATTGTCGATGACACAAATCCATACCCTGCACTTTTGGGAATCGATTGGGCAATAGACAACCAATCCATTATTAATTTTAAGAAAATAATATTGTCATTTGAAGATTTTGAACTAAGGGTGGTTGTGCCAATTGATCCACTCAAAGGGTAGATATATGTCGATCCAGTAAATAGTGAAGTCCAAGGAAATTACCTGGATCAATTGTAAAATATCATGTATTCAAGAGAATATTATATAAATCTAACAACTGATGGAAAGCTAAATTGGCGGAGTGTAATCTCTTGCACCTCTGATTCAGGTGATGCATTAGAAAATTGGTGGAACATGCTACATGAGGTCTCCGTGAGAATATGCAAAAGAATCACAAGATCTGTTCGAAGGGTGGGAGTTGAGGCAAGTGAGTTTCCTACATATGAAGGATTACCCAACCTTGTGCCTTTTTTGGTGGAATTTGAAGAACAAGGTATAGAATCAGAGTGATTTTTTTCCTTGGACTTTGTGTTGAAAGCTACACCTGCTAGATGGTGGGGTACACATAAACAATCTATCTCTGAATGACCACATTGTAAAATATTTCTAGATATAATATTTGGGGAAGATATCGGATATTCTAATCAGAAGTATACATGACGGACAAATCCTACGGAGCATATTGAGAATTTTCGCATGACATGGTAGGAATATCCACAACAAGATTGGGTTCATCTATTCATCCACACATTGGAAATGGTACCAATTAATTAGTATAAATCAGTGGATCTGTGAAGAGGAATTGTCAAATGGGAAGATTTATCCATAAGATTCACCCATAGATTTGAGTTCACAAGTGAGCACCTGACAATTGATGTTGTGCTACAAAAAATGAAGGAAAATATATTTGAATAAATCTCAGTCGCAACCACAAACTTCCATCAATGTAGCACAACATTACACTACATGATGGAATGTTACAATATTACAGGAGAACTTGATGATGATGATCTGCATAAGATAAACATACCTTAGTCAAAAGGTATGCACATAGTGGAAGGAGATGGAATTTCTAGTGACTGATTCCTAAGTCCACTTAATATCAAGAAAGTAAATATTGTCTCATCTAAAAACCCAAAGTTTGCCAATATTGGAGATTACTGGGGCGATGAGACTGTGGGGAAGATCATTGATTTACTACACGAATGTCAATATCTGTTCCTTACTAAGTTTTTCTATATGAAAGGAACATTTGGTGACCTCATTGAAATGAAGATACCTTTGAGGCCCAACACAAGGCTGATCAAATAATGGCCGTACATATTAAACGAACGCTACAAAGAAAAACCTATAGTTGAACTAGACCAAATTCTAGAGGAAAGCATGATAGAACCTGTTAAAGAATCATAATGGATAGGTCCAATTGTAGTGCAAGATAATAAAACCTTAGGTGAAGTGAGAATTTGTGTTTCCCTAAAGAAGTTAAATGATGTGGCATGTTTGCATGATCCATTTCCAACTCCATTCACAGATGAAGTATTGGAGAATGTTGGAGGATAAGAAATGTATTATTTCACTAATGGATTCTTGGGTTACCATCAAATATGAATTACAAAGGAGGAGCAACACAAGGTGACCTTTGCGATGAAGTGGGGATGCTTCCAATACACAATAATTCCATTTGGACTCAATTGTGCCTAAAAAAAATTCTGGAATCGTAGTTGCTGCATTTAAATATTATATACATAAATTTCTTAAAGTCTACTTTGACGACTGGACAATATTTGGTCTTATAAAAGAACATATAGAGAGCCTTAGAATGATACTGGAACGTTGTCACCAATATCAAATTCCCCTAAATTTGAAAAAGTGTATCTTTTGTGCACCTTTTGGAGCTCTGTTAGGCCATGTGGTCTGTTACAAAGGAATTTTCGTTGATCCATCCAAGGTTGCGATCATCCTCAACTTACCACCACCTACCATGGTTAAGCAGGTAAGAGAAACATTAGGACATACTAGATAATATAGAAAGTTTATCAAGGGATATGTAGAGGTCACTACTCCGATGGATAAAATGCTGAAAAAATACACTAAGTTTCATTGGGAAAAATAATATCAAGAGATTCTGGACAAGCTAAAGAACAAGATGGATACTACGCCAATAGTTGTATTTCCAGATTGGGAAAAAGAGTTCCACATTCATTTTGATGCATCGTCGGTTGTGCTCAGTGTGGTACTAACGCATCTGGGTGAAGGATTGGTTGATCACCTATTTCCTTTGTTAGTCAGAAGTAATAAATTGCAGAGAAAAATTATACGAAAATAGAGAGAGAAGGACTAGCGATGGTATATGCGCTGCAAAAATTTAGACAATATTTACTGGGTGGACATTTCATGATGTACACTGACCATTCTACATTGAAATATTTGGTCAATAAGCCAGTGATGGGGGGGGGAAGATATGTCGATGGCTTCTCCTCTTCTAGGAATTTTATTTTGAGATAATTGTTAAACCCGATAGGTTGAATTTGGGACCAGACCATCTTTTAAGGATTGAAAGTGGAGAAGAACCTACTAGTCTAGAAGATAGTATTCATGATGCACAATTGTTTGCGATAACCATGTTTGATTATCAGTATAAAGATATCATACATTTTCTAAGTACAGGTTATGCGCCAACTAAGTTTACCACTACGCAGAAGAAATAGTTGGTGGTGTGAGTTGCAGCTTTCCACTTGATTGTTAGATACCTGTATAAAATGGGTCATGATGAGATACTTCGACGTTGTGTTTTGGAGCACGGGCAGTCGAAGACATTAAGTGAAGCACATGCTGGTGTCTCAGGAGGTCACTATGGAGGAAAAGCTACAATGCACAATATTTTTCAATAAGGATTATAGTGGCCCACCATGCATGCAAATGCTCGAAATTATTGTCGCAAGTGTGATATATGTCAAAGAACAGGGAAGCCATCTCGAAGGGATGAAAATCCATTGGTACCAAAGATAATATTACAAGAATTCGATAAATGGGCTATTGACTGTGTAGTACCTATCATTCCAGTAGGAAAGCACACGGGAGCAAGGTATATTATCACTATGACTAATTACCTAACAAGATAGGTAGAAGCTTCTCTAGTAAAGTATTGTACTACTACGACACCTGCAAATTTCTTATTTGAAAACCTTGTGACAAGGTTTAGATCCCTAAATATTTTGATCAACGATCAAGGTACGCATTTAGTTAATCAATTAATTGAAGAAATTACTGACGAATTCTAGATACAACATAGAAGAACAACTCCATATCATCCTCAAGAAAATGGAGTTGTCAAAGCATTTAACTAGATTATGGAAAATGCACTAACAAATGTTTGCAATGCACGAAGTTATGACTAGGATTAGAATATCTTTGTAGTATTATGGGCATATCGCACAACATGTAAGAATTTGATAGGCCAGACTCCATTTAGGTTGGTGTATGGACAAGAAGTTGTCATGCCTATGGAATACATTGTACCAATTTTAAGAGTTGTTGCAATCACTGAAATGATAGATGTTGATGATGTGGAAGATATATTAGTTCAACTAATACACTTGGAGGAAGAACGTTTTGTTGCAGGATTTCACCAGAATGTAGAAAAGAAATGGCAAAAGGTATGGAATGATAGACATATTGAGAGAAAGTATTTTGACAATGATGTATGACAGTAAATTCTTCAAGCATACAAGAAATATGAAAAAAAATTGATTAGGACCATATGTCGTTAAGGAAATCACTGATGGAGGAGCAGTGAAGTTAGAGAAATTAGATGGGATAGAGGTCAAAGGAATATTCAATGGGAGTCGACTAAAACCTTATTTTGATAACTACGATTAGGTCGCATAGAGAGAGAGGATAGAGTGTTGAAAAGTTTCCTTAAATGATTTAACTAATGACCCATGATATTGAAAGGACAAATTCTTGTTTACTTAAATGACCGCTCGCGTGAAGCACAGCTCTTGAAAACTATTGTTTCATATCAAATTTCGCACCTAAGCTCCATTTCATTGTGCTTACATGAAAGAAGAGTGATTGTGTCTATAACAGCATGAGCCAAAGAGATTTCATTGTAATTTCAATATCGAGTACTAGTGCAATTGTGGAATCTAAATTGGGACCTGTATCAACCACGTATATGATGGAAGATACTATGGGATATATTCCAACAATGGAATAGCTTTCCCCAACAATGGGGCAAGTTCCACCTCGACCGTCAGAAAAAAAACAGAGTAGATGTACGAGGACCCTCAGTATATTCAAAGGGAAAGCATACAATGAAGAGGAAGAGGAAGGAGAAAGAAACAAAAACAACACCAGTCCTTGATAATGACAAAGAATAGGAAACGAAAACTTTGTTTCCACCATACATCCCACCAATACGGGAAGATGCACCGAAGGTCACACTTCCAAATAAGATTCAAGTCCTGCTTGTAGAACACAAACCGCCAAAAGGAATTAAGATACTGCAAGACATTATGCCAAATTTGTAGACATTATCGTTTGAACACCATGATAACAACAAGTTGATCTCCCTGGATAGAAATAACTACATGGAACTGGTAAAAGTAAAACCCAACTCACCCAACTGTTTTGTTGCAAAGGAATGGGAAAAAGGACTAGAGCAGTCTGGTCTATTATCATTACTTTTCATGTCACACTTTGGTCGAAGCACAGAGGTGAACACCTATGTGGAAAAATTACTAGTAGTATTTCATGGAGGATACATGTGTCTGGATAAGGCATACTCTGTAGATGTCAACCTCATTTCATCAATTACAGGCCTTCTGTGAGCAGAAGTAGACCCAACGTCACTTTTAAATAAGGAAAAGGACCCAATGATAATTGCAAGAATCAAGAATAAGTATGATATGGTTTGGGCCAACAGAGGATTCATAATTTCGTCGATTAATGACTCAAATGTTTGCTTTGCAGCAAAGATGTTGTCCTGCAAGATGTTACAAACATCGCGACCAACCCAATGTACTGCAGGTGTGGTTGCGCCAACTGAACTTGGTGCATAGGGAGTTCAAATTAATTGGTTGCATTTTTTGTTGAACGAATTGTTACAAGATGCGTCTACATCACAAGAGGAAGGTAAGCATTTCCATTATGTTTCATTGTTAATTTTAATTTCATTTGTCGCTTGGTCTGACACAGTGTATTTCCAACCAGTAGATCTACCTGTTACTTGCAGCAGAGCAAAATACCAAAACCTTGGTTCTCACTAAAAAGGAGCAGGGAGACAAACAGTGATATTGAATTTTACCTACATGGTGAAGGCCTGAGAAATAAGATGAAGAAAGTGGTAAGAATTCATGATAACATTATTACGTGATTTCTCAAAGTCATCATATTTCAAATTGGCCCACATTATGTTGTCATGCAACCGCGAAAGGACCCAGACCACCAATGGTTGGTGACACGATTTGTACTAACAAAAGAAGAAGTGGAAACCATTACTAGTGATTGGATAGAATAATGATGCCTACCTATTCCAGAATCCAATATAGTGGACGAGGATGTAGATCAGGACAACCAATAAAGAGAGTCGAACAAGAGTGATGCTAGCTTGTCTCCGCTGGATCCACCACAGAAAGAACGAGAAGGTAGGGAAGAAGCAGAACAAAGGGAGCCTAAGCGCAAGAAAAGAAAGGTTGATAAGAAAGCCAATACCTTCAGTATGGATGAAGAATACTTGAAAGCATTAAGAGAAACACATCAAGGAGCTGCACAAGAAATTTTGCGAGACATTGGCAGGTGGTAGACAGAGTTAAAAAATAATATTATGGAGCGGTCGAATGAACTCGGTAAAGCTGTTGAGTAGGTTAGAATCAAAGTCAAATGCCTGCCCCAAGTAGTTGAGTCATAGCATGAAAGCAGTGCTTCTAAAGCACCGAAACCTCAAATTCCAGAATCAGTTCACCTAATCAGAGTACAAGTTGGAGGAGATGTACTATATTTGGGAACCCCAGAAGTCAACGATGTGGCTAAAAGCATTGGCCAGGTAACTATATATTTCTCATAGATGCGATTAACTGACGTATATGCATTACATAAAGCTGTAATCACGGAACTCAAAGTAAGAGAAAAATCCCTGGAAAAGTAGATGAAGAAATATGAAAATATTATTAACAAAATGAAGGCAAAATGCAAAAGATAAAGCATCAAACAAAAGTAAGGGAAGAAAGCAAGTTGAAGCTTGAGAATGTTATCAATATATCCTATACAAATCTTAATGATGAAGAAATTACAACATAAATGAATATAGTAAACAAAATTATCTGACTTAGTAAGATAGTGGTTGACCTTAGGAAAAAGATCACACAAATTGAGGAAGAGGTAAAACCAATCACACCTCCCACATAATAGAGGAAACAAGAGAAGCAACAATTGAAGCTATGAAGAAGATAGAAGAAGCAGAAAGGATATGTGGCAAGGATGTTAACTAAATATCTCAGAATTGGGAAGCACTAATGGATGATGAGGAATTAGAAAAACTTGCAAATGAGCTGACTTTGCTTGAAGCAAATATTACTTAGATAAGGAATGATATAAAGAAACTACCCTTAGTGCAGAAAATGACTAAGGAAACAGAGATGAGGAAATTGCAGCAGCAAATAATAGTGTTGCACACACAACAAAAACAACATCTGTAAAAAGTTGAAGAGATGCACGCTGAAGCGAAAAAGTTACAGGAATCATTCAACTTATACATTAGAAGGTGCACGACGCAGCGACATCAGTAGAGATGGTAATGCCAGAATTACGATCTTGTGGAACAAATGCAAAAGACAGAGGAAGAAGTGTTGTTGGAAGCAGAAAGAGTGGAGAAACTCTTGGAATATTTTTATAGTAAAGTCAACACAAGGAATGAAATGGAGGAATAGCTTCGAGTGGCTCGGGACAAGCCACAGGTGAGTGTTAGGGGCATGTTGGGCCTAGGGAAAGGAAAACATACTTGACTTAGATTTATGCCTAAGTATGGAGAAGAGCTAAAGAATAAGAGAAAGGAGATGCGATAGAAGCAATGACATGAAAGAAGAAGAGAAAGGAGATGCGACAGAAGCATCGATGGGAAGGAAGAAGGAGGAATATGCGGAAGAAGGAAGGAGTGTGACAAGGGAAGATGCAATGGAATAAGAGTACCAGAAGGAGTGCAAGTGGCATAACGACTAGAAAATGACAGTAATGAATAATAGTTAGAAAGTGACAGGCCATAAATATCGTGGATATGAGTTCGACTAGAGTCGGTGGAAACCACACATCTCAAGGTATGTTTGTAAGCCAGGTTGTTAGTGCCTAACGTTAAGTGTTACTAGAATAGGAAAGACAGCCTGTTGGCTGAGAAAGAGACATAAAATGAGTTTGTAATGACTCTGTAAAAGAGTCTATAAAAGAAGGAACCCAAGATGTATGTGGGTAACTTCTTTGTTGTTAGCTATGTATTGTTAGACTATTAGTTTCTTTGTATTTTGTTGTATGATAGTGTTGTTTAGTGCATATGAGTTGAAGAATATGCAGTTGAGTGTGCAAAAGTGTAGGAGAGGTTGAGTCCATCTAGGTTGTGTGTAGATCGTTAGTAGAGTTGAGTAGAAAGAGAGAAGATAGAATACCAGAGAGCATCAGAGGAAGAAAGAGTCTGTAAATATAGAGAAGAAGATCTATAATAGAGTCTGTGGCTTAGTGCACAGATGAAAGGTGCATATATTTCTCATGCCAGATGAAGAGATCCTTTGTGTTTTGTTCTTGGATGGGATTCCATATTATATTCTATGTACATGTGGGAATGTTGAATGTGTTTGAGTTACATGTGTAAATGTTGCATTGAATGAATGGTTATAGTTTTGCTTATGAATGAATATATGTATATCAGTCGCACTGTATTAGTTGAATACGATTATGCTTCACAAAGCTTGTTGGTATAATAAGTTGCACAAGAGAAGTTGGGACATGTTCTAACTGTTCACAATAAGCATAAATAACACATGCACAAGCTTCGTTGAGCGCCTTGGAAAGGGACCGAGGAACCATAAATTCTCCACCCAGCTACGGAAACATGGTTCTAGAATGTACCCATTAAGAGAAATATCTCGAGTGAGACTGCATCTGCGTTGCAGGTGCTGCAGACTGAGTTCTTCTATGTCGAGCTAATTGATTTCTTCTCTGTTAAGTTTATATCTTGGGCTTTGTTGCGCTAAGAAGAAGGGACCGAACCTGGGTCAGAGTCCTCAAAGGAGGAAGGAAATCCAACAAGATTATTGAACTCTAAAAATTTTGGTAAACAAATCTAGTGCATGTAGATATCTTAAGAAATTTAAGCACACAAATTATTCAACCCATAAGACACATGATGTACCCTAGGAAAACCCTCCACAAATTCGGAGGATAAAAAAGCAACAAACAATCTTTGAGTGTGATAGATAATTAGAAGAGAATTCTTAAAACACAATAAAAAATTGCTTTATAAGAGAGAAAAAGATATTAGAGATCATATGGAACACAATATCGGTCTTTCCAAGTGCATAACACTTTAATACCAACCGAAATTAAGCTATACAAAGAAGGTAGCAAATGGTTCCATGGTTTTGTGCATCAATCACACTGTTAACAACGTGAACATTGTTTCTATTTAACCTTGTGCCATTTATTACTTGGTTCCAAGTTGTTACCTCATAATTATCTCCCACATAGAAGATATGCACCCTCCATCAATTCACTAGTGTTAACTACCTCTAACTGAGTTGTTAACTAATTGAATTGAATATAACTTACCGGAGTTGAATGTAACTAGTGTTCACCATCCATGTCATCTTCAACAAACACTTTGCATAAATCAAGGAGTAGATTCCTTAATTAACTAAAACCTGTTTTCCACAACTGATGTCTTTGCAATTCTAGTTCACTGGAGGTCTAACATAGGAAAGTCAAATTTAACTCCATATTTGTTCTCATATAATTTATCATTAATTAATTCTACATGGTCCATGAGTGTTTAATTAATTAATTATCTTTATCATAGCATACTCATAAGAATTGTTCCTAACCTATGATCATATCTATTACCCCGACTCATATAGTCATATGCTAGAGTAAATCACTCTAGTGGTTGCTAATCCCTAAAGGAGACTTGTAGCAGCTGGTGAAAATTACTAGCCATACATCACATAGTATATCCTAGAGACTTAATACAACATAACTCATGTGGTCTTGATGAAACACAAGACCCTAAACTTAATGCAACATAAGTTCTGGACTCGATACAACACAAGTCCATCTCCATTTAAGGAGAACCATCTAATAGGGCACCATCTATGAGAATCATTTGAATTAATACGACACAAGTCTCCAACCTTAATACAACGTAAGTTCATGATACAACATAAGATCTCAGTACAAGCATCTATATCGAATAGGACAAGGGCCTAGCTTAATATAACATAAGCTATTTAACTTAATACAACATAAGTTATTAAACTTAATACAACATAAGTTCCCTGGAAAATATATGAACCTAATATGACATAGATTCGGCACTTGATACAACACAAGTCTCATGGGAATGACTCTCGAAGCTCTATTTTGAACAATAATACCATCTCAAGGGATGTCGACTTCTAGTTTGATATCATTTTAGAAGGATATATTACTGAGATAGTTTTCGATACTATTAGGTCGTATAGTGAAGTTGAGAGATTTTTTTCCAAGGTCTCATAGGTAGATACTTGAAGTCCTTAAAACTATGGATCAAAATATTGGTATGTCAAAAATCAATTTTGTGGATAGAGTTTGGCGAGTGAATCATTGTGCACGCAGGGAATGGGTAATGACGGGAAGAAGGTTTGAAAATGATGGGTAGGGTGAGATGAGAAGTTACAAGATGATAACGAGACCGATAATGAGGGTGGCCACCTAAAATGTGGGAAAATATTTCGTTCAAATAAGAGGAGAAGGAAACCAACAAGGAGAGAGAGTTACAGAGGAACTAAAAGAGGGGACTATAAGCTGGTTCCACAACTCGATGAGGAGTCTTGAGACGAAGAGAAAGAGTATCGACTTATTTCTGAGGAAGATGATGAAGTGTCAAATCCATACCAGACCCGAGGCTGTGATATACCTATGACTCTACGTACATTTCCGGTATCATAGGTAAGACCTAAAATTGTATCAACGTGTTTTTTGTTGAATAAGAGTAATAGTAATAGTAATAGTCAAGATAGTGGTAAAAATATTCCTACCATTGGTCCATCTAATTCGGGTTCGTTAGTACCCCAAAGGAACATAATGGCTGGGGACAACATGAAGTTACATATATATAATGGAAATGGGTTGAAATACCCTAGAAAACACTTGTTTTTATGTGTGATTGTCTGGATCGTGCAACATGTCCAAGATGAGGCAGTAAAAAGGGCCCAGAATGCCACGACCTTCATAGGTCATCCTCTTGATTGGTATATGAAGTTATATATGGTTCCTATGAGAATTACTCGAAAGTAATTAGATCGGATCCGAGATGGGTTAATATATGAATTTAAGAAACCAAAATTTGAGTTGTTGTGCATCACAGAGTTTAAGGAGATGAAGCAGTCGTCGAGTGAATCTGTTTGGGATTTTGACCAGAGATTCAAGACCCTGATGGATAAGGTACATTTTTATATGTATGATGTTTAACATAATGAGTGGTTTATTGCTGTACTATTAACCCATATCCATGTTACTTTAATGCAACATAATATAGTATCACAGAAAAAAGATTTATATCTTGCAATGAAATTAAAAGCATCACGGATCGGGGAAACTGGTGCAGGAATGGTGCAAATGCTATCGCAATTGGATAATATTTTGTTGCAGATCCATGATATCAAGAAGGGAAAGGAGATCCATGAAGAAATTTGGTGCACGAGATGTATAATAGAAGGCCATCATAAATATCTGTGGCTAACTTTTTTGAATTACCTTGCTTCTGGTGCTCCAAATATATTAAGTACACAAGGGATGCCATGGTGCAGAGTCAGTCAAACAAAATGGAACCACTCAGAAGAAAATTTGTATTTGTGGAAGATAACGAGTATACCCTCTAGTATCTATTGTAAGTTTTGTCGATCTATGGGCCATGATGAGAAAGATTGTAGGGCGTATCAGTTACTGCGGGAAAAGACAATGTATACTTATTTAATGAAGAATGATGAAAACATGCAAGTTGAGAGATCGCAAGCACAATTCCCTCAACCCAGTGGTGGAAGTTCCTTTAGAGGTTGAGTCAGAGGAGCGGGATTTCGTTGAGGAATGTTAGGATATTTAGACACTTAGGAGTTAGTTAAGATCAACCTGTGTAATATATCTGTTAGGTAAAAGTGTGTTTCTTTAGTATGCATTTATAAATATTCTAATCCGACAGTCACGATATGTTCTAGACATAGAGTGAACCGACGGTTCAACTTCTCTTAGATCATACCTACCATCGAGCCATGGCTTAACACCCGATTGGTCTATGATCTCTATTTAAAGAGCATAGAGGGTCCTTGGCTAGTTGATCGATTATGAGAAGTTCATGTAACTATCTTTCTTTTGCATAATAAGTTGCTCCAAGTAGCTATTTGGCTGGGGCCGTGGACTGTTTCCCTCTCGAGGGTTTTAACCACGTGACAAACATCGGTGTATTTATCTGTGATATATTTGTGTGAAGCAGTTGTGTGAAGCAGTTGTCCAGTCTTTTGGGAGTACCCTGTGTACCCGAACATGGTATCAGAGCGTTTATGAAGAACCACTTTCGGTTTTGATCAAGATCTGGAACCGATGTTGCCGAAACTTTGAAAGGGTTTCTAGTTCTATATTTTTTTTGAATTTGTGGCATATGGGAGCTATTCCATTTTATCCAGAGTTTCATTTCCATTGGGAAATAGTTTTCGTTTCACCGAAATCCATTTCCGTTTGCTCCAAAAACACCCATTTCAGTAAATCTGAAGGTATAATGTTACAGTGACGGATTTTTTTTTTGTAAATCTCTCATATTTTATTAGTTTATTGTTAGATATTTTTTGTTTTAGTCTCGTAATGTTGCCTTCCCTGACTGTGTATGCTCTTTGTCGTGCACCTTGTGCGATTGTGGCAAATCAGAAACAACAAGAGAATGTTTTTTTTTCTTGTCTTCTCGACTACATATGCTCTTTGCCATGCACCTTGTGTGATCATGGCAAATCAGAAATAGTGAGAAAACTTGAAAACGTAGACTTTTCGGGTAAGCTAACCAAGATCTAACCCCATTGTGTGGAAAAAAAAAAATTGTTTTTGTTTTTTTTTTTTTTGTGATTTGCAGGAAAAGAAAGCAAGCACAGAGAACAAGAAAGAAGAGTAAAAAAAAGCCCCCTTCCTCTTTCCATTATTTTACGTACCTTTTAAACTTAGCTCACTTAGTCCAAAGTTGCTTTATTACTTAATAAATCTCGAGTTCAAGTCTTATTAAGCTACTTTTTAGTGCATGCAATTTTTATTTTCAAGTTACTATATTGTAAAAGTACATCTCACATAAATAAAATAAAATAAAATTGAGTCACTTAAGTCTTTTAATTTATTGCCGCACTATTTAAAAGTCACATTATTGTAAAAGTGAACATCACTTATTCTACAAAAGTGATTCACTTCAAAGCAACTTTATTGTAAAAGTTATTGTCAAAGGTTGATCTTGGGAAGAGGAGGCTTTTTTTTTAGTTGATCAAATTAATATCTGCCATGTCACTATTGGGGACATCTTCAACGTTTTCTTTAATCAAGCATAACTTCATCATCCAGAATCAGTTTTAAGTATCGTTTTTTTTAAACTGCATATTTTTTCGAGCTCTTTGCATCTAGATAGTTAGTTTTTGTTTTTTCAGTCATTATTTTAAAGTATGGCCCACCCTTGTGATATTATACTTACAAGTTCTAACTATTTCTCATGGAAATCTCATATGTAGGATGTTCTGCGAAGTAGGAGACTTTTCAGGATAACCTCAGGGAAAGAAACAGACCCCACTAATGATGATAAGAAAATTAAATAGGCAAATAGATGTGATGAAGCTCGTGGATTGATTGGGATGTCAATCTCTACTGATTTGTGATTCCACATATATGGATTTGATGAACATAATCTCGCTTGGGAAAAATTGGAATCTGTGTTTGGTAAACACAATATTCGGGGTTATCAACTTGAGAATGAGTTGCTTTCCTTGAATCCAAATGATTTTTCATGCATTCAAGACTATTTATTTAAGTATAAAACTCTTAGACTATTATGTGCATAATGCAAGATTAAGAAAGAAGACAAACAATGTATTTATCATATTCTTTCAAAACTTGGACCTGCATATTCTGTTTTTTTATCTACATTCTACTCCATCAAAGAATCCTTGACTACAGCTAGCTATCAAGAGCCTAGCCTTGAATCATTTTATGATTCCTTAATTAGAGAGCCAGATAAGCTCATTCATCTTGGAATAATTAACAATGAAAATACATCTAGGAAAGTGTTATTGTCCCAATAGAAAGAAAAGTCCAAGCCTCCCAAGAAACAAAATTTTCGCAATAATAAGCAAAACAACAAGGGTCCCAAACCTTCTTAGTTAGCTCCTTCTTTAAAAAATGACAAAGGATCCAAGCAAAAAGGAAAGAAGACTGAGCGTCATTGCAATTTTTGTGGGAAAGATAATCATGATGAATCTAAGTGTTTTAAGAATATGGCAACCTTGGAAGAAGCAATGAAGAAGCACCACATCAGCATAGATTCATCTTCAGAATCTACCTCTCATGGACACGCACTTTGTTCTTTTGGTTACTCATATACTGCATCTTCTTCTTCTACTTCAATTGAATGTCTCGTTGATTCTGGAGCATCTTATCATATGGCTAAGGATAAATCCATCTTTTCTACTATGCATGAATGTAACACCAAACAAATATTTGTTGGTGATGATAGATCTTTGAGTGTTGTAGGATCTGGAACAGTTCCAGTAGAAAATGGTCATTTCAGTGATGTACTATGTGTTCCAAAAATTTCCTGCAATTTGTTATCAGTCTATCAAATTACTCATTCAGGTGAAGATAAAACTGTGACGTTTACACCTCACCAAGTTGTAATCAAGGATTTTAAAAATCCTCAAAATGTCCTTGCTACTAGAATTGTTGATGATATTACCAGGTTGTACAAATTTAACAACTTTGGGTCATCACATTTTCCTTCAATTTTTGTTGCTCATAGTGATAACTTGAGCAAACTTTGGCATGAGCGATTTGGTCACTTAAATTATCGCTCATTGCAACAACTATGTAAAGACAATATGGTAACTAGTCTTCTGCCGGTATCTTGCAAGGATGGTGTTTGTTCCAGTTGTGTACTCGAAAAACATCATCGAGACAGTTTTAACAAACGTGCCTCTTGGCACACCTCGATTCCCTTGGAGCTTGTGCATAGTGACTTGTGTGGCCCTCTTCCATCTGCTTCCTTTTTTGGTTTCAAATACTTCTTAACTTTCATTGATGACTACTCCAGACACACTTGGGTTTACTTCCTAAAACTTGAGAGCGAAGTATTTAACATGTTCTTGGCCTACAAGGCCCTTGTTGAAAAACAATCTGGTCATCAAATCATTAAGTTAAGATCTGACAATGGAGGAGAATATGTTAACAACAAGTTCACTATTTTTTGCACTGAACAAGGAATCCAACAACAACACATTGTTCCATATACACCACAACAAAATGGTGTAGTTGAACGGAAGAACCACACTTTAAAAGAAATGGCTAATTGCATGATTCAATCTAAGGGACTAAGTCTTCAATATTGGGCTGAGGCCATAAATTGTGAAAATTACATAGTTAATTGCACATCCACTAAAGTTTTACAAGGTATAACACCGGAAGAAGCATGGAGTAAAATTAAACCAGATGTAAGTCACTTTTCTGTGTTTGGTTGTGAAGCATGGGCTCACATTCCGGATGAAAAACGGAAAGCATTGCAGCCTAAAAGTGAAAAGTGCATATTTGTTGGATATTCTGAAGATGTAAAAGGTTATAGACTTCTTCATCCCCATTCACATGATATAATCATTAGAAGAGATGTTAAATTTGATGAAAATCTCTTGGCCTGCGAGCCTGATTCGACGATTATGCCTTCTTCTTCTTCTTCTTCCAGCTTCCTTGACAGGTTTCCAACTCCAGTTTCTGATGATGACAGTGAGGATGAAAATCCACCTCCGCCTGCTCATGTTCCTCCAATTGCACTAGCACCAATACTTCCTCGATGGGTCCGTTCAACATGTGAAGCAACTGGTGATCTTGCTGGTGATCCTAGAGATCAACATCGAACACATTCTCATTTTCAGCGAGCCTCTTCTCTTTTGGCTCAAGTTTCCGAGAATCATGATCTAGAAATTTTTGCAGAAGCTTCAGGAAATCCAGATTGGGATGCAGCTATGGATGAAGAATATCGTTCCTTAATGGCGAACGATACTTGGGATCTTGTTCCTCTTCCAAAATGAAGAAAACTTGTCAGATGTAAATGGGTCTACAGAACTAAGTATGCATCAAATGGAAGTGTTGAAAGACTTAAGGCAAGGTTAGTTGCCAAAGGTTTTTCCCAAGTTGAAGGGATTGACTACAATGAAACCTTTGCCCCTGTAGCAAAAATGAACTCCATCCGTCTTGTTCTTTCCCTTGCAGCCTTACATAACTGGGAAGTCCATCAAATGGATGTCAAGTATGTCTTTTTACATGGTGATTTACGTGAGGAAATTTACATGGAACAACCTCCTAGATATGTTCAGAATAACTCTATCCTTGTTTGTCTCCTTAAGAAATCCTTATATGGCCTTAAGCAAGCTCCTAGAGCTTGGTATACCAAAATGGATAGCTTTCTCCTTGGCACTGATTTTTCTAGATGCCATTCTGACCCCAATGTCTATACCAAGAAAATAGGAAACCATCTCATCATACTTGTTCTTTATGTTGATGATCTTATCCTTACTAGTAGTGACCCTAAACTTATAACCCATGTGAAATCTAGTCTTAAGCGAAATTTTGACATGTTAGACTTAGGACATTTGCATTATTTTCTTGGTCTCCAAGTCTTGAAAACCAAAGAATGAATCTTTCTTTCCCAGTCTAAGTATGCTTGTGACCTTCTTCATCGCTTCCACATGGAAGATTGTAAACCAGCCCCTTCTCCCTTCCAGTCTAGAGTCAAACTTTTTGTCACTTGTACTTCCCCTGAAGTAGATGCCACCTTGTATCGTCAACTTGTTGGTAGTCTTTTATACTTGACTCATTCCCGTCTTGACCTTTCATTTGCCATTGGTCGTGTTTCCTGTTATATGCAAACTCCTCATGAAAGTCATTGGAAAGCAGCAAAAAGAATACTTCGATATATTCGATGTACAATTCAGTTTGGGATTCATTACAGTACATGGGGGGAAACATTTGTTGGTTGGTTTCACTGATTCAGATTGGGTCGGTGATTCTAACGATCGAAAGTCTACTACATGTTATGTTTTCAGTCTAGGATCTGGACCTGTCACTTGGGCTTGTAAGAAACAACAAGCTCCTGCTCTTTCTTCAGCAGAAGCATAATATCGAGCTGCAGTTAATGCCAATTAGGAAACTTTATGGCTTCGACAGATCCTTTCAGAGTTTGGATTCGAGCAGCAGCATCTTACTCCACTTTGGTGCGACAATCAAAGTGCCATCAAGCTTCCCAAATATCCAGTTCTACATCAGCGCAACAAACACATTGAGCTACACATGCACTTCATCAGAAATCTTATTCATGATCGTGTTATTGAAGTGCTCTATTGCCCTACAGATGATCAAGTTGCAGACATCTTCACCAAGTTTCTTACAGAAGCGAAGTTTTCTAAACTTCGGTCTATGTTAGGAGTTCGGGAATGTGTCATTAAGGGGGGATAGGCTCTAATGCCTCCTTCCTTCTCCTAATAGTGTCACTTTTGTAAATCCTTCAATCATATCCCAAGTTGTTCTTAAGGGGGGATGTTAGGATATTTAGACACTTAGGAGTTAGTTAAGATTAACTTGTGTAATATATCTATTAGGTAAAAGTGTGTTTCATTAGTATGCATTTGTAAATATTATAATCCAATGGTCACAAAATGTTCTAGACATAGAGTGATCCGATGGTTCAACTTCTCTTAGATTATACCTACCATTGATCTGTGGTTTAACACCCAATTGGTCTATGATCTCTATTTAAAGAGTATAGAGGGTCTTTGGCTAGTTGATCAATTATGAGAAGCTCATGTAACTTTCTTTATTTTGCATAATAAATTGCTCAAAGTAGCTATTTAGCTGGGGCCGTGGACTGTTTCCCTCTCAAGGGTTTTAACCACATGACAAACATCGGTGTGTTGATCTGTGATCTATTTGTGTGAAGCAGTTGCTCAAGGTGTTCGGTCTTTTGGGAGTACTTTGTGTACCCGAACAAGGAAGAGCTCAGGCCATCTGCTATAATTATGGACAACCAAGACACTATGCCATAAAATGTACAAATAATACATCGACGTGCTTGTATTGTAAAGCATTGGATCACACTATTGAGGAATGTCTACAACTTATTGAAAAATGGTAAGCCAAGGCCAATGGGAATAAAAATGTTTACATTTTATTCTTGACTTCGAAACATATGTTAACATTTTAACAAAAACAACATGGGAAAGCATGGGGAATCCCAAGTTAGTGTGGTTGATCTAGAAGGATCTCTGAATGGGTCAATTTTTAAACTAAAAGAAAACACAATGGAACTAGAACTAGCATGTAGATGTTGTCAATACACTTCCAACGACATTCATTTCAGCTCAATTAGATGTTCGATGAGAAAGTTATGTCAATCTAAAGTTTCGACAAAACAACATTTTCATGTGCATGAAGTGGAAAAAAAGTGCCATGTGGCAACACTCTAAGGGTGCCACATGTCCTGTATGGTGCTTATGCGGTGACCCCACATGGCACCACATGGAAGTGGCATGAAATCAACAAGATGACATGGTAGGTGGACCCATAGTTGATGACGTGTAAAATGATGATATGGTAAGCACAGTTAACATCAACGACTCTACACACAACACGTGGCATTTTATGGTTGACATAGCCTCCACTGTGGATTGACGTGGAACAAAATGGAGCTACAACGTGGAATCCCCATATGGCCACTATGTTGGCATTGTTTACCCAAAAGAAACGTGGAGGCAACGGTATTTTAATAAACAACCTCTGAGCACCACCATGCTTTTAACTCAAGCCCTTTACCATTACACCATCGCTTGATCCGTGGTATGATAATGGTGATTATCTTATTTTACCCTTTTGGGAGTATTATATGGCGAAAAAAGGGGTCCAAGGGCTTAACCCCGAACCCACCTTTTGGTTCTATTATGTGAGTGCATACTGTACATAGTGGATTTAAAACTTTGTGTATGGTCATTAAAGTGGGTTTAAACAAATACTTGTTTGATATATAAGCCATTTTTATGGTTTGTTATAAACATGTTTTATATATGGTTATTTTATTATGCCACTCCACTTTAAATGCATTGCAACCATATCATAATTGTTATGTCTAATGAATGGCTTATAAATGGCTTGGGAAAATAGTGGTGGTTATAACCAAGTGGTTGTTTGTTATGAGAGGCCACGGGTTCGAAGGAAGGATTATAAAAATGGTTTTGTATTGTTATGGCTTTTGTTTTATACACTTTTAACTCTGGACAAGCCAACGAATATGATATGGTTTGGCATTTTCTATTACAAGGGTGTTATCCCATTTTATTATGCTAGCATATGGTTTGTTTGTAAGGTTGACATTATTTTGGACTTCTAACCAATATGTCGTATATAGGAAAGTAACTAAGTGTGAAAACCATAAATAGGAAATTGGACTGAAACAACTTTGAAAGGACAAAAACTACATTTGACCTATGCCATGTTTGGAGAGCTCACTCAAACTATTTGAACCCACATTTCCATGAGACAGGGGCGCTCAACTAAGCATTGAATTGTCCATTGGTGATGTCAGCCATTGAGGAGGAAATCTTTTGAGAGACTCCATGTGGGGTATCCATTCTTGAAGATAGATCCGTGTAATTCCTTGGAGATATTTGATAGAGTCTCTTAAGACTCCATTTTTGAGGTCCTATTGTGTGGGACTTCATGGCTCATGAGAGAATCAATTTATTTTGACTACATGTGGTTTGGAGTTTATGTTTTCATACTTTGATGTTTCTTGGAAGAAGGTGGCTTGTTAGAGGCTTGAGGCTCATGGAGGCTATTTGAGAGAACAAGTGTATATGTATCATGTTTAAGTTTATCCAGCTTATGAGACGAAGAAGAAGAGACAATTGAAGAAGGAATATTTTTAGATCTCATTTGGATATAAGTGTTGACAGAATACATCCTCCTTCTAAAATATGTTTGTGAAGGGACTAGTGAGGGTGAGACTTTTGGTATTTTGATGCACTTGTTTATGCATACATTTTGTAGTCTATAAAGACTATTCAGCAAAGAATTCATGTGATGTACTTCATGTGTTGTAACATCATTTTTATGGATCAATCACTCACTTTTGAGTAGGCCTAGAAATGTAGCTAGGGAGGTCCTGGTGAACTCTGCTATCATATTGGTGTTTCATGTGTTATTGTTGTTGTTGCTTATGTTTCTAGATGTGCATGTTGTTTGAATTCCACTCATGATATATGCTATGTGATATTTCATGGAGTTAAAAGTATAATCACATACACTAATGTCGGAAAAATGATCCTCATCTAGACTTTGATGTGAGAAGGTTCTCACAAAGTATAGATCAATGGTCTCATGTTTTGCTGAGGTTAGATAAATAGTTGAAGGTTATGCCTATTGGTTGATTACCACAAGTTCATGTCGAGGTGGGAGGGCTTCGAACCCATGCATACTTTTAAGTAATAGAGATCGTTGATGATACGAGTCCTAATCCAACATTCTTGGGGATCGTCTGGGCCATTGAAAATTAGACTATCATTGATTTCAAAAAGAGGATATTGTCATTTGAAGACTTGGAGATACGAGTAGTTGCTCCAATTGACCCATTGGAAGGCCAACGCTATGTTGAACCAGTAAGAGGTGAGTACCATGAAGGGTATTTGGTTAGAATTTATAATACCTCATCTACACTGGATGATTATATAAATCCTATTGCTGATGGTAAATTGAGTTTGCGGGGTGTTAGTTCACATTCATCAGATTCAGGGGAAGCCTTGGAAAATTGGCAAAACTAGTTGTATGAAGTCTCGATGAGGAAATGTGAAATAATCACAAAATATTTACGATGGGTGGGTACCGAGGTATGCGATTTTCCCACTTATGAGGGATTGCCTAATTTGGACATTTTCTTGCATAATTCAAAGTTAAGGTACTAGAACCAAACCGATTGTTAGCTCTTGATGTGGCCTCGAAAGCTACACTAGAAATATGATGGGATTCCCATAAATAATCCATCTCAGAATTGCCTCAATGTCGAATATTGTTAGAAATCAAGTGTGGCGAGAATATTCCTTATGTTGGTAATAAGTATACTGGATTGACAAGCCCTGTTAACTATATTGATAATTGTTGTGTGAAATGGAGGTCAGTTCCCAAGAAGGAATGGGTACATTTGTTCATACATATCGTGGACATGATACCAAGAAATTGGTATACATCTATCAAACTATGATGGGCAACTGTAAATTGGGATGAAATGGATAATAGTTTCAAGCGCACTACAAGGAGTTGGGCGAGAAATTTTGCAAGACATTCGTAGGTGGAAGACAGAGATAAAAACTAATATTACGGAGTGGTTGAATGAACTCGGTAAAGCTATCGAGTAGGTTAGAATCAAAGTCAAATGCCTGCCCCAAGTAGTTGAGTCACAGCATGAAATTAGTGCTTCTAAAGCATCGAAACCTCAAATTCCAGAATCGGTTCACCCAATCAGAGTACAAGTTGGAGGAGACGTACTAGATTTGGGAACCCCAGAATTCAACAATGTGGCTAAAAGCATTGGCCAGGTAACTATAGATTTCTCATAGATGCGATTGATTGATGTATATGCATTACATAAAGAGGCAGCCATGGAAATCAAAGTAAGAGAAACCTCCCTGGCAAAGTAGATGAAGAAATTTGAAAGATTATTAACAAAATGAAGGCAAAATGCAAAAGATAAAGCATCAAACAAAAGTAAGGGAAGAAAGCAAGTTGAAGCTTGAGAATGTTATCAATATATCCTATACAAATCGTAATGATGAATAAATTACAACATAAATGAATATAGCGAACAAAGTTATTTGACTTAGTAAGATAGTGGTTGACCTTAGGAAAAAGGTCACACAAATTGACGAAGAGGTAAAACCAATCACACCTCCCAGGTAATAGAGGAAACAAGAGAAGCAACAATTGAAGCTGTGAATAAGATAGAAGAAGCAGAAAGGATATGTGCCAAGAATGTTAACTAAATATCTCAGAATTGGGAAGCACTAATGGATGATGAGGAATTAGAGAAACTTGCAAATGATCTGACTTTGCTTGAAGAAAATATTACTTAGATAAGGAATGATATAAAGAAACTACCCTTAGTGCAGAAAATGACTAAGGAAACAGAGATGAGGAAATTGCAGCAACAAGTAATAGTGTTGCACACACAACAACAACAACGTCTAGAAAAAGTTGAATAGATGCACACTGAAGCGAAAAAAGTTACAGGAATCATTCAACCTATACATCAGAAGGTGCATGACACAGAAGCATCAGTAGAGATGGTAATGCCAGAATTACGACCTTGTGGAACAAATGCAGAAGCCAGAGGAAGAAGTGCAGTTGGAAGCAGAAAGAGTGGCGAAACTCTTGGAATATTTTTATAGTAAAGTCAACACAAGGAATGAAATGGAGGAATAGCTTCGAGTGGCTCGGGACGAGCCATAGGTGAGTGTTAGGGGCATGTTTGGCCTGAGGAAAGGAAAACATACTTGACTTAGAATTATTCCTAAGTATGGAGAAGAGCTAAAGAATAAGAGAAAGGAGATGTGATAGAAGCAATGACATGAAAGAAGAAGAGAAAGGAGACGCGACAGAAGCATCGATGGGAAGGAAGAAGGAGGAAGATGCATGACAGAATAGGAAGATGTGGAATAAGGAAGGAGTGCGACAAGAGAAAATGCAATGGAATAATAGTACCAAAAGGAGTGCAAATGGCATAACAACTAGAAAATGACAGTAATGAATAACGGTTAGAAAGTGACAGGCCATAAATATCGTGGGTATGAGTTCGACTAGATTCAGTGGAAACCACACATATCAAGGTATGTTTGTAAGTCAGGTCGTTAGTGCCTAACGTTAAGTGTTACTAGAATAGGAAAGACAACCTGTTGGCTGAGAAAGAGACATAAAACAAGTTTGTAATGACTCTGTCAAAGAGTCTATAAAAGAAGGAACCCAAGATGTATGTGGGTAAGTTCTCTATTGTTAGCTTTGTATTGTTAGACTATTAGTTTCTTTGTATTTTGTTGTATGATAGTATTGTTGAGTGCATATGAGCTGAAGAATCTGCAATTGAGTGCGCAAAAGTGTAGGAGAGGTTGAGTCAATCTAAGTTGTGTGAAGATCGTTAGTAGAGTTGAGTAGAAAGAGAGAAGAGAGAATACCAAAGAGCATCAGAGGAAGAAAGAGTCTGTAAAGATAGAGAAGAAGATCTATAACAGAGTTTGTGGCTTAGTGCGCAGACGAAAGGTGCATATATTTCTCATGCCAGATGCAGGGATCCTTTGTGGTTTTTTCCTGGATGGCTTTCCATGTTATATTCTATGTACATGTGGGAATGTTGAATGTGTTTGAGTTACATGTGTAAATGTTGCATTGAATGAATGCTTATAGATTTGCTTATGAATGAATATATGTATATCAGTCGCATTGTATTAGTTGAATACGATTATGCTTCACAAAGGTTGTTGGTATAATAAGTTGCACAAGAGAAGTTGGGACACATTTTAACTGTTCTCAGTAAGCATAAATAATCCATGCACAAGCTTTGTTGAGCGCCTTGGTAAGGGACCAAGGTACCATAAATTCTCCACCCAGCTGCGGAAACATGGTTATGGCATCTACCCATTAAGAGAAATATCTCGAGTGAGACTGCATCTGTGTCGTAGGTGTTGCAGACTGAGTTCTTCTATGTCGAGCTATTTAAGTTCTTCTCTGTCGAGTTGATATCTTGGGCTTTGTTGCGCTAAGCAGAAGGGACTAAAACTGGGTTAGATTCCTCAGAGGAGGGAGGAAATCCAACAAGATTATTGAACTTTAAAATTTTGATAAACAAATCTAGTGCATGTAGATCTCATAATAAATTTAAGCACACAAACTATTCAACTCATAAGACACATGATGTACCCTAGGAAAACCCTCCACAAATTCGGAGGATAAAAAACCAACAAACAATCTTTGAGTATGATAGATAATTAGAAGACAATGCTTACAACACAATAAAAAATTGCTTTATAAGAGAGCACAAGATATTAGAATCATATGTAACACAATATCGGTCTTTCCAAGTGCTTAACACATTAATAGCAACCCAAATTAAGCTATACAAAGAAGGTAGTGAACGGTTGCATAGTTTTGTGCATCAGTCACACTGTTAACAACGTGAACATTGTTTCATCTTCAACCTTGTGCCATTTATTACTTGGTTCCAAGTTGTTACCTTATAATTATCTCCCACATAGAAGATATGCACCCTCCATCAATTCACTAGTGCTAACTAGCTCTAACTAAATTGTTAACTGATTGAATTGAATATAACTGGCCAGAGTTGAATGTAACTAGTGATTCACCATCCATGTCATCTTCAACAAACACGTTGCATAAATCAAGGAGTAGATTCCTTAATTAACTAAAACTTATTGTCCACAACTGATGTATTTGCAATTCTAGCTCACTGGAGGTCTAACATAGGAAATTCAAATTTAACTCTATCTTTGTTCTCATATAATTTATCATTAATTAATTCTACATGGTCTATGAGTGTTTAATTAATTAATCATGTTTATCATAGCATACTCATAAGAATTGTTCCTAACCTATGATCATATGTATTACCCCGACTCATATAGTCATATGCTAAAGTAAATCACTCTAGTGGTTGCTAATCCCTAAAGGAGACTTGTAGCAGCTAGTGAAAATTACTAGCCATACATCACATAGTATATCCTAGAGACTTAAAACAACATAACTCATGTGGTCTTGATGCAACACAAGACCCTAAACTTAATGCAACATAAGTTATGGACTCGATACAACACAAGTCCATCTCCATTTAAGGAGAACCATCTAATAGGGCACCGTCTATGAGAATCATTTGAATTAATACGACACAAGTCTCCAACCTTAATACAACGTAAGGTCATGATATGACATAAGATCTCAATACAAGCATCTATCTCGAATTGGACAAGGGCCTAGCTTAATATAACATAAGCTATTTAACTTAATACAACATAAGTTAGTGAACTTAATACAACATATGTTCCATGGAAAATATATGAACCTAATACGACATAGATTCGGCACTTGATACAACACAAGTCTCATGGGAATGGCTCCCGAAGCTGTATTTTGAACAATAATACCATCTCAAGGGATGTTGTATTCTAGGTTGATATCATTTTAGAAGGATATATTACTGAGATAGTTTTGGATACTATTAAGTCATATAGTGAAGTTGAGAGATATTTTTTTCTGAGGTCCCATAGGTAGATACTTGAAGTCCTTAAAACTGTGGATCAAAATGTTGGTATGTGAAAAATGAATTTTGTGGATTGAGTCTGGTGAGTGAATCATTGTGCACGCAAGGAATGGGTAATGATGGGAAGAAGGTTTGGAAACGATGGATAGGGTGAGATGAGAAGTTACAAGATGATAACGAGACCGATAAAGAGGGTGGCCACCTAAAATGTGGGAAAATATTTCATTCAAATAAGAGGAGAAGGAAACCGACAAGGAGAGAGAGTTACAGAGGAACTAGAAGAGGGGACTATAAGTTGGTTCCACAACTCGATGAGGAGTCTTGAGACGAAGAGAAAGAGTATTGACTTATTTCCGAGGAAGATGATGAAGTGTCAAACCCATACTAGACCCGAGACTGTGATATACCTATGACTCTGCATACATTTATGGTATCATAGATAAGACCTAAAAGTGTATCAACATGTTTCTTGTTGAATAAGAGTAATAGTAATAATCAAGATAGTGGTAAAAATAGTCCTACCATTAGTCCATCTAATTCGGGTTCGTTAGTACCCCAAAGGAACATAATGCCACTAGGGACAACATGAAGTTACATATATTTAATGGAAATGGGTTGAAATACCCTAGAAAACACTTGTTTTTATGTGTGATTGTCTGGATTGTGCAACATGTCCTAGATGAGGCAGTAAAAAGGGCCCAAAATGCCACGACCTTCATAGTTCATCCTCTTGATTGGTATATGAAGTTATATATGGTTCCTATAAGAAGTACTCAAAATTAATTTAGATCGGATCCGAGATGGGTTAATATATTAATTTAAGAATTAAAAATCTGAGTTGTTGTGCATCACAGAATTTTGGGAGATTAAGCAGTGATTGAGCGAATCTGTTTGGGATTTTGACCAGAGATTCAAGACCCTGATGGATAAGGTACATTTTTATATGTATGATGTTTAACATAATGAGTGGTTTACTGTTGTACTATTAACCCATATCCATGTTCCTTTAATGCAACATAATATAGTATCAAAGACAAAAGATTTATATCTTGCAATGAAATTAGAAGCGTTGCTGATCGGGGAAACTAGTGCAGGATGGTGCAAATGTTATCCCAATTGGATAATATTTTGCTGCAGATCCATGATATCAAGAAGGGAAAGGAGATCCATGAATAAATTTGGTGCACGAGATGTATAACAGAAGGCCATCATAAATATCTGTGGCTAACTTTTTTGAATTACCCTGCTTCTAGTGCTCCAAATATATTAAGTACATAAGGGATGCCATGGTGGAGAGTCACTCAAACAAAATGGGACCACTTAGAAGAAAATTTGCATTTGTAGAAGCCAACGAGTATACCCTCTAGTATCTATTGTAATTTTTGTCGATCTATGGGCCATGATGAGAAAGATTGCAGGGCGTATCAGTTACTACAGGAAAAGACAGTGTATACTTATTTAATGAAGAATGATGAAAACATGCAAGTTGAGAGATCGCATGCACAATTCCCTCAACCTAGTGGTGGAAGTTCCTTTAGAGATTGAGTCAGAGGAGGGGGATTTCGCTGAGGAAGAGCTCAGGACATCTGCTATAATTATGGACAACCAAGACACTATGCCATAAAATGTACAAATAATACATTGACGTGCTTGTATTGTAAAGCATTGGATCACACTATTGAGGAATGTCTACAACTTATTGAAAAATGGTAAGCCGAGGCCAATGGGAATCAAAATGTTAACATTTTATTCTTGATTTCGAATCATATGTTAACGTTTTAACAAAAACAACATGGGAAAGCATGGGGAATCCCAAGTTAGAGTGGTTGATCTAGGAGGATCTCTGAATGGGTCAATTTCTAAATAAAAGAAAACACAATGGAACTAGAACCAGCATGTAGATGTTGTCAATACACTGTCAACGACATTCATTTCACCTCAATTAGACGTTCAATGAGAAATTTATGTCAATCTAAAGTTTTGACAAAACAACGTTTTCATGTGCAAGAAGCAGAAAAAAAGTGCCATGTGGCAGCACTCTAAGGGTGCCACATGGCCTGTATGGTGTTTACGCGGCGACCCCACATGGCACCACATGGAAGTGACATGAAATCAACAAGATGACATGGTAGGTGGACCCATAATTGATGACGTATAAAATGATGATATGGTAAGCACAGTCGACATCAACCACCCTGCACACAACACGTGGCATTTTATGGTTGACGTGGAACAAAATGGAGCTACAACGTGGAATCCCATATGGCCACTATGTTGGCATTGTTTACCCAAAAGAATCGTGGACGCGACGGGATTTTAATAAACAACCTCTGAGCACCACTATGCTTTTAACTCAAGCCTCTTACCATTACACCATCGCTTGATCCGTGGTATGATAATGGTGATTATCTTATTTTACCCTTGTGGGAGTAGTATATGGCGAAAAAAGGGGTCCAAGGGCTTAACCCCGAACCCACCTTTTGGTTCTATTATGTGAGTGCATACTGTACATAGTGGATTTAAAACTTTGGGTATGGTCATTAAAGTGCGTTGCGTTTAAACAAATACTTGTTTGATATATAAGCCATTTTTATGGTTTGTTATAACCATGTTTTATATATGGTTATTTTATTATGCCACTCCACTTTAAATGCATTGCAACCATATCATAATTGTTATGTCTAATGAATGGCTTATAAATGGCTTGGGAAAATAGTGGTGGTTATAACCAAGAGGTTGTTTGTTATGAGATGCCACGGGTTCGAAGGAAGGATTATAAAAATGGTTTTGTATTGTTATGGCTTTTGTTTTATACCCTTTTAACATCAGGACAAGCCGACGAATATGATATGGTTTGGTATTTTCTATTACAAGGGTGTTATCCCATTTTATTATGCTAGAATATGGTTTGTTTGTAAGGTTGACATTATTTTGGACTTCTAACCAATATGTCGTATATAGGAAAGTAACTAAGTGTGAAAACCATAAATAGGAAATTGGACTGAAACAACTTTGAAAGGACAAAAACTACATTTGACCTATGCCATGTTTGGAAAGCTCTCTCAAACTATTTGAACCTTCATTGCCATGAGAGAGGGGCGCTCAACTAAGCATTGAATTTTCCATTGGTGATGTAGGCCATTGAGGAGGAAATCTTTTGAGAGACTCTATGTGGGGTATCCATTCTTGAAGATAGATCCATGTAATTCCTTGGAGATATTTCAGAGAGTCTCTTAAGACTCAATTTTTGAGGTTCTATTGTGTGGGACTTCATGGCTCATGAGAGAATCAATTTATTTTGACTACATTCTGCAACCTTTCAAGGCCATCAACAACCGTAAATGATAATAATGTATATGAGAGTAGTGGCCATCACAGGTAACATACCTGATTAAAATCTCGAAACAGGCTCTCCATTGTGGTTTAAGAAATTTAACAGAAATGCCTCTTCCAAGATCCAAACCCTCTGGTAATGGCTAGAGAAACATTTCACATTTTTTCTTATTTACTTTTTGACCCTTGAACCAATGTTCACCAATTTGGGGAAGCTTAGTACCTTTACTAGTCAGATCCTCATTCAGAATCAGTTGAAAATCCCCAACTTGAGCTACATCATCCTTCAGAGACATAGTGAATTGTCTAGTTATTTCTACATGATGACCGCTAAAACCTTTACAAAACAAACCCCAGCCTATTTTCTCAAACAACGTGGCTGCTTCTGGGTTAGATTCAACCAATTCAAGGCCTGAAATCTCGAAGCGATTAAGAGGTTCCATTTCCACCCTGCAAAGATTTTCATTAGGGTTCAGGATGAAGGGATGCATGAATATAGATGGTATTGGAATCCATGTAAATGGCATTGTGTGAAAAATCAGTTCATAGCCCAATTCATCTTAAATGAGAACTGAAACCTTAAACATAATCTTGGTAACCATAGTTTCAAAATAATGAAAACTAGTTCCAAAATCATGTTACTTCGTAAAACGCGACCACCAAGACAGCCAAATCATTATGCAATGCTTCTCTACAACCATTACCTGAATTCAAGATTTGTTTTCCCAATGAAATGATATCAAGGTTAAAATCATAAAACTCAAGAAATGAAATGATAACCTTATACATGTTTGATATTCAAAGATTTGTGGGAATCAATCTGAAATGACAAAATTAATACACTACCCTACATGTGTCCGATTATGAAACTTCGTGTTTAATCCCAATGCTATGATAATGACCAAATATCGAAAGAAATCACCATATGATAAATAATGATTTTTTGCATTGAATTTCTATCAATTTGTGGTGTAGTAATTAATAGGTGTGAGGATATTAGATTCTTGTCAAAGTCATTCTTTTCCAGCTCTTAATCCTTGATACGGTAAGTCTAATACGTGGAGGCTAGATGTAACATCATCCTAAGCAATAGGAAACCACATGCTCAAAAATGATTATGGTGCATCAACGAAATCATCAATAATGACATCAAGCAAATATTTCCAATACATGTCCATCAATAATATTAACTTGGAAAATCAATTTGACGGTCGTTAGAATTGACACACGGAGTACATAAGCCATATAAATGTTGATTAGAAAACACCATGCCAAGCTAATCCTTTAGATCAAAATCAGTTTCGATTTATCATTGAAAGCATAATATAAAGTATTTTAATCAAAGTTTGAAATAGAAATAAAGGCAAGATCTACTTATTATGAGTATATATAATGAAAATATTATTTGTTTACAAATCATATAAGACATAAGTTGTAGAAGTTTGTAAAAATGTTCAGCCAACATATAGAGGTTATGATATAGCAAAATTAGCCAACCTTAACATATATGTTTGAACATTAATGTTTGATAATAAAACTATGTCAAATACTTGAAGCCAAATATTTAAATGCAAAGTTAAAAGAAATTTTAAGAAATACAAGGTTTATGAATCATTTAAGCCAATTCACTCTAACCAAATAATGTAAAGTAGCAATCCATTTATATTGATAATATATGATCATGAAATAATGAGAATGAATTTAACAGCTGCAAAAATAAAAGAACTAGCTTAATTCAAAGCATTTCTTAAACTACCATCTTGACCACTAACTCTTCCTTTATTGAGAGTACCTTCAAAATCAAAGATTCTAAAGGCACTCTTTAATAATAAAAAAATTTAAAGAAATTAAAGAAAAGATCCGATCAATTTATTATGCAATATAGCAATAAAATTGAGAAGAGTTGTTGTCTGCCAACAAATGGAGACGACCTGGGTGAACCAGTTATCTCTACTCATACAATTTTCAAATGACGATATAAAAAAAATATTAAAATCTATTCAAAACAATAAAAAAATTCTCAGTCTAATAAAAACCATTATCTGATTTATATTCGCAAGTATAACTTAGAATTATCCCATCTCTGTCAATAAGGATCTTGTTAAAGATAAGCTTAAGAATATCCTAGTCAAAACAAAGTACTCATAGTAATGATAATCTGAACAATCAGTATAAGATATAGGAATTTACTTCACTGATAAATTTCTAGAATCTGTTCCATGAATATAATGTTTTTTTTTAATCTAAACTAGAAATCAGAAATGATTTCTTTGACTGAAGACTACTATCTAGGCATGATAACCTGATGTGATAGTATCATTCATGAGAACTGCCTAGAATAAGCAAGTCGGCTCGTCATGAGACCTCTTGTCTATTGATCTTTTGACCAAGAGCCATCACTCTGATGATCAGAAATGAAGTTATACTAGACAACACTGATGATCATGATTAGGCCAGCTCGTGATGATATCTCCTATTCTTCAATCAAAGTTATGCTTCGCTCTATTGAGTTTGAAATTTTAAGTTTTATAAAACGAGAGACCACTACCTAGCATGGTAACCAAATGGTAATGTCAGTCACTAATATCATTAGAAAATGAATCAGCTGGCTTGTCATGAGACCCCCTATCTCTTGACCTTACAACCAAGAGCCATTATCAGTTTCCTAATAATGTCATACCGATGATATTTATGATCCTGATCGGATCAACTTATTACTAAGACCTTCTGTCTCTTATTTTAAACTTTAGAATTTTATTGAATGGAACAGATCTAAATTTTTTCCAGATTGTAAACAACTTTAAAAGAAATGACTAATGATAGAGATCCATAAATATTTTTCAAAGTACAAAGTTTTGAAAAAGCCATTAATCAGCCATCCTAATTATCAAAAGAAATAGGTGAATGAGGGATAATCTGAACAATATTTACAAATGTTTTCAAATAATGATAGGTTCTTAACAGACTTAAGAAACTCTGATCATTCTAAACCAATTTTTAAAAGACTTAGTTTAACACCGCAATTCTAAACTAATGAACAAATTGAGTTTAAGCCACATGACTTATTTATTTACAAATGTCCTCTCAAAAACATATGTACATTAGCGACCAATTACCTGAAAAAATATATAGAGAGATTTGACAATCTTATGTACAAATGATTGACAAATCATGATATTTGACTGGAAGGATTTTTTAAATTCCAAATTTAAGAAAATCAAAAATAGATTTCAAGAGTATTTACACAGGGATCAACTAAAATTTGAATGTACATGAGAATTAGGAATTTATCATAATTCTTTTTGATAAAAGATTGGTACAGAAATATCAATAATCTTATAAAATTTTGTGATAATAATATATACAGAAAATTCTGAAATTTAGAAATTATTTACAAACAAAAACTAGTTGAAAATAAGGGAATAAAAACTATACAATAAGCAAGCTCATTTACAAAATTATATATAGATTCAGAGCCTGATATAATCAGCAAAAATATTTTTTTAAGATCAGTCCATTTACTAGAAATGTTTCAAACTGACCTCTTCTCCATAGCTGGACAATCCTCATCCTGAACAGATTGGGCTAGCTATAAAGAAGGTAAAAATAAATTTGGCATTAAAATGGCCTCGGTTCCATAAACTAGGAAGAAAGGTGAGTTACCTATTGAAGCTTTAGGAGTTACTATGTCCGCCCAAAGAGCATTAAACAACGATGTGTGCCAGTCACGATGATGAATTGAAATAGTTCTTTTAAGAATTTTCAACAAGTTTTTATTTGTTGATTCAGCTAAACCATTTCTAAGAGGATGATAATTAGCTGAATATCTAACCCTTATACCTTTCTCTAAGGAAAATTGAGTTAACTCAACTGATGAAAAATATGAGGCATTATAAAAAAACAAGGGAATCCGAAACACCAAATCTCATTATGATAAAAGATTCTAGATATAAGATAACCTGATTGGTGTTTACAACCCTTAAAGGTGTAGCCTCTGCCCAATGGGTAAAATAATCAGTTGCATTTATAATGTATTTGTGTTGCATAGAGGAGGGAGGATTTATTGTTCCAACTATATCAATACCCCATTGCTGAAAAGGTCTTTCTACTGAAACACGTTGTAAAGGAAAAGCAGACTTCTTAACCCTACTTGCAGTAAGTTGGCATTCTTGACATTTTCTGAAAAAAGCATAAGAATATTGGAATAAAGTAGGCCAATAATAGCTAGCCCTAAGAATCTTATGTGCCATAGTCTCTCCACCAAAATGACCACCTACTGGGCCAAAATGTAGTTCTTTCAAAATCACTTATGTTTCATCTTTATCTAAGCATTGAAGTAAAACACCATCTGAATTTCTCCTAAAAAGAGTATTATCAATTAGAAAATCAGGAGTAGATTTCAGTCTAAGCGCTCTCCTTTTTCTTGGTTCAGGGTAGTCAGGAGCAGTTCCTGTTTCCAGAAGTGTCCTTAAATCCGTATACCAAGAATCCTGTGGTGGAGGATAAAAGTAGATTTCCCTATTTAGTAAGACTTCATTAATGACAGTTCCAGAGTTGTTATTAGGCATATGAGTTGCTTCAGCAGCAAGTTTACATAATCCTTGACCCTTGACTACCATTGAAGGTTTAATCTCCAAGTCATACTCTTGAAGAGCTGTCATCCATGGTGCTCTTTTTTCACCCAAATCTTTTTGTACTAACATATTTCTGACTGAAGGGAAAGGAACTATTACTTTAGTTATTGATTTCAATAAATATGGACGAAAGTGTTTAACAGCTTTGAAAACAACAAAAGCTTGTTTATCAACCTCGTGGTAGTTAAGTTCAACACCTTTAAAATTTGAGCTCATAAAAGAAATTGGTACTTCACTATTTTGCTGATTTCGTTGAGTTAAGACTACTGCATATGATATGTCAGAAGCGAATGTGTACAATATGAATTCCTTGTTGAAATCTGGACTCAAAAGACTAGGGGCTTCTGAAATGGCTTCTAAGATTTTCTGGAAAGATTCTTTTTCAGTTTGTCCCCAATTGAAAATAACATACTTCTTAATCATGTTTTGTAAAGGACAGATGGTTTCAGAAAAACTAGGGATAAATCTCCTAACAAAGTTTATTTTACCGAGAAATGATTGCATTGCCTTTTTGCTAGAAGAGTAAGTTATTTTTGAGATAGCTTGGGTTCATTCAGGATCAATCATGATCCCATGTTTTGAAACCACACAGCCTAATAAAATGCCTTGTGTAACAGCAAATATTGTTTTCTTTGGATTTAAAGAAACTCTGAATTTCCTACAACGTTCAAATACTTTTCCAATATGATTAATGTGATCATGTCGACATTTAGAAAATACAGTGATGTCATCTAGATAGACAACTAGTGAATGATTAATTAACCCTCTAAAATCAATATCCATTGCTCTTTGGAAAGTTTCCCCAGCATTGAGTAACCCACAGGGAATCTTTCTGTAAGTGTATGTTCCCCATGGGGTTCTAAAAGTTGTTTTAAGTTGATCATCTGGGGAAACCAATATTTGGTTATATCCTGAGAAACCATCAAGAAGTGATAGTATCTTAGAGCCAGAGACTTTCTGAAAGATTTGTGTCCTAGGAGGAACTGGGTAATTATCTTTTTCAGAGGATTTATTAAGATTTCGAAAATCAACACATAATCGGATATCACTATTTTTCTTCCTGGCAGGAACCAAATTAGCTACCCACTGAGTATGTCGAATAGGAAAATAAATCCTAGCAGCTAAAAGTTTGTTTAATTCCTGCTTAATTGTTGGTTCTAGTGACAGATGATACTTTCTAAGTTTATGTTGGAAAGGTTTTGATTCTTGTTTTATTGGAATAATGTGTTGCATGACTTGTGGATTGAAAATCTTTAAATCATCGTATGTCCATGCAAAAACATCCTTGAACTCTTTAAATAATTTTATGAATGCTAATTTTTCTGTAGGAATGCAATCTATTCCTAAATTCACAGTTTGAGAATTAAATTCTGTTCCTAGATTTATTGTTTCATATTTCATTTGTGAACTATTGGTTTTACAATTAGGAACAGATTTAAATTTATCCTGAAGATCAAAAAAAAATTCTAATCTTAAAACTGAGTTAGGAATCCGTTTTACCTTCTCAAAAAAAATTTCAATTGAACAAAAATCATTTATTACCATAAAGTCCCTCAAATTTTCATCATGTGTAACTTCATCAATGGATGAATCTTTGAAGTTATCGTCATTCATTAAGAAATTCAGAACCTGCAAATCATTATCAAAAACTCACCAGTTAAAGATATTATCTGGTATGGAAGGCCTAAAAATTAATTCAACTGAAAATAAATTAGGTGTAAAATTCTCAGATGGAATCAATTTTGATGCTACATTTGCTAATAAATCTACCTCTTGATTCTGGAATCTAGGAACCGACATTATATTGAATGCATCAAAATGCGAAATGAGATTCCATACCTCTCGTTAATAATTTTGCAAATGTTCAGAAATGCAGTAGAGAGAATTACGGACTTGCCTGGAGATGATTTCAGAATCATCATATGCAACTAGCACTTTAATATCCAAATCAATCGCTTTTTTCAGACCCTGAGTTAGTGCTTCATATTCTACAGTATTATTTATACAATTAAATTCAAACTTACATGCTATACATGTTTTGTTTCCTTTTGGGTCAATTAACAGGAAACCAACTCCTACTCCTTCTTTAGATTTTGACCCATCAAAATATAAAGTCCAAGTAGAACTATTTGCAACTACTTTACTTTCAATAATATTTACATAATTATAACTATCTACATTGTTTACAATTTCTTTAAATGAAGAATCATGAGGAATAGTTGTAACATTTAAAATTTCACATTGTTGTTTATTATCAAAGAAAGCAGAATTTTAATATTTAAAATTTCCAAACCCATGTTCAAACATATAATTCCCCATTATAGAATCTGAGAATTAAACCGGTTCATTGGGATCATGTAATTATGTCACTATATGTTTCAAATATCTTTCTATGTTTATCTTAATTTGATTTGATTTTCCATTTTTAGGCAACCATAAGGTTGACCAATCTATAGAAAAAAATCCATTCAACTGCTGCGACCAATCCCTACTAAAAAACAGCCCATATGCATCAGGAATGTCTGCAACCACAATATCTATAATTTGAAAATCTAAAGGGTTACAAGTAATCCTCACTAGAAAATATTTCATTTCTCCCACAACCCTCACATTCGTTCTATCTAGTTGAGTAATCTGCGAATTTGATGGAACATACTTTCCATTTAACCTTTTGCACACAGACAAAGGAATTACATTGGAAGATGCTCCAAAATCAACCATGCAATTATGAACGTTCCTATTGAAAATCTCAAAGGTAAGAAGGAACGGAGGGGTTGTTGATTTTGAATTTTTCCCTATTAGTGAAGCTTTATCAGCTGCTGATTTTCCTTTATCTGTAAGTGTTAAATCATTATTAGAATTATTGGCAGCTATATTTTTCTTAGCATTAGGAATTATTGAACTCATGGATGGATTTATAATGGGACTATTAGGCATTGGATAAATTTGAAGAAGATCATACATACTAATATTTGCACGTGTCTTTTTTATATATTCAATTATGTCATATTGTATATCTAACATCGGACTACTTTGGATAGGTTGAGAAGTCCTCACAGGTTGAGTTTGTTTGACAGATTGAGTCTATTTATTAGGTTGAGAATTATTATTATCGTTACTCGGGGTATAACTTGATGATGCTCCAGGAGTATTTGCGAATGTTCTACTCCGAGTATTATAGGCATGTTGTCCTGAAGGAGGACTTCTACTTTCACAATCTTTCACTAGACTATCCCAAAAATGACCATTTAATTGTTGAGGTTCTTCCCATTCTTCGTCATTTTTAGATTCTTCTTCCTCATCATTATCTACAGTTTCTTGATTTGAGGGAGTTTCAAATAAAGATAAGACTGCTCGAATAGTATTGAAAATTTCTTCATTTACTGCTATATCAAGAGGTGAACTTGTTTTATTATTACTGTTAGGATTCTATCTAAACAGATTTCTGAAATACCCTCAGAGAAGAGGATTTTTCAGAATTAGTTTTCTTTAATCCTACGACTTCATTAGTTAATGTCTGATCAGCATTCTACAATTGTTCTACATCAAATTCCTTATCCTTATCTGAATTAGGTCTTTCAATTTTCTTACGAGGAAAAGTATCAACTTTTCCACTTCTATCAGGTTCATAAGACATGGAATCCTTCTCGACTTTAATAGCTTCCTCAAAAGTTTCAACAAGTGTTGTTTTACCAGCTCTTTTAACAAACATCCTAGGATATTTTGGTAAAGCTGAAGTATAATTTTCTATGATTATATCCTCGGGTGGTTGAGAAGAAACAGGAATTTTGTTTTTTAAGGTAAGAAATATTTGATTAAAATCTTTAATTATTTCTTTAGGTTCCATTTTAATTCAAGATAATTAAAGAGCTAAAAGAGCAAGTGTTTTATCCTCCCCAAATTTATCTTAGAAAGCCTTGTTGAATTTATCCTAGTTTGTGATTGACCCTTGGACTAATCAAAATTACCACGTAGATGCTTTCCCTTCAAAAGTTAAAGGGAACAAATGACAGACTATGTCTTCATGCTAAACGTTCATGGTTTGAACAGCCAAAATAAATTTATCTACATGCACCTCTGTAGGTTCTTTGTCATATGGATTAAACTTTGGAAAAAGTTTGTCTGAATGTTTCAGCAAAGGATGTTGAACACCAGGTATAGCTACAACAGCTTTTCTTAACCAAGGAAGTTGTGGGTTAGGTAGATTAGGAGGTTTACCCCCTCCTCCTCCTCCTGCAGGTATGTTTCTAGCCATAGGACTTCCTTCAGAATCTGAAGAAATCCCTTCATTGGATGACCTTGGACTATCCTATGGTGATTCCGGAGGAGAAGGTGGTTGATCAAAACCGCCTACAAAAGTCAAGCTTCTAACAGTATTTGTTCTAGTAGTTTCTCTATGAAGACTTCTGACTTGATAACTTGGAGTTCTATCAGCTTCTGTTGAATCTTGAGTAATTATATTCAATTGAGGATTAAATCTTTGTTGTCTGGGTAAACCATAGTCTATTGGTGTTCAACCAAGTTGATGAGCATAAGCTCTCATAAGAATATGACGTGATTCTTCTAAATTTTGAGTACTATGTTCAGGAGTAAATGGAGATGTATTATGGTCATGCTCAATAATGCTCCTAATAGTTTCTATGAATGGTGATCTGTTAATTCTAGGTTGTAATGGAGGTTGTTGTCTAGTTGAATATTTATCATTATTTCTATCAGCCATTAATCATTAACAGGCCCTCCTTCTAGCACCATTTGTTCACCTAATTTTCTAAACTGGGCCAACTAAGGAGAAATAGTCCACACAAAGCACTTAAAACAACCATCGGTGTGTTTGGAATGACTAAATCTCATAGGTTATGGTCTCCTACTACTAGCTGAATTTATCCTCGTAAGGAGAATATAAAAACTCAGCAAAATCTATCTTATGTTAATCAAAAGTTTATCTAACCCTAATGTCAGTTCTTATGTTTAAATTATCCTAAAATTGCTTTCTTAATGAAAGTCGGTTGTTTTTTGTTTTGTTTTTCAATTTTTAACTGAAGAACTAACTTTAACTTAAAACCAACTAATCTAATTAAATCCAATTTAATAACTATCTAGAACAAACTAAAATTATGAATTAAAACTAAGTGACTACCCTATCTCAGCTGAGAGCGACTTGGAAAACTAGATTAATTATCAATTAATAACTTAAATTAACAAAGAATTAAATGATAATAATTCAAATGAAAATACTTCAATTATTATCAAAAATCACTTTGTTGAATATGCACAACAACAGAAAATAAAAATAGAAAACTATTTTTATTTATTATGTGATGTCCTATTAATCAATAACTAATGTTCAATACTAAATATTTGAATAACAGGATTATATTCATTCATGAAAACATTGTAGAAAGTACAAATGAAATCAGAAATAAATATGAAATGTATTATTACTAAATCTCAATTATCAATAAAAAATTAACTAACTAGACTCAGTAATACTTTCAATCAAACATCAATATTGTGCAAACAGATTATATTTTCAGATGATAAACACAATTATATCACAGTACAATTGCATAAAATGTAAGATGAGAAAATAGTATATCAAAATATATATATTAAGTTTTTAGAAATAGTAACTAGCAATGATACCAATTTGAGAAATCTTGTCACAATCATCCACGAAGGTAAAACTCCAGCAGAGTAATCAAAACTAGAAATTGTATTATACTTTCAATAAGTCTTTTCTCCAATACTCCATCCCCCTTCTCACAATCAGTCTTTCAGAGTTTTATAAGAAGGACAAATAACCACCTTTCCTTATTATATGCAACTAAAACTAAAAATAAATTATCAAGCCTATATGATCGAACATCTAGGATCTAGCACATTAATTATCATCCTCTTCAATAGTGCACCTAGCATCTGAATCATCAAATCAATAACTTCTTTCTCATCTTCAAATGTTGATTTGTCCATAGAGCAATTGTTATTTGACATCTAGCATCCAAATCATTCGAGCTTGAAACAACTTCATCATTTGCTATCAAAATATAAACGAAAAGAACACCATCAAAATCGAGGATCCATATGGCACCTGCAAAAATCAATTAACCATGCATGAGTTTTGTAATAAAGATCAAAACTGAAATAACAAATTTAATTAAATGATGTGCAATGCCTGCAGAATCTATGATTCTGTGGGCATGCTGATTACCTATTCTGTTATTTCCAAAAAGAAACAAAAAACTCAACAGCAGTAACAATTTTCAAGGTGCACTCCTGAGTTTGATAACTCGACGAACCTTAGACAATTTAGCCTTTAAATTTATGTTTTCAATTTTATGTTGCTCTTCATGTTTCAAGAACTTCCTGTTAGCATTAATCCATGATCTTTTCATATTTTTCAACCTATCTATCTTCACCTTCAAATCCTACCATCCCTTAATCTAGGTTAATAACTCACTTCTCAAGTTTTGTACTTCATCCTTCAATACAATGGAATCCGATTCAGATCTTTTCAATTTCCCTTTCAATTGCTCAATTTGTTGTCTTAATTTGATAGTCTTCATGGTACTTCTCAGCGTCTGCTCTGATGAATAATCGTTATTCACTGCAGATCCTATTTTGATCTATGTATCATTTTGCAGAACCGGCGATTGATTTTCATTACAATCATCATTCAGAGATACAACAGGATCATCCATTTTATCTTCACACTCATGTGACAATACATATACTAACCCATAATCCCCTTCTTCACTTAATATTTCGATAAATGGAAAATCTTGGGCAAGCAAAGGTGCTTTTGAAGTAGAAGATTTCATGCTTCTAGTAATTCTACGAAAACCCAACCTTGTAATGGGGAATTCTGATAAATTTGATTTTCCATCGAATTTCACCTTTCCTTTGTCTAACGTCTTCAATTTTTCCCTTTCATTCAAAGATACAGTATGAGGATCCTCATATAAAGCTGAGACTACAGGGGTTTCAAGATTTAAATGAAGGAATTCTACTGTAGCTGTATGCCTTGGATTATCCTCTATAGGCACTCTTAATTGAGACGATTCAACACCTTTTGACTCAGAATTGGCTTTAGTTTGAGAAAAACATTTACATTTTCTATGAGTTTTAGGACACAGAGTAGGCCAATACTGAGCCAATCCAAAATCATTCGTATTCAAAAATTCATCCCAAGATCTACCTAGACGATTTAATTGGTATTGAAACGGGATCTTAAGAGGACCATGATGAAATAAACTTTGTTCTGTATCTCCAATAATGGTCTGTACAGTATGTGCCATTTTCCTAAGACTCTGAAGCAAAAAGAAAGGCAATTTGATTTTGCAACCTTTCAAGGCCATCAACAACCATAAATGATAATAATGTATATGAGAGTAGTGGTTTTCATAGGTAACATACCTGATTAAAATCTCAAAACAGGCTCTCCATTGTGGTTTCAGAAATTTAACAGAAATGCCTCTTCCAAGATTCAAACTCTCTGGTAATGGCAAGAGAAACATTTCACATTTTTTCTTACCCTTGAACCAATGTTCACCAATTTGGGGAAGCTTAGTAGCTTTAGCAATCAGATCCTCATTCAGAATTAGCTAAAAATCCCCAACTTGAGCTACATCATCCTTCAGAGACATAGAAAATTGTCTGGTTATTTCTACATGATGACCGCTAAAACCTTTAAAAAACAAACCCCAGCCTATTTTTTCAAACAACGCAGCTGCTTCTGGGTTAGATTCAACCAATTCAGGGCCTGAAATCTCAAATCGATTAAGAGGTACCATTTCCACCTTGCAAATATTTTGATTAGGGTTCGGGATGAAGGGATGCTTGAATATAGATGGTATTGGAATCCATGTAAATGGCATTGTGTGAAAAATAAAAACATAGCCCAATTCATCTAAAACGAGAACTATTTCAAACATAATCTTAGTAACCATAGTTTCAAAATAATGAAAACTAGTTCCAAAATCCTATTACTTCGTAAAACACGACCACCAAGACAACCAAATCATTATGCAATGCTTCTCTACAACCATTACCTGATTTCAAGATTTGTTTTCCCAACAAAATGATATCAAGGTTAAAATCATAAAAACTCAAGAAATGAAATGATAACCTTATACGTGTTTGATATTCAAATATTTGTGGGAATCAATCTAAAATGACAAAACTAATACACTACCCTACATGTGTCCAATTATGAAACCTCATGTTTAATCCCAATGCTAGGATAATGACCAAATATTGAAAGAAATCACCATATGATAAATAATGATTTTTTGCATTGAAGTTCTTTCAATTCGTGGTGTAGTAATTAATAGGTGTGGGGATATATAGATTCGTGTCAAGTTCATTCTTTTCCAGCTCTTATTCCTTGATACGGTAAGTCTAATACGTGGAGGATAGATCTAACATCATCCTAAGCAATAAGAAACCACATGCTAAAAAATGATTATGGCACATCAACGAAATCATCAATAATGACATCAAGCAAATATTTCCAATACATGTCCATCAATAATATTAACTTGGAAAATCAATTTGACGGTCATTATAATTGACACATGGAGCACATTAGCCATATAAATGTTGATTAGAAAACATCATGCCAAGCTAATCCTTTAGATCAAAATCAGTTTCGATTTATCAATGAAAGCATAATATAAAGGATTTTAATCAAAGTTTGAAATAGAAATAAAGGCAATATCTACTTATTATGAGTATATATAATGCAAATATTATTTATTTACAAATCATATAAGACATAAGTTGTAGAAGTTTGTAAAAATGTTCAACCAACATATAGAGGTTATGATATAGCAAAATTAGCCAACCTTAACATATATGTTTGAACATTAATGTTTGAAAATAAAACTATGTCAAATACTTGAAGCCAAATATTTAAATGCAAAGTTAAAATAAATTTTAAGAAATACAAGGTTTATGAATCATTTAAGCCAATTCACTCTAACCAAATAATGTAAAGCGGCAATCCATTTATATTGATAATATATGATCATGAAATAATGAGAATGAATTTAACAGCTGCAAAAATGAAAGAACTAGCTTAATTCAAAGTATTTCTTAAACTACCATCTTGACCACTAACTCTTACTTTATTGAGAGTACCTTCAGAATCAAATATTCTGAAGGCACTCTTTAATAATTGTTTTTTTAAATAAATTAAAGAAAAGATCTGATCAATTTATTATGCAATATAGCAATAAAATTGAGAAGAGTTGTTTCCTGCCAAGAGGCCTTTGCCTTGAGCTCCACAACATCATTTAATACAATATTTAGATCATATGCAATTTAATACCATGGGGTCAAAACTGGGGTGTTACATGAAGGGAATCATTAGGGATCTGGGTGAAATGAAGATTCCACTAAAACCGGATGCAAATCATGTCAAAAAATAACCATATATATTGAATCCAAGGTACAAAGAAAAGGTTAAGGAAGAGATCTACATAATGTTGTATGCAATAATTATTGAACATGTCGAAGAATCATAATGGATATTCCCAATGGTTGTAAAGGATAAGGAAACTAGTGAAGTCTACATTTGCATCAACTTACAGAAGTTGGATGATTCTTGCTTGCACAATTCTTTTCCTACACCTTTTATAGACAAGGTCCTGGAGAGTGTAATGGGACAAGACCTATATTCCTTTACTGATTCTTTTTCTGGGTATCATCAAATAAATATTTCAAAGGAAGACCGACATAAGACCACCTTTGCGATAGAATGGGGTTGTTTCCAGTATACGGTAATGCCATTTGGACTTAAGAATGCTCCTGCTATTTTTTCAAGGATAGTGGTATCCGCTTTCAAATATTTTATTCATAAATTCCTAGAAGTATACTTTGATGAATAGATAGTGTATGGGTTAATTAAGGACCATACTGAGAGTCTTTGACTGATGCTCGAACATTGAAAACAATTTCAAATTTCTTTAAATTTGAAGAAGTGCATTTTTCCCCTTTTGGTATTTTGTTGGTCATGTCGTATGCAGAGAAGGGATGCCGATGGATCTTATGAAGATCGCTATCATTGTTGACCTACCCCTACCTTCATTAGATAAACAATTGAGGACTACATTGGGTCATAATGGTTATTATCGAAATTTTATCAGAGTTTATGTCGAGATTACAGCTCCAACGAAGAAGTTGTTAAAGAAATATGTAAAATTCCCATGGAATGAGGAATGTCAAAAAAGTGTTGATGTGCTCAATTAAAAAATGGTTTTAGGACCTATTATGGTCTTCCCTGACTGGAAAAAATAATTTCATGTGCATGTCGATGCATCGTATGTCACCCTAGGAGCAATACTTGCATAACCAGGTGAGGGATCTATACGGGATCCATCCTAGACTCGCTGGGCAGAGGTGATGCAGAGGCTAGGGGGAGGTAGGACACCTTATCCTTTCCCACCCAACTTATTCCACTAGTGGAAATGACAGGTCATAGCCATAGAAAATTACCCTATGTAGGGATATAGTTCTATGGAGAGCCCGACATGCCCTTATGTTGCAACTGCAACTGTTTTCCCCAAAATTTTCAATTTTGGCCCCCCCTTCATGATTTTAATGTTGTTTTGAATCGTTTGGAACCGTGAACATTTTGGCCATGCTTTAGTGTCGGATTATTTTGAAGATTAACTCTCTTCCTGTTTTTATTGTTTATGTTTGAAGCTATTATGGATCGCAGAGTTTAGAGTCTGATCGCTGCCTTTTGAATTGCGGAGGTCATTTAAACAACTTGTTGGAACTTTGTTTCCTTAAGATATTATCGGAGGCCGCCGTTTGTTTTCCTTCCACCCTTGCGGCTGTGCAAAGCACTTGTCTTCCAACGTCAATGTCTTTCCAATTGCCAATTGGAAGTTTTCCCGCCCACGATTTAGGTCAAAGCCCTTTCGAATCCAATGGGATTAACGTTCTCGTGGTGCCCGTCACCTGTTAGGACCCCGCTTATGCGGCTGTAGATAAGACTACCCAACCGATGTTTAGTGTTTTGAGTCACCAATGAGTTTTATTTTCCTACCGTTGGTGAGGTTTTAAACCCGTGCGTAGACGAGATAGTGGTACCGGCACCTGTTAAGGTTTCAAAGCAGGAGTGCAATACACGGTCTTTCTTGATGATTACTCTTTGGGTAGATGTAGTTTGTTTTATTAAAAATACAATCCCAATGAATGATAGATGTTGTTTACTTGCAGATGGATTCAAGAAACTTTTACAAAGAATTACTACGCAAAGGCGTAGCTGGGAGACAAGTGGCAGAAGGGAGCTGGGCAGTGTTAGCAAAGATCGAACCGAAACCCACAGGGTCCCAAGGAGAGAAAATGGGAAAGAAGGAAAAACCAATGATGACAAATGCCTAGACCTAGAAGGATCTGGCAGTTACCAAGAGGATCATAAGTGTGCACAGAAAAGATAAAATTAAGGATATTAAGCGTTTTGGGGGACCGAAAGGTCAGATATTTTGGGGGGTAACCCAAGCGATTAGCATTTTTAGTTTAAATATAGGGAAGTTAGAACTTACAAGGGCTTTTTCTGGGGACAAACTTGTGAACTATTGTTAGTAAGAGGAACTATTTCGTTTTACAATGAGAAATTGCAAATTTTGCCCGTTGGAGAAGGTGCTATGTGGAATGTTTCAATGTGATAAAATGAACAATGTTGAAGGGGAACTATTTCATTTTTTACTGTGTTTCATTAACTCTGAGAGTGTCCTGACCTTCTGAATCTATGTTCTTTGCCTGAATGTTCTCTAGTATATTCTGTGATGTTTTCCACTATGAGTAATGGGATTTTTAACTGTTGATGAGCTATCTTATCATGTATACTTTTATTCATGTTTCTATGTTTGGTTATAAGAACAGCTATCTATGATTTGCCCTAACATGTGAATGGTATTGCATTACTCATGAATTATTATCTATCTCTCTAGATATATCCTAGTTAGTATTCCTTTTCTTGCTTTATGTGTGATTTAGGTGCTTATGAGTTTTAAGACGAAAGGTAAGAACCTGCGCATCACTTTGTGAATACTCCTTGCATCCTTTATCACCCTGCATGTTAATTAGGCACGTGCATATCATACTTTAAGTAAAAAATACAAAAATATATACGGTGGACCGGGCCGTAACCGGTGAAACTCTTAGTTTTGTTACTTGACCTACGGTAGCCGGACCGCAAACCGGACGGATTCCCTACATCAAACAGTCACGGGCTAGTTGGGAACGTTGACTGGGGAGAATCCATTGTTGTTGTTGCCTGTGAATTTCTAGTCCTCAAGAGTTTTTGGTGCTAGAAGGAGGGCCGCTAGTGCATGGCTGGCCGAGGAAACCTGTTTTCCCGAAACTATTCCATCGGTAACAGTTCATAATCCAATGTGTTTCCTAACCCAATTTCGGAAGAAGGGAGTAGAAAACATTTGTATTCTGTCAACAACAAAGTTGTTAATAACCTGAGAAGACACACTAGGGAATATGTGAAGAAGATTGGAGGATTTCCTATCATCCCTAAATTTCCCAGAAGAGAATATAAAAGGAAAGATCGTCCTATATTGGAAGACTCAGTGCTGGTTGGGGATTGGGAAGAACTTGTAGAAACAGCCTTACAGGAATTTGTACTGCCTTTGAATCAAGAAGGCCCTGATACTCCTCACAGTTCTCCTATTCATACTCCTATCTACTCACCCCCTCACTCTCCACCTAGACTCATGGCAGGTGTAAACGCAAATCAACCACCGAATCCACCACCTTCTTGGAAAGCCAGGTCACCTTTAAACCTAGCACCTCCACTGCACGATTTACCCCAATCTTTTGAAAAGATGCTGCCCAAATTCGACCCAAATGAGAAGATACTAGTAGACGACCACCTGCAAAGTTTCTATTTGGAAATAGAAGGGTTAAGGGCTGGGGAGCATGAGGATGTAGTTTGCAGACTTTTCCTGCACACCCTTAAAGGAACTGCAGCATCATGGTACTTTGGTTTTCCTGCAAACTCTATCCCTGATTGGGATACCTTCGAGAGGATTTTTAGAAGTAAATATGCGGCCCAAAAGACTCATGCAGCCCTCATGAAAGGACTATGTGCCTTAAAGAAAGAGAGAAAGGAGAAGGTGCACAGCTTCACCCAAAGATTCGCAGCGTACCTCAAGAATTTTTCTGAAGCTGACAGACCTTCGGATAAAGTCCTGATTGAATATTATACCTCAGCTTTAGGACCCGAGTTGGCCATGTTCGCCAAAATAAAGGCCAAGCCCACTTTAGCAGAGACCTAAGAGGAGGCAGAAAAAGTGGAGGCTGAAAGGGAAAGTATCGAAGATTATCCCGAAGGATCAGGAGAGAAAAATGTGGGAAGGAAAGCCTTGTTGTTTACTAAGCCTAAGGAAGAGCAATCACCAGATTTTGAAAGTATGGCAAAAATGATGCAGAAGATTTCTAACAGAATCATAGACTTGGAAAAGAAAAAGGAAGCGCAAAATTTCTACAAGCCCTCTTACAAGAAATGGGAGGAAAACAATCAATCCCAACCCCCTCCGTACAATTCGGCGTTTATGAATTTAACAGAGGTAGGAATGGACAATTTCTACACTTTCCACCAACAACTGCACTCTGAAAAGAATTGTCCTCAATGGATAAACTCGATGACGTTAGTGATGAATCAGTTGTTGGACTCTAAATTAATAGAAGATGTAGATGAAGAAAGAAAAGACAGTAATACGTCAACAAAAGAACAAGAGGATGAAACCATGGTTCTATGAAACTTTGTCTCATTATTTGATGCCGAGGAAGAAAGGAATTGGGAATACGAGGATGTTGTAGAAACGAATGTAACAACAAGGAGCCAAGGGTTGGTGAAAGAAGACAGTCTCATGCTCCCAAAGATTAAAAGGCTTCAGAAAAATGTTAAGAAATTTCAAAATAATTTCTCAGCTGATAAAATCCCCGAATTCACCATCACCAGTAAAGATCCTAGACAAAAGGATATGTTTGCCAAGCCCAATGAAGAAAAAATGAATGTTGATAAATCACATCCCACCGAACCTCAGATGGATTATGACATTGTGGAAGATATAAAAAAGGTAAGGGCGAATATCTCATTATTTGAAATGTGTAAGGTGCCGCAGCAGAAATAAAAACTTTTGAAAGTGCTTGAAGCATCAAAGGAGAGACTGCCCACTGACAATTGACCCAAGGAAGAAGAAGAAATCGGGGAAGCAAGCATTGGGGGTAATTCTAAGAACAAGAATCCACCTTTCCTCCTCATGTTTGAAATTTTTAATCACAACGTACATAATTTCCTGGTAGACTCAGGGGCATCGGTTAACGTCATGCCAATATCAGTCTGCAAAAGGATAAATGGGCAGCCTAATCCATCCACTTGGAGGGTTGTTCAGTTGGATAGGACGAATGAGAAGGTGATTGGGGAAATGGAGGATGTCCTAGTTCGCCTGTCTTTAAATGATAAGGTGTGTCAAGTTATTGATATCACGGTGGTTGATATACCAAACGCTTATGGGCTTGTTCTGAGCAGAGACTGGTCGGCAAAGCTAAATGGATATTTTTCCTCAGACTGGTCACATCTATGGCTCCTGTATAAAGGAAGCCTGAATCAGATCAAAATTTTGAGGGAACCCCATATGAAATATAACGTTACTCAGCTTGAGGAAAAAAACGAACCAGTGGATTCTGTGTTGGGAAATTATTTTATTGAGTTAGAACCAGGAAATTACCAAGTAGAAGAAGCCAGTGATACATCAGACGTTCAGCCTGATCTCCTTCGATTTTCACAGGCTGATGAAATTGACTGTAAAATAGTAAACTTAGCAGTAGGAGTAGATTCCCATACAGTAGTTAGCGATTTTTGGACTCTTTTTTTTACGAATATAAAACGTTAGAAGGGTCTGGGACCAGCTGTGTCCTGATAGACCCCGAGAAGAACAAACACTTTCTTTCATGTAGGTTAGAGTTTGAATGTACAAACAACACAGCTGAATATGAAGCGTTGTTCCAAGTTTTAAGGAAAGCAATCGAATTAAAGGTAAATAATATAAAAGTTTTTGGAGATTCTGAAATAATTGTAAAACAGATTCAGAATCAAATACATTGTATTTCTCCTCACTTAAAAGCTTATCAAAATGAGGTATGGGATTTGCTCAAATGTTTTAATGCATTCAATATTATATCAATTCCAAGACTTAAGAATGCAGCTGCTGACCTTTTGGCCACAACAACTGCTAGGCTTGTGCCTACTAATAATTGGTGCTTCGTTGAACTGCTTTTCAGGCCCTCGGTTCCAGACATTATTACCAACCTACGAGTGTTCGACGACGATCAACAGATTATAAAATGCTTAATGAATGATGAAGTATTTAAAGGGGTGATTATTGATGATGAAGAACATCAGGCTGACCTGAAATTTGATAATTTCATCCCTAAAGGAGTCAGAACCTTAGAGCGGATGTTTGATTTAAATGAAAATTTTAGAAGACCAGCAAACGTGAAGACTCACAGCTCATCCCTACAGTTCGAATTGATAGATCTAGGGACTGAGACAAAGCCCAAATATGTGAATCTTGGAAAATGTTGTTCACCAGCAGAAAGAGATAAGTTCATCAGTCTCTTTAATCAATATAAAGATGTTTTCTCCTGGACATACGAAGATCTGAAGACATATGACACCAGTATCATCCAGCATGTTATCCCCATCAAATCTGGAGTCAAACCTTATCAGCAACCTTCAAGGAAAATGCACCCAAAGTTGGAGCCTCTAATCGTGAAGTTAAGAAATTATTGGATGCTAGAATTATTTTTAAGGCCAGACACTCTCAATGGGTTTCCAATTTGGTACCAGTAAGGAAAAAATCTAGAGAAATCAGGCTATGTGTGGATTTCAGAAATTTAAATCGCGCTTTGGATAAAGACAATTATCCTGTTCCACCCATGGAGCAACTACTACAAATGGTCTCAGGTTCTGAACTATTTTCTTTATTAGACGGATTCTCAGGCTACAATCAAGTATTAGTAGCTGAAGAATACAAATTGAAGACAACATTCAGGACCAAATGGGGAACCTTCGCTTACCGAAGAATGCCCTTTGGGCTTATAAACGCTGGAGCTACATTCCAAAGGCTTATGGACATAGCTTTCCGCGATTCGATTGGCCGTAGTGCTGTAGTGTACCTCGATGATATTAAAATATTCTCAAAGAGTAGAGAAGAACACGCATTTCATCTAAAGCATATTTTTGAACGCTGCCGAAAATATGGTATCTCACTCAATCCTAAGAAGTGCGTGTTCGTTGTTACGAAGGGTAAGTTGCTGGGTCACGTAGTTTCAAAGAATGGAATCTCTATAGACCCAGAAAGGATCAAGGCCATTGGATAGATCGCCTTGCCTTATAATAAAAATGGGATGCAGTCATTTATGGGAACAATAAACTTCATGTGAAGATTCGTGCCAAACTTTGCTCAAATTGTCAAACCTCTGCAGCAAATGGTTAAGCAAAGTGTACAATTAAAGTGGACTGAGGTTGAAAAAAACACATTCAGCAAGATTAAAACTGCTGTTGCGCACGTGCCCTCCCTAAAAATCCTGGATTTTGATAAAGATTTTATTCTGTACATGTTCGTATCTGATGATTCGCTAGAAGTTGTGCTTACTCAGAAGCAAGATGGTGGAGATGAATTCCCCATATCATTTATGAGCACTGGTCTACAAGGGGCCGAATTGAATTACACAGCTATAGATAAACAAGCTTACACAGTGTTCAAAGTGGTGAAACAATTCAAGCCCTACATATTAAAAAACCGGACTAAGGTAATCGTCCCACACCCAACTGTATGGTCTCTCTTTGTACAGAAGCAGTTAGGAGAAAGAAGGGGTAATTGGGTAATAGCTCTTCAAGAGTATGACCTCGAGTTCAAGCCAACTTCTATAGTTAAAGGGCAAGGGTTGTGTAAATTAATGACTGAAAATGGAAACAATGAAGAACATGCCTGGGAAGACAAGGCTGAATTACATCTGATGAATGTATGTCCTTTGTTCACAGCCCCTAAATCTTGGTATCGAGATCTTGTGCATTACCTTCAGACATGATCGTTGTCAGAACACTGGAATTCTAAGCAAAGAAGAGCGTTGCGTCTTAAATCAGCCTCCTATCAAATTATTGAAGGAATATTATTCAGAAAAAATTACGACGGAGTTCTTCTTTGATGCTTAGAAAAAGAAGATGCGAAGAAGGTAATGATAGATTTGCATGACGGGCCTGCTGGGGGACATTTTTCAGGAGATACTACAGCTCACAAAATTCTTAGAGCCGGATACTATTGGCCCACACTTTTCAAAGATGCACATGCCCATGTCAGGAAGTGCGACATCTATCAAAGGTGTGGTGGAAGACAATCTAAAGCAGCTGGACCAATGAAGCCTGTGATGATCACGGAGCCATTTGAGCAATGGGGGTTAAATATTATTGGGAATATAAAACCGAACTCTTCCCTACAACACAAGTACATTCTGAATGCAATTGATTACTTCACTCGTTGGGTCGAAACCATCCCACCGCGCAAAATAAATGAGGACACGGTCATAAACTTCCTGCAAGACCATAATATGACCAGGTTTGGAGTTCCAATTTATTTAGTCTTTGATAATGCTACTTATTTTTCATCGATTAAGTTAATTTCTTTTTCTCATGAGAAAGGGATAAAATTGCATTACTCTACCAATTACTATCCACAGGGAAATGGCTTGGCTGAATCTACTAACAAAAACCTGATTAGAATTTTAAAGAAGACTGTGATAGAAAACCAGAGGAGTTGGCACTCAGCGCTACCAAATGCCCTTTGGGATGATAGAGTCACCCCTAAGTCTTCGATAGGAGTGTCTTCGTATACCCTTGTGTATGGTAAAGAGGCCATTCTTCCCCCTAATATCATGCTACCCTCTTCCATAATAGCTCAAGAATCTAGGGGATTGGATAATGAAGTCCTGCAAATAAGGATATATAATCTCCTGAAGGCAGAAGAGTATCGATCTAAAGCCAGGGAGCGCTTTAAGCAACAACAGGAGATAATAAAAAGATGGTTTGATAAACACAAGGCAGGAAAAAAATACTTTGAAGTGGGAGATTTGGTTCTGAAGTGGGACCACCCCCATGATGAAAAAGGAAAACACATGAAATTCCAGCAATTGTGGGTAGGTCCTTTCCAGATTGTGGCAAAGCTTGGCCCTTCAACTTACAAGTTGCAAGATTTACAAGGGTGGGAAGAGAACTTACCAGTAAATGGCTTAGTTCTCAAACTTTATTTTCCTGAGTTTGTCTGTGTTCCCCTATCTTGTATATAAATAATATGGCCTGGCCATTTTCTTTGAGTTAGGTGGTTTAGTTTTGTTTTAGTTTAATTTCTATCGATTTTAATAAAGGAGGCAAACCCGCGATTGCATGGGGAACATCAGAATTTTGGACTGACTAAACTTCTTGGGTATAAGACTGTGTCTTGCTGTTTATCTAAAAGAACTTCTTCCATTTTAGCAGTTTTCTCGAATAGCTATGTACGCATTGAAGTCCTGCTTAACCCTTGTGACATATACCAGAATCAAAAGGTCTAGAATACTATTTTGAGGCTCCATCCATATCACATGTAAAATGTCCTAGGAAATGACAGCAAAGGGCCCATGGAAAGAAGCAAGGTAAACAGTATATTAGATACAAATGATCCCATGCCAATAAATGAATGTCAAAAGGAAGATAAGAGTAAAAAAAAACTCATGTGTAAGCATTATATATCAAAACAAATGCGGAACCATATAAGTACTAAATCGCCGGAAGTTCCTCTCCGTCTGTGAGCTGAAACATGAATACACCTCTCACACAAAAGGACGCTTGGGATAGAGGAGCCTGAATTAAAATTCAGAAAGAAAGGCATGCAGGAGGACTCATATGAAAAGGACAAAATTCCAAAAGCATGAAAAGTGCTAGAATGGCATGGGAATGAGGAACAAATGAATATTTATGTTTACCCTATGCTACAATCCTGTGGTGTCTAAGCTGGTAGCTACCTAAAGACAGAGGTAACAATGAAATTCATCTTTCGGCCTCAAAAGAGTTATCTTGACTTACAAAATCCTGGTTTCCACTCTCCCAAACCGGACTATCATCAATGATTTAAGGTACATACATTTGCCATTTGAGAAATCCAGATAGCTGGAAGAATTCAGTAGTTTCATTGATGTTAAACAATCTGTTACTCAAGGAAGTATCGTCCAGAGATCTAGGTTCACCAGGTAATCGCCAATTGTTGCAGCTGCAACTGTTTTCCCCAAATTTTTCAATTTTGGCCCCCCCTTCATGATTTTAATGTTGTTTTGAATCATTTGGACCCGTGAACTTTTTGGTCATGCTTTAGTGTCGGATTATTTTGAAGATTAACTCTCTTCCCATTTTTATTGTTTATGTTTGAAACTATTATGGATCGTAGATTTTAGAGTCTGATCGCTGTCTTTTGAACTGCAGAGGTCATTTAAACAACTTGTCGAAAATTTGTTTCCTTAAGATATTATCAGAGGCCGTGGTTTGTTTACCTTCCACCATTGTGGCTCCCAAAGCAACTAGGTACCCGCCGTGTAAGTGCTCCGCCCACCGATGCTTTATCAGATCTTCATCGCTTTGTGTTAGAGCGGAGGTCGTAGCCTTTCTTCTTCCGCCCTTGTGGCTGTGCAAAGCACTTGTCTTCCGACATTGATGTCTTTTCGATTACCGATTGGAAGTTTTCCTGCCCACGATTTAGGTCAAAGCCCTTCCGACTCCGATGGGCTTAACGTTCTCGCGGTGACCATCACCTGTTAGGACCCCGCTTATGTGGCTGTAGATAAGACTACCCAGTTGATGTTTAGTGTTTTGAGTCGCAGATGATTTTTCTTTTCCCGCCGTTGGTGATTTTTTAAACTCGTGCGTAGATGAGATAGTGGTGCCGGCACCTGTTAAGGTTTCAGAGCAGGAGTGCAATACACAGTCTTTCTTGATTATTACTTGTTTGGGTAGATGTAGTTTGTTTTATTAAAAATACAATCCCAATGAATGATAGATGTTGTTTACTTGCAGATGGATTCAAGAAACTTTTACAAATAATTACTGCACAAAGGCGTAGTTGGGAGACAAGTGGCAGAAGGGATCTGGGTAGTGTTAGCAAAGATCGAACCGAAACCCGCAGGGTTCCAAGGAGAGAAAATGGGAAAGAAGGAAAAAGCAATGATGACAAAGGCCCAGACCTGGAAGGATCTGGAAGTTACCAAGCGGATCATAAGTGTGCATAGAAAAGATAAAATTGAGGATATTAAGCGTTTTGGGGGACTGAAAGGTCAGATATTTTTGGGGGTAACCCAAGCGATTAGCGTTTTTAGTTTAAATATAGGGAAGTTATAACTTACAAGGGCTTTTTTCGGGGACAAACTTGTGAACTATTGTTTGTAAGAGGAACTATTTCGTTTTACAATGAGAAATTGCAAAGTTTGCCTGTTGGAGAAGGTGCTATCTGGAATGTTTCAATGTGATAAAATGAACAATGTTGAATGGGAACTATTTTGTTTTTTACTATGCTTCATTAACTCTGAGAGCGTTCTGACGTTCTGAATCTATGTTCTTTGCTTGAATGTTCTCTAGTATATTCTGTGATGTTTTCCACTATGAGTAATGGGATTTTAACTGTTGATGAGCTATCTTATCATGTATACTTTTATTCATGTTTATAATGTTTGGTTATAAGAACAGCTATCGGTGATTTTCCCTAACACGTGAACGATATTGCATTACTCATGCATTATTATCTAGCTCTCTAGAGATAGCCTAGTTAGTATGCCTTTTCTTTCTTTATGTGTGATTTAGGTGCTTGTGAGTTTTAAGACGAAAGGTAAGAACCTGCGCATCACTTTGTGAATACTCCTTGCATCCTTTCTCACCTTGCATGTTAATTAGGCACGTGCATATCATACTTTAAGTAAAAAATACAAAAATATATATGGTGGACTGGGCCGTAACTGGTGAAACCCTTAGTTTTGTTACTTGACCTACGGTAGTCGGACCGCAAACCGAACGGATTCCCTACATCAAACAGTCATGGGCTAGTTGGGAACGCTAACTGGGGAGAATCCCTTGTTGTTGTTGCCTGCGAATTTCCAAGCCTCAACACCTTACCACTAGGGTCCGCATATGGCGATATAGGTAAGATCCAATTTGTATATCTTTTTGAATTATTAATTATTTTTGTATTTTTTATGTATTTAGGAATCATAGACATGTTTTGGTGGTGACAAGTATTGACATTAGATATTTGTGTAGAAATGGGTCTGCAATGACCGGATGGTTTCCCTCTAAATCAACGGAGGGGACGAGGTGACAAGAATATTGGTGCAGATGAAGAGGGGACGCTCCAGAACATAAATGGAAACATCGCTCGACTGACTCACATGATACCCATGGTGCATGTTGAGGCCTTTCCCGAGGCTATGCAAAGACATGTAGTAGGCGTGCCTTATACGTGGGTTAGATCATTCAGGAGGTTTCCCAATGCATTCATATGTTATCATGATCATCACCCAGGCCCACATGCATAGATGCCTATGTAGAAATTTTGTATCAGTCATATGTATTTTGGCAGTTCAAATCCCCATTTTTGTACTTATGAAATTTTGTACTACGACACCATTTTTGAACTCTATTCGGAAATAAAAACTAATAGCGGTCAGTTTGGTTAATTTAAAAATGTGTTTAAATGTGAATGTGGTTTAAATGTTTTATGCTTCTTTACTAATTTGATAAGTTCTAATCTAACACGTAATTTGCATATGAATTAGAAACATGATTATAAAGTCTAGGTATATGAATGTATGTAATGAAATCAAATTTCCACTCCAATAATCTTACCCTCAAGAACCTTCTCAGTAACGTAGGATCCCTAACATGGTACAATCTATTTAACTGTGAAACCACTAACTGGGATTCAAGGCGAACTTCAAGAGATCAAATACCATTGGAAATGGAATAACGAAATAATTAGACCATGGTACTATACTCAACATTTATTATTAGACGATGTATGGAGACAAAAACCTCTCGAAGACACCAATTGACCCTCAAGTGCATTGATAACCTAGGAAGATGAAGCTAGGTTATGGGTGTGTCAGCTAGCACCATTAGTGAATCCTAAATAGATCAAATATATCGTCGACATCTCCCACAAAAGAGGAAGAATGTAAACAAACCAATAACGTTACTAGAAGAAAAAACAAACTATAAAAGTTGTACAGTAATATATACAAGATGTCGACCTCGACTACTTAATGCTAAGAATAATATTTCTTAATATACATCCCATTTATGGAATCTACCAACGCATTCCCTTCATAATCCTCCAGCTCATAGGCTCATTTCTCTAGGGAATGCTTTACCACGTAAGGCTCATGCCACATAGGGTTAAACGTATTCGCCCCAAGTCTTAGTGGAGTATTCTACAATTGAAGCAATATCATACTCTCCTCTTTCTATGGGGCGAGTGAATCCCTTTTGACAGAAAACAAATAAATTATCACAATAATCTTAATATCTCAACCTTCTTTCATGGAGTTTGAGAAGGGGAGGAAGAGAAGAGAATACCTCTTTGTATCCTTGATGTTTGATGGAGTCCCTTGATGGCTGTCCTTGCTGCTCCTTGAGTCTCCTTCACACCTGCAAATCTCACCACAAAACTTCCTACTATCCTACCAAACTATCTTTGAGAAACATTGGTTATATATAATTTCCTACCAATTCCACATCAATAAGAAGCTTGAAAGGAAAACATTGAACAAGAATTTGGAAGAAGATTGAATTGATTCATAATAGATGAACATGGAGAAATATTGTTAGCAAGGGGTTGGGGTGAATGAGTTGCACAGCGTCGCGGTAGCTGCGCAAGCTCACGCAGTACCGCGCAAGGGTCGTTTAGCGTGATGAGCGGAGAAGTAACCACTTTTTGAATATTTTATGTATATGTGGGCCCAATTTTGTTGTAATAAGTCAGTAGCAGTTAGAAATTAGTTAATAATGGACCCTTGAAGCGAAGGCATAAGCCTATTTATAGATCCATTTTTTTAATGATAAACAGAGATGATTTTGGCATTGCATCTGGCGCACTTTGAGCTGGAGATTGTTCTGTCTTGACTACGATTTTGTCTAGGTTTCTTTTGATGCACTCTATGGTTTTGGAAAAGGATTCAGGTAATGTGGCATATTTCCACAGGATTAATATAAGATGTGTTGAGTACGGTTCAATCCCTATCTGTTGTCTGTTATGATGCAGGAGTACCGCTTTTTGTTATAATCATGCAATGCAATTTATGTAGATCTGTTATGATGCTATGATTCTGCTTCTGATACAATGATACGAGTTAGTTTCTCCTTCCTCTATTAATGCGATCTATTAAATCTATGTTACTGTTGAATGTGGTATGATGTTTCATGTTTAATGTTGTGATAAGATAGGGTGATCGCATAAGTTATGGTTCTCCCCAGTCGGATCCCCATGTCCTCCTTCCCCATTATCGAAAACTCGGTCCTGACAGCTCTCCCTTAAACACCTTGGGTGAGACCTTGTCTGCTTCGCAGATGTTGCTCAGCAGAATAAAACCTGTTCGGTTTGGTGCTCAGGGAGATCGCACTGCAGGACATTGACAAAGTCAGAACCCCTGTTGATGAGGCTTTGTTGGTGGGTTGTGCCAACAAATGGTTCTATTTCCTAGACCGAGTTGCAACTAGGAGGGGGATATGTTCTGGCATCTGACTCGATCAAATATCGAGGATTGGTTTGATCAAAAGTTGCAGGAGTTTGCTGAAACAAAAAACCAGAACCTGAAATTGTCGACAAGTCAATGGTTGGATAGATATATCCATGATGGTCCTCATGAGTGGTACTTTTGTGAAATTTTGATACTCTTGCATGAATGGTTGACCAAATTTTCTAAGCGAAAGATGAACTTCCAAGGAGGAGAGCCGACATCCTGGACCCCATAATTGATCTAGGCGCTGCAGGAAACTAGCAACAAGGCGTCGCGGGCAGTTGAGGTATGGTTGGAATTTTTCAGTGGACCTCAGGGCCAGTTCTTATTGTCACTAGAACTATTGGTTAAGCAACTAGTCTATGAAAAGTGTATCCTAAAGATGGACCAAGAGTAGTGGACCTCTAGTGTGTGGGGGATGTAGGCACTGCGATCGAAAGGGGGGGAAATGCATGAGGAAACAAGGAGTAGATAGGCATGAGTTCTGGTGAGAATATAAAGGTCGTTGAATAAACAAGTGGTTGTACGAGGGGAGGAGCAAGGTTTCGAGAAAAGAGGCAGAGGATGGGAGAAGGTCCTGATGAATTCAAAGTGCGATACTGTGAAGAACAACCACATGGGATGAAGGGACCTTTCTGTGATGATGAGGATATACAAGTCCATGCTACACCCGGAAGAATGATAGGATCAAACCCCAGCAGTAGCGTACCTACCCCTTCGCGCACTACTCCACCACAAGGAAGGAACATGCATTCTACGTCGACTTTCCTAATGTGTCAACAACAGTCTAGTAATAAAACACCAACAGGATGAAGAAGTCCCAGGATGGTGGGAGACAAGATGAAGTTGCCAATATTCAATGGAAATGGTATTGATGATCTAGAACAGTACTGGTTCTTATGTGAAGCTATCTGGATTGCTCAACAAACCACCGATGATCATGTCAAGAAAAGTCAGCTAGCCACTACTCTGAGGGGCCACGCATTGGAATGATTTATGAGATTCACATGAGTTCCTCAAGGAGGCACTGCAAAAACATTGGACGAGATCAAGATAGGGCTATTTGAGGAATTTAAGAAGCCGAAGTCCGAAGCTCAGTACATTACTGAATTGAAGGAGATCAAACAATTCCCCAATGAAACGATTTGGGATTTTGATTAGCGATTTAAGACATTGATGGCTCGGGTCATTTTTAGATGAGCGATGTTTAGCACAAAGAATGGTTCATTGTAGCGCTTGTCCTGCATATTCGACAACCATTAATGCAGCAAAATATCACGACATAGAGCGAGGCTCTAGAGACCGCGATGAAATTGGAAGCATCACCAATAGGAGAAATTGTTGTTGGAATGAATCAGATTCAGGCGTAGCTAGCCAATCTAACGTTGTAGCTGCAAGACATCAAAAGGGCCAAGGAGGATCGTGATGATATTTTGTGTACTCGTTTCCATGTAGGAAGACATACCAAAGATACATGCCCAACGTTTCAAAATTATTTTCTATCAAGAGCCCCTAATCCGTTGAGTAGTGCTGGTGCACCATGGTGTCATATTTTCCAGGTCTATGGGCATCGACACGAGAACTGTGATTACATACAGAAGATGGTTACCAAAGCAGAGAGATTGTACTGTACATTCTATCGGTCAGTTAGACATGACGACATGAACTGTAGTGCGTATGATTTGCTCCAAGAAAGGACATATGATTCATACTTTGTGAAAAGGGAGGAACCCCAAACAACGCAAGCATCACTGCAAGTAGCACAGCCAGCAGTATAGATACCATACACATCATCGACTCCATTGCAGTTCATCCCTGCGCAACCTCAACCGCATTTTTTAGCGCAGCCACAGTTTGCACCATAGCCACAAATAGTCGTACAACCACAGTATAGCCAGGTGCAGTGAGCATAGTATAATCAACCATAAGCTACGCAATATGTTTAGTAGCAACTTCCATAGCAGCATCTAACTCAAATGCAGTTCCAACAGGGAGGAACCCATGGAGGATTCCGTGGAAGCTTTGGGGGCCGCGGTAGAGGCTTTGGTTGAGGAAATGGCCAAGGTTGGGAATCCATTCAGTGTTATACATGTGGGATATTCAGGCACTATCATAGAGAATTTACTCATGCGCAGTGTACATACTGTGTAGCCAGTAATCATAACATCGAAAATTGTCCTCAGTTGATCGCAAAATGCCAGGCTGGCCATATTCCCCAGTTGCAAAACACCCAGAATCAGAATCAGCCTCTGTTCCAGGTATAGAATCAGCCACCCCTGCAAGGTCAGATCCCACCGCAGAATTAGACTCTGACTTGGAATCCACCCCAGGCTCAGAATATACCAATGAATCAAGCTATGAATCAGTTAGGAGCTCAAGCCCAGAACTTGCATCAAGGATAGACAGTTGCAGCAATCCATGCAAAACCAAGGATGAAGGATGTCGATGTCAGGATAGTTACTCGTGCTGGCGTGACAACTGGTGATGGTGGACCATGAAAACGTGTTCAACTTGCTGGCAAGAAAAAGGTTGCATTTGATATTACAATATAAAAAGACACTTTCTTTGAAGCGAAGCGGGTGATTGGAAGGAATCCGGGTAAGATGCCAATTATTGACATGCCTTTTTTATTTTGAGCCATCTGTAGAAGCAGGACCATCATGGCAACATGACACTCTGCGTAATTTTTTTGAAAGTTGTCTATCGCTGGCAAAGGACTCGGATTCCCTTGTCAAGCTTGAGACATTGTTGCACCTTCCGAATAAGACAGTGAAGGATTCTGCTATGAATTCCTTGCAAAAAAGAAAGACAGGAAAGGAAATGAGGATGAATATCTAGATTGGGGAATATGAGTTTGACTCGGTCATTCTGGACCTTGGATCTGATGTCAACATTTTGAAAAAGAAAACTTGGCAATCGATGGGGAATCCAATGCTAGGATGGTCACCAGTGTAGCTGCAGTTAACAAATCAGGTGAAAGTACAGCCCATCGGTCGTGTTTCAAATTTGGTTGTCAACATTGAAGGTATGAAAATGCGTGCTGACTTTGATGTGATAAAAGTTGTAGAGGATGGTGGTTCCTATCCAGAGCTACTAGGAATCGGGTGGGATAATGATAGCATGGTAGTTATCAACTTAAAAAACCAAGTTATGACGTTTGAGAACTAGGATGTTAGGGTCATTGCTCCTATGGACCCTCAGGAAGGACAACACTATATTGAACTAGTAAAGGATGAAGTCGGGAGAAGTTGGTATCAGGCATACAACATCTCCAAGGACTACATCCATCCCACTGTCGATGGAGAACTTGGATGGTGCAGTGCAAGTTCCAAGCCCTCAGATCCTGATGATGCTCTAGAAAATTGGTAGAATCGGTTGCATGAGGTATCATTCCGGAAGTGTGGGTTAATTACACAGTCTCTCCGAAATGTTGCCACTGAGATGGTCGAGTTACCCATTTATGAAGGACTGCCAGGACTCTGTGATTTCTTTCAAGAATTTGAAAAGAAAGTGTTGGAACCACAAAGGATATTGGCTCTTGACATAGCACTAAAGGCTACCCCAGCCCGCTGGTGGGTGACACGCAAACGGAAAATCCACGACTAGGAGCAGTACCGAAGATTGATGATGTTCTGTTTTGGTGATGTAGAGGTTTACCATGCTGGGAGATATGATGGAAATAATGACCCCACCATTCATTTGATCGAATTTTAGACATTATGGACATCATGACCCAGAGATGAGTGGGTTCACGCTTTTGTCCATACTCTCGAATAAATGCCACGGTCCTAGTATGTAGTAGCAGAGTTGCGCAGAACCATTACCACTTGGGAGGAGTTGTTATTTTTCTTTGTGCGGATGTTTAATTTGTAGGACGGTGATGTTGAGGTATGTAATGCTTTACACATTATTTGTGACATAGTACTAAAATTCACCCCTGTCGCAACGTTCAAGAAGCTTCCACTATTGGGGAAGTTGGAAAAATTTTCCACTGAATTAATGCAACACTTGAAGATCGGCAGGCAGACCGTCACTCTGCAATTGTGGAGATTGAAGTTACTATTTCTAACCAAAATATTTATATACTAATTGATCCAGAGGCTACTTTAAGTTACATCACTCCTAGAATGATGGAGAACTACCAGCTCTCCAAGGTAAGGTATGCAAAACCTTGGTCAGTCTAATTGGCCACTGGAGAAAAAAGGAAGGTAACCGATTTCATTGCTAATTGTGAATTTAAAATACAAGATCATGTGACTAGGATTAATCTGAATATTTTTCCTCGAGGGTCATATGATATGCTTATTGGCATGGACTGGTTAGAAAAGTATAAAGTAGTACTAAATTGTTTTGATAAAACCTTTACTTATGGTATTGGGGATCAAATTGTTAGGAAGATAGCAATTATTAGTAAGCATGTCTCTATGAGACAAAAAATTTCCATGCAATTAAAGAAGTGTTTGAGAAAGGGCTATAAGCTTTATGTGGTGTGGGCCACTGACCTTCTCCTTAATGAAGATCAAACACCGATAAAAGACTACCCAATCTTAAGTGAATTTATGGATGTGTTCCTAGAAGAAATACCAGGGCTACCTCCGAAATGAGAGATAGATTTCTCCATTGAAATTGTATCTGGATATGCACCGGTGTCAAAAATACCTTATCGAATGAGCATTCCTGAGTTAACTGAATTGAATATATAGTTAAAAGAACTGCTAAACAAGGGTTACATTAGACCCAATGCGTTGCCCTGGGGAGCACCAGTTTTATTTGTTAGGAAGAAGGATGTGACTTTATGACTTTGCATAGACTACAAACAACTAAATAAAGTAACCATCAAGAACAAGTATCCTCTGCCTCGGATTGACGATATGTTTGATTAGGTAAGGGGAGCTCAAATCTTCTCCAAGTTATATTTGCGATCTGGTTATCACCAGATCATGATTAAAGAAGAAGATATTAATAAAACAAACCTTTAGGACCCGATATAGGCACTACTAATTTGTAGCAATTCATTTCGGCTTAACCAATGCCCCAGCTTCCTTCATGTGTCTAAATAACAATATTTATAAGAAATATCTAGATCAATTGGTGTTAATTTTCATTGATGATATTCTAATCTACTCAAGGATGGAAGAAGAACATCAACAACACTTGAGAATCATACTACAGATCCTAAGAGACCACTAGCTGTATGCTAAATTCGAGAAATGTGAATTCTTTAAGAAAGAAGTTCAGTACTTAGGACATGTAATCTCAGAAAAAAATGATTGTGGTAGATCCGCAGAAGATAAAGGTAATTTTAGAATGGCATGTTCCTAAATATGTCGCTGACATTCGATATTTCATGGGACTCAATGGTTACTACCGGAGGTTCATCCAAGTATTCTAAAAAATAGACTACCCCATTACTTCCTTACAAAAGAAAGGAGTAAAATTTGTATGGTCCTCAAAGTGTTAGGAGAGCTTTGAATATCTAAAAATATTATTAACCATAGCCCCAATATTAAAGGTAGATGACCCCTATAAAGACTACATGGTTTGTATAGATGCTAGGATTGGGGGGAGTATTATCTCAAAAAGGGCAGATTGTATGTTACGAATCTTGTAAATTGAAAGAACATAAATGAAATTATGCAGTACATGATCTAGAATTGGAAGTGGTAGTGCATGCCTTAAAAATGTGGTGTCACTACTGGTTAGGAAATAAATTCCTCTTATTGACAGATAACACCTGTGTCAAGAATCTGTTTACTTAGCCCGAACTTAATTCTAGGAAAGCAAGATGGATGGCCTTCCTAAGTGAATTTTATTTTGAAGTAAAGCATATCAAAGTAAGGAAAATAAGGTGGCTAATGCACTAAGTCAAAAAACTCATGAAGTGTATGAGATCACTATGAGCCAACAAAAAAGTTATATGTTGAGTTGAATAAAAAAAGCTAGCATACATGATGTTAAATATATAAATTTACTAAGCAAGCTACCAAAAGATGAGGTAAATTTAAATGGGACATAATTCATAATTGACCAGAAAGGGTTAATTCGGTTTAAGGAGAGAATATACATGCAAGATGTTGCAGATTTAAAGTTTTTTATTCTAAATGAGGTGAAAAAACCTCCTTATGTAGGACACCATTGTTACCAAAAGATCAATAACAACCCCCAGGAAGCAATTCTTTTGGCCCAGATTATAGGACGATTTAGTGGATTATTTATCTAAATGTTTGGAATGTCAACAGGTGAAGGATGAACGTCAACATCCCACAAGTTTGTTACAACCTTTTCCAATTCCTGAATGGAAATGGGAGGTAATATCCTTGGATTTCAACATAGGTTTTCCTTTAACACAAAATTAACACAATTCAATTATGGTTGTAGTAGACAAGTTAAGCAAGTCTGCTCATTTTATTCCTGTGAATTCAACTTATAAAGATGTCAATATTGCAGAGATACTCCTGAAGGAAATATTCCGACTTCATGGAGTACCAAACATGGTAATTTTTTACCAAGATGTTAAGTTTACATCAAACTTTTGGAAATCATTGTTTGTAGGGTTAGAAACCAAGATAAATTCCATCACTAACTACCACCCTAAAACAGATCAACAAATAGAACGAACAAACCAATTCATTGAATACATGCTGAGGATGTATGTCATGGAAAGGCCAACTAAGTGGGAAGACTATTTGCATATGGTAGAGTTTGCATACAATAATAGTTATCAGGCCTCAGCTAAGATGATCCCATTCAAAATATTGTATGGAAAAAGGTGTGTTACCCCTGTTAGCCAGGATAGCCCTGTGGATAGTCTGACAGTAGGACCTAAAATGTTGCAAGACATAGAACAAATAGTTCGAGAGGTACACAAGAACTTGAAGGTGGTGTAGGATCACCAAAAGAGTTATGCTGACTTGAAGAGACATCGTAAGGAATTTTCAGTCAGAATTTACCTCCGATTCAACCCCAAAAAGAGCTCCCTGAGATTGGGAAACTGTACCAAATTAGCACCACAATTCTGCAGACCCTTTCAAATGTTGGAAAGGATCAGACCTGTGGCATACAAAATTTCTCTTCCTGCTCACTTGAGTCTTCATAATGTTTTTCATATTTCATTAATGAAGAAATATATACATGATTCCACTCATATCATTGACTAGAATGTGGTGTAGGTGGAACCAAAAGGAAATTTTAAAGTGGAACCTTTACACATTTTGGCTAGGAAAGAAACAGTACTTCGAAACCGGGTTGTCACTCGGGTTAAGGTGCAATGGAAGCACTTTATCCCTGAGGAGGCGACTTGGGAATTAGAGGAATTTTTGCAAAATAAGTACCCAGGTTTATTTCCAAAAGCTATGGAAGAAAACTAAGAACATTGTGGACAATGTTGCCATAAGGGGGAGAGGATGTAATATTCCCCAAGAGATAAACATTTTTGTAATATTTTGAATTACTATTTATTTTTTTTGTGAGATTGGCTCATTCTGAAAGCCGCCAGCTGGTCCTTGAAGGACAAATGTAATGGAAACATCTTATTTTAATAAAAACATGAATTATAGGGAAAACCATGTTGAAGAGGAAACTATGCATGCGAGAGTGGGGAACATGAAGAGTTAACCTCAGGGTGGTTACATCAGGCGTGACAATTCCAGTATGGTGTTGTACATAGCATGAGGAAATTAGGGGGAAGTGGGAGTCAAAAATTCCATGAGGAGTTGGCCGTTAGCTGCAAAATACCTAGGAAAAAAAAAGACGATAAAAAGAAGCATATGGGAGGAGGCAAGACGTTGCTTAGTATGCTGGGGAAAGGATTGAACTCTTGATGTGTGGGCGCTTTGTGTTAGGCAAGACTGGAACAAATACTTGTTGCATGAGAACTTTGGGTTAGGAAAGTGATTTCTCACCAGAGAACTATACCTGAGGTTGGATGTTGCCGCTCTTGGCATGCATAGTTTAGCTCGGGGCTGATTGAGGACAGAGCAGATCTGTGCCTAATTTATGGTTGGGTGGAATGTGGTTGTTCCCTTTTCATTACAGATGACTTTACAAACAGGTTTCTTTACTAGGTTTATGTTTCCATAAATCTATTGAGCTCCAAGTATATCTGCATGTGTGTAAATGTGTGTTTCAATGTTAATGCAATAATAAATACGAGTTTTAGGTTTATTGATGAAATGTTGCTTATTGTAGGTGTATACACATACTTTGTTTTGAATGACTGTGACTCTATTTTGGTGATTTTGGTTGCTCAAATGGTGCAATATTGTTCTATAAAGGATATTTAAGGGTTTTTCACAATTCGCACTCTGTACTACGGAAAGCGGGAGTTAAAACTATGAAGAAGTTAAGGGTTTTTCGCAAACCACATTCTGCATGGAGGGAAGCGAAAAGAGGAAGTTAAATATTATAAAGAATTTAATTGTTCCATGAAATGCAATCTGCATGGAGGAAAGTGGAAGTTAAACATTTTAAAGAATGTAAGTGTCCCACGAGCCACAATTCGCATGGCGGAAAGAAGAAAGCGAAATTCAAAAATTATAAAGAATGTAAGTGTTTTACAAACCACAATTCGTATGGTGGTTTTGAGGCCTGGAAATTCGCAGGAAACAATAGAAAGGGATTCTCCCCAGTCAACGTTCCCAACTAGCCCGTGACTGTTTGGTGTGGGGAATCCGTTCGGTTTGCGGTCTGGCTACCGTAAGTCAAAGTAACAAAAACAAAGGTTTTACCAGTTACGGCCTGGTCCACCATGTATATTTTTGTATTTTTTGACTTTATTATGATATGCAAATGCCTAATTAACCATGTAGGGTGATAAAGATACAAGGAGCGTTCACAATGTGATGCGCAGGTTCTTACCTCTCGTCTTAGGCTCACAAGCATCTGAGTCACATGTGCAGTAGTGAAATAAACTAACTAACTATCTATCTATCTATCTATCTATCTATCTATCCCCGGGGAGCAAACTATAATTTAATTATGAGTAATGTGTATGTGCATGCATCATAAAGAGAAATTATAGGTAGCCGACGTTTATTTCTACAATACATCAACGATTAAAGATATTTCAACAATCAGATAGCCAATTGTTTTATGAACAGCATACATTACTCATGGTGGTAATTCCACAAAATAAACCAGAAATCATCGAAACAAGAACATAGGTTCTAAGAGTTAGAACGATCTCACAGTTAATGGACAGAAACTGGAAAAACAAAATAGTTCATCTTTCAGCCATCCACAGCATAACATTTGAAAATGCCACCCTTCTTTCTCCAACAGGAAAACAATGCTTCTTTATTGCAAAGAGAAATAGTTCTTCTTACAATATCGTTTCCATGTCTAACTGGGAAAAATCCCCTTCTTCCCTCTTAATCTATTACATTTATACAAAAGGTGAGATGGTTGGGCTGCCCAAAGTACCCTTTGGGATTCCCAACTCTTCGTTTCCCAATGCTTGACTTTTCTCAAAGGTTTTCACAAAAGGTTACATATTACAAAAATGACCGATCCTTTTTGAGGAGGGTCCCACTTGGGCATCTAGAAACTTCTTCCATGCCGAAGCATCAGAGGCAATGCCCTCAAATGTGCAGGGTTCCAAAAACTGAATGTTGATTTCAAATTTTTCAGCCTGGTTCTTTATAGCCTCGACTCTGGCTGCGCTCAACCGAAGCTGGTCTTCCAAAAGCTGCACACTAACGGCTGAATGGCCCACATCGCTTCTCAGAATCTGGCCATCAATGGCCTTAATGTGTTGCATTCTTGCTTCTTCATCCTGATGTATTTTCTACAACATCTCCACAAACGAAATGTGGTCTGGGAAAACATCGAGCCTATGCTTGGCTTCTACCTAGCACCGGTTGTATGTAATGAGGACTCTCCTGAAAAATTCTGTGCAGGCTCCCTTTGTCTTCTTGACTGCTTTCTTGAAATCCTCTGCGGTGTTAATAGAAAATTATATTAAGTCGTAATCCCGCTTGAGGGCTTGTTTATCTTTTGATGGAAGCTCTACTGGATTTTCTTCATTGCTTTCCAACCTCGCCATTCGTGCAGCTAGGACCTCGAGGACATCTTGAGATCTATCCACAAAGTAAGATGCAGTTTCCAAGATCTCTTCCAATCGTCCATCGATCTGCAGCACTCTACATCTCTCCTCTTCAACAACAGTTTGTAGCTGCAGCATCTTGGATTTTTGGGCCAAGACATGCTCTTTGAATGGCTGGAGGTTAACCTGCTGCTCCTTTGCTTCCTCCAGAGCAGCTGTCAAAGAAGAAATCTGCTCTTGATGTTTCTCTTTCTGCTCTTGGGAGTGCATCTCATTAGCCTGTAAGATAATCTTTTGCTGCTCTTCTAGCTCTTCCACCTTCTCCTGCAGTCGTTCCTTTTCTATCTTCAACTCTTGACATTCTTTCTGCACTTTCTCCAGATCCTCTTGTGTATTTTCCATAACCTATCTTTCTACTTGGAGGGCCTGCAATTCAGCCTTAGAAGCCTGTATCTCCCTCTACATGTCTTCATACTTCCGCTTTAGCCTATTTCCTTTCTCTCTTTATCGTCTCAATGTATCCTTCAACTGAGCAGAGGACTTCTTGGACTGCTCCAAGTCAGTTATTACCTTGTCCATGTTATCTTCTGAGGCGTGGATTAGTGCAGTCCTGGCTCTCAGGGTGAATCTTGGATCTTGGTCTGTTCCCAACATAACAGTCATATCCGTGATCATTTTACCAGGCATATCTCCTGTTTCAACCCTCTTTTCTGTTCTCTTTACTATCCTCTTTGTAGCCCTGTCATAAAACACAGTGTTAAAATCAGGGATTTCTTCTCCCTTTTTCTGCACAAAGGGGATCAACTTCAGCGTGGGGACCATGGGTGTGATGGCAGCAAGCACTTGTGGGTCCTGGACTTCTGGGTTTTCCTTATCTTGAGTCTGCCCTCTAGCTGTACCAGTGGCTAACTGTTTGGTCTCTGTTTGTGTCAGTCTCAGCCATTCTGCTTCCTGCTTTTGTAGCTCCTCGTCGAGCTTTCTCTTCGCTTCTTCTGCTTCTTTTCTAGCGGCTTCCATTGCTTCTTTAGCTTCTTCTTCCGCTTTCTCAGCTGCTTCTTGAGCAGCTCTTATTTTCACTTCTTCTTCTATATGTAGCCATCCTGCAGCTTCTTGTGCCAACCTCTGAGCTTCTTCATTTCTCCTTTTGGCTTCTTCCTCAGCCTTATCCTGTTCATCCCCCTTCCCACCTTTGGTGGTGATATTCTTCTTGAATCTTCTCCTCAGTGCTGTCATGTTCAGGGCATTTCGGAAGACAGATTCTTCCTTATCAAAATGGTGGGTATACTCAAAATGCACATTGTGCTCTTTACAGTGTTCAACCACTTTGCCTTGAGTATCATTCCTATGGAAGGGCATTTCGCCAAAATGAAATCTTTCCAGTTCTTCTACAAATTCATCGGCCTTCTTCACTTTCATGAACTTGTAGCTTCCTAGCTTGAAGGGAAAAGGGGGATAGGCTGTCTTCTTGTGCTCAAACAGAAAGCTACCTATTCCATCCAGGAACAATTTTTTGACTGCCTCCTTGTGAATAATGTAATCAGTTGCATATTTGGGTAGCAAGGAAGGTGCTCTCGAACCTCCAAACATCCTGAAGTATAGGCCATTTTCAATCAAACAGTAGTCTGCATACTCCGCTATTACTTGCAGGGCCTCCTCTGACATACAATCACACTCCTTCAGGAAAATGAGTGTGTATAGAGGCATAAGGAAGTGTTCACTGACTTCTCTGTAGTGGCTGTGATATTTATGTGCCCACAATGGTTTATAAGCAGCATAGACAGGCATTCTTTCCCTATCCCAGATGCACCTGAGACCAGGGAAAGGCTGGTTTCATAAGATGCAGTCTATCAGTATGGAACTCATATAGAATTCTGATCTCTTCTGGTGTACTCCTCCCAAAGCTGAAGCCAAGCAAGCAGAAAGACTATTGGATACGATGTTGGCCCAGTCGAAAATTGTCCCCTGGGTTGCAACATAGAAAATGATTGGGATCCATTCTAACTTGAAGAATCTACCATGTGCTCTTCCAAAAATCCGGTTCAGCATTAAAGCTATGAACCTGTAGGGAGTCCTTAAGCTAGCTCTATCGTAATCACCTGTTGGTCTGTATCTGTAATGTTTTCCTTGCAACGTCATCTTTTTAAATGTCTCCACCAGATCCATTCTAATCTTGTTTAGCCAATCATCAAATAAAAAGACTTGGGCTTCTGGCAGGTGATAAGCCAAAGCTACATATCCAGGGCTATATGCAGCATAGCCCTGTTTGTTAACATCCTCCAGAATCATTGTTGTGACATCTGCCCGAGGCAGAATCCATCCGATTACTTCAGAGCACGGGAATAGCTCTAGTCTGGTGGCGATCTTCATCAGGGAAGATATTTCTATGTTGTCATATAAGGATTCTTCTTCTAAGCCCATGCCAGGAACCTCTCTTCGGGTGATCATTCTGTATACTTCCCCCCACTGGCATTCAGGTTAGATACTAGAAATGCACTTAGTGTCTTCGTAAATGTATTCAGTTTTAGTGACAACTTCTACTTCTGGCTCTTCTTCGACCACAGGGGCCTTCTTCTTTTGTCTCTTTGATATTGTGAGCTCTTCCTGCCATAAAATTGTAACATTAAGCCCTTTTGGCTGAGTGACAAACTGGTATACATTAATGTCCAGTGTGCCATTTCTTCCATGATTAACATGATAGCAATCAGTCAATGAAGCAAATATATGCATGTATAGACTGAAATGGCCTAACTAACAGAACTATTAAACCCAATGTGCAGCGTTCAGTGACTTATTTTATGTCTAACATGATGAAACGTAGTTATATACAGTAAAATGTGAAATCTACCACTGCTGTAGGATATTAAACAATTCTATCAACCATATTCAAAACGGCAATAGATCTACATTAAAATGCAACAAATCTCGGTTCTCTGCACACGCCATGGTCGTTTCACTGAGCGGGAAAGACATCGGTAACTACGCAGTTTTCTTCAACGGCGCCATGCTCACCCACTAAGAGTAATGACATATCCCTTTTAGCATGCTAGGGGTTCGACACTAAGCTCGACTGAGGTCGTGTGGAACCGCGTGATGAAAAAAATTGGGGTTCAAATGACATGGAAGCCCAAAATGGCACAAACAGTCCCAAACCCCCAAGGAAGGCCATGGAAAACCTATCTCCTACCCACCATTATTACGCAGGGCAGTTTGGCGTAGACAGCGTAACAGCCGTCTGTGCCAAACCCCCTCACTCTCTATACGCAGGGTTGCAAAATAAACGGCGTTGAGGGGAAAACTACTCCACATGTCAAACCGCCCTACCACGGTTTACTATGATACGAAATTCTCCAAATATATAGGCAATTACGGGGTCGAGTAAACGGCCAAGAAAACAAACCACTGTAGCAGGAATAACCCCCAAACGTTCAACGGAAAGGGAAAGGAAAACGAATCCTACATGGCACTGATGTGTAACCGGCATGTAAGGTGGGACAAAGACAGTCGGGCTTCCACAGTTGCCACTTGGACGCGGGTACCAGCACTAGGGTCTAAACAAGCTCAAGCACTCGACAGCATGATAGAGACAGAGCATGGCGGTCAAAAAATAACAATAGAATAATCTAATGCCTTGACCTCATATATAGTCAACCACAACGGGCGATTAAAGATCGGACGACGGAAAGCTTTTGAATCGGAGGTTGAAAGTATGCTTTCTTCCGCAATGGTGGAAGGCTAAAACGCTAAGCCCTCCGCGGGGTCAAACATATCGGATGGTGAACCACTTCTTGGATCGGAAGATGAAAGCAAACAACCTTCCGCAACAGCGGATGATCGAAGCACCAAGCCATCCACAACAAGTAAAGTTAATTTGGAATCAACACGCATACACATCGAAAGGGCTAGCGTTTCTTTCATCCGCAACGGCGGAACCGTAAAGCGCACTATCGTCCACAACGTCGGGCCTTAAGTTGGAAGCAGAACGTCTAAGAGATCGGCAAGGAAAATCGTTCGGCAGCCGCAACGACGGAGCTAACAAAAGGTCTGACCTTCCGCAATGGCGGGCTTAAAATAACTCAAACGACCGGAAGGAGAAAACTTCCGACAGCCGCAACGGTGGTAGCCGAAGACTTACGGGTTCGATGGAAATGACAAACGGATCCGAAACATCAAAGCACTGATAGAAAGAGGAAGTAGTTTTCCTTCCGCAACGGCGGAGAAAGAAATGATAAAAGTTTCGATGCCAAAACACAAAAGCAGCCGATGAAAATCAATCGAAACAGGAGAAAAGTCATAGTTAAAACCGAAAGTCTATCCGCAATGGCGGAGAAAAAAATGACAAGTCCTTCCGATTCAAACATGTTGTAAATGCATTTAACAAGAGCAATGAAGTTTGATCAGACATTGGATCTTTTCAAGTGTTAAAACAAGTGGTAGATCAATCCAAACATAGGAAAACAAAGAAGAAAATGAACTAATCCAAAGCAAAGGAGAGTCCTAAAATTTTTGGAATTTTGGGAAATTGTTGCAGCTGCAACAATTGGCGACTACCTGGTGAACCCCATATTTCTGAATTAACTCCTTCCCAGTGCAAGACCATCTGAATAAAAATTGAAATCTTCTAGATGTTTGTATCCCTAGGCTGGCCAACTTAGGCATTTAAACCATTGAGAAATAGTCCATTCTTTGGGAAATGGTAACATCAGAAATATTGCAAGTCTGAATGACTCTTTTGAGGCCTAATAAATGAGGTTTATTTTACCCGTCCTTAGGTAGTTTCATGCTTGGACGCCATAGGATTGTAACAGATAGTAAACAGCATTATCCTTTTGTTCCTCATTCCCATGCCAATTGCACTTTTGTGCCATTAGAACTTTAGTTCTTTTGAGTCCTCCATTTGCCTTTCTTTCTGAATTTTATTCAGGCTCCGCTATCCCATAGTGCCCATTTTGTGTGAGAGAAGAATTGGAATTTCATCTCACGGACGGAGAGGAACTTTCGGCAATTTGAAATTCATGTTTTTTGATATTTTGCTTTGATATGTCTTGTTTCTTTTAAGGAGTTTTGACTCTTTATAGATTTTAGCTTTTTCTGAAATTATGGCATGGGATCATTTATATATGATATACCGTTTACTCTGCTTCCCTTCCGTGGGTCTTTCACCGTCACCCCCTTGGATATTAAGATGTGAAATGGATGGAGCCTCGAAATAGTATTCTAGACCTCTTTTACTTCTGAGTTATTTATAGGGGTTAAGTAATACTTCAATGAATGCATGGCCAGTTAGGGACACTGCTACTAGGAGACATTCTATACTTTAAAGAACAATCTTTTGCTCAAGATTTTAGTTAATAAAGAACCCTGATGTTTCCATTGCAACCAAAAGTTTGCCTCTTTATTCAAAACCAAAAGAACTACTAATAAAGCAGTGAAAAAGACATCATCAAAGCTATAAATTAAAATAGAACAACCTCAAATCAATAATCAAAGCATTGAAGCAAACAAATCAATTTATTTATGTACAAAGAAAAAGAAAAAGAAAAAGGTGCCCGCCCTTAAGAATCTTCAATCAAACAAGTTAAGGGGTGGGCTGGATTATAGACATAAGATATCTAACCATGGTCTAGCTGGGCTATTTTTGCAATTGAACACATGTCTACAATCCTACATTCATCTTCATCATCTTGAGGAAGTTGAAGAAGCTCAGGGTGATAGTTAATCTTAGAACTGGCCTTTCTTGAGGTATGATATCTAGGTTTAAGCTCAGTCAGATAATTTCCCAGGACAGAATTAGCAGAATCATTACCTTCTCCCAGTTTAGTGACAGTATGCTTCATGTAAGGCTCTCTCAAAATTTTAATCTTATTTGGGGTACCCGTGAGAGGCAACAATAAATGAGACCAATCTGAAGAAAAATAGCCTTTTAACCTGGCAGACCAATCTCTGTTTAGAATAAGCCCATATCCACTAGGTATGTTAGCCACAGTAATGTCAATAAATTGACAAATCTTGTTGTTTGCAGACAAGTGAATGAGGACATTTCTCATTTCTCCCACTACTTTGACACCTGTGCTATCTAATTGCATTACTTCACAAAATGTGGACTTTGGCTATCCATTAATATTTTTGCAAATCTCCAGTGGCATAACATTCACCGCTGATCCAGAATCTACTAAGCAATTATGCACATTATGATTCGGCATTTCTAGGGTCAAAAGAAAAGGTGGGGTATCAGCTTTCTCTTCCCAACCTAGTTCTATGTCTTCTTCTCCTTGTTGGTTTTGAGTAGGTATATCCTCTTCAAGCTCTCCAATTTCATTAGTGTTTCCCCCATTAACACCTGCCTGTTCTTCTATAGTTTTGACAGGCTCACTAATTGGTTTGGTTTCCTGGTTGACCATAGTGACTTCAGGTGTTTTATTTTTAACATTCACATCTGCCTGTCTCCTGACATTGTTTTGCAGTCTTTTGATCTTCGAAATTGTTAAATCCATATCCTCTATTGATGTAGGTGTGCATTCAGTTTTGGGAGCACTCTCTTCAGTGTCAAACAGCGAGATACCATTCCATGAAAACATAGTGTCATTTTCTTGTTTCTCCATAGTCTGGTTTTCCTTTTCCTCTTTGCCACTGTCCTTGGTTAATTTAGAATCTAGCAGCTGATTCATAACCAATGTCATTGAATTCAACCATTGAGGGCACTTCTTTTCCGAATGAGGTTGTTGGTGAAAAGTGCAGAAATGGTCACCCCCTACTTCTGTTATGTTTACTGATGGTAAATTTGGTGGAGGTATTTTCCATTGGTTGCCATCCTCTCTTTTTTGGTAGTAGGGTTTGTGAGTTTTCTGAGCTTCCCTCCCTTTCTCCATATCTATTATTCTATTGGATAGATTCTGCATCATTTTCAGCATTCCTTGATAATCATGTGATTGTTCCTCTTTAGGTTTAGACAGCAATAACGTTCTTCTATTTGTAGCTTTCTCTCCAGGTAAATCGGGATAATCTTCTACACTTTCCCTTTCAGACTCTACCCTTTCTGCCTCTTCATAAGTCTCTACCAATGTAGGTTTGGCTTTCATCTTGGAAAACATGGCCAACTCAGGTCCTAGGGATGAGGTATAATATTCAATTAAGACTTTGTCTGAGGGCCTGTCAGCTTCAGAAAAGTTCTTTAGGTATATTGAAAATCTTTGAGTGAAACTACGTACCTTCTCATTCTTCTCTTTCCTTAACAAACCAAGACCTTTCATCAATGAGGCATGTGTTTTTTGGGCTGTGTATTTACTTCTGAAAACCCTTTCGAAGGTGTCCCAATCAGGAATAGAGTTTGCAGGCAGAGCAAAATACCATGAAGCAGCTGCCCCTTTCAAGGTATGAGGAAATAATCTATAGACAACATCTTCGTACTCCCCAGCCCTTAAACCTTATACCGTCAAATAAAAACTTTGTAAGTGGTCATCTACATCAATCCTTTCCTCAGGGTCAAACTTAGGCAGCAACTTATCAAAAGCTTGAGGTAGGTTATCCAATGGAGGTGTGAGGTTCAAAGGGGTTCTAGCTTTCCATGCCGGCAGAGGGTTGGGCTGATTTGCATTTATGCCAGCCATAGGCACAGGTACAAGAACAAAGTCTGAGTAAAGAGCAACGTAGGGTGAGAACAGGCTTTCTTACTTTAAAGGTATAACCGGAACCTGTAAGTACTTGGGTCAGGTTACAAGCTTAAAACATATGCTGGTAAGGTAATCTTGGGAAATATGTTCCATGGCCAGCCATGCACTGGCGGCCCTCCTTCTAGCGCCAGAACTGTTGAGGCCTGCAAATTCGCAGGCAACAACAGAAAGGGATTCTCCCCAGTCAACGTTCCCAACTAGCCCGTGACTATTTGGTGTGGGGAATCCGTCCGATTTGCAGTCCGGCTACCGTAAGTCAAAGTAACAAAAACAAAGGTTTTACCGGTTGCGGCCAGGTCCACCGTGTATAATTTTGTATTTTTTGACTTTATTATGATATGCAGATGCCTAATTAACCATGCAAGGTGATAAAGATACAAGGAGCGTTCACAATGTGATGCGCAGGTTCTTACCTCTCGTCTTAGGCTCACAAGCATCTGAGTCACATGTGCAGCAGTGAAATAAACTATCTATCTATCCCCGGGGAGCAAACTGTAATTTAATTATGAGTAATGTGTATGTGCATGCATCATAAAGAGAAATTACAAGTAGCTGACATTTCTTTCTACAATACATGAACGATTAAAGATATTTCAACAATCAGATAGCCAATTGTTTTATGAACAACATACATTACTCATGGTGGTAATTCCACAAAATAAACCAGAAATCATCGAAACAATAACATAGATTCTAAGAGTTAGAATGATCTCATGGTTAATGGACATAAACTGGAAAAACAAAATAGTTCATCTTTCAGCCATCCACAGCATAACATTTGAAAATGCCACCCTTCTTTCTCCAACAGGCAAACAAGGCTTCTTTATTGCAAAGAGAAATAGTTCTTCTTACAATATCATTTCCATGTCTAACTGGGAAAAATCCCCTTCTTCCCTCTTAATCTATTACATTTATACAAAAGGTGAGATGGTTGGGCTGCCCAAAGTACCCTTTGGGCTTCCCAACTCTTCGTTTCCCAACACTTGACTTTTCTCAAAGGTTTTCACAAAAGGTTACATATTACAAAAATGACCGATCCTTTATGAGGAGGGTCCCACTTGGGCATCTAGAAACTTCTTCCATGCCGAAGCATCAAAGGTAATGCCCTCAAATGCGCAGGGTTCCAAAAACTGAATGTTGATTTCAAATTTTTCAGCCTGGTTCTTTATAGCCTCGACTCTGGCTGCGCTCAACCGAAGCTGGTCTTCCAAAAGATGCACACTAATGACTAAATGGGCCACATCGCTTCTCAGAATCTGGCCATCAATGGCCTTAGTGTGTTGCATTCTTGCTTCTTCATCCTGATGTCTTTTCTGCAACATCTCCACAAACGAATTGTGGTCTGGGAAATCATCCAGCCTCTGCTCGACTTCTAACTAGCACCGGTTGTATGTAATGAGGACTCTCCTAAAAAATTCCGTGCAGGCTCCCTTTGTCTTCTTGACTCCTTTCTTGAAATCCTTTGCGGTCTTAATAGCAAATTATATTAAGTCGTAATCCCGCTTGAGGGATTGTTTATCTTTTGATGGAAGTTCTACTGGATTTTCTTCATTGCTTTCCAACCTCGCCATTCTTGCAGCCAGGACCTCGAGGATGTCCTGAGATCTGTCCAGAAAGTAAGATGCAGTTTCCAAGATCTCTTCTAATCGACCATCGATCTGAAGCACTCTACATCTCTCCTCTTCAACAACAGTCTATAGCTGCAGCATCTTGGCATTTTGGGCCAAGACATGCTCTTTGAATGGCTGGAGGTTAACCTGCTTCCTCCAGAGCAGCTGTCAAAGAAGAAATATTCTCTTGATGTTTCTCTTTCTGCTCTTGGGAGTGCATCTCACTGGCCTGTAAGATAATCTTTTGCTGCTCTTCTAGCTCTTCTACCTTCTCCTGTAGCCGTTCCTTTTCTATCTTCAGCTCTTGACATTCTTTCTACACTTTCTCCAGAGCCTCCTGTGTATTTTCCATAACCTATCTTTCTACTTGGAGGGCCTGCAATTCAGCCTTAGAAGCCTTTATCTCCCTCTGCATGTCTTCATACTTCCGCTTCAGCCTATTGCCTTCCTCTCTTTCTCATCTCAATGTATCCTTCAACTGAGCGGAGGAATTCTTGGACTGCTCCAAGTCAGTTATTACCTTGTCCATGTTATCTTCTGAGGCGTGGATTAGTGCAGTCCCGGCTCTCAGGGTGAATCTTGGATCTTGGTCTGTTCCCAACATAACAGCCGTATCCATGATCATTTTACCAGGCATATCTCCTGTTTCAACCCTCTTTTCTGTTCTCTTTACTATCCTCTTCGTAGCCCTGTCATAAAACACAGTGTTAAAATCATGGATTTCTTCTCCCTTTTTCTGCACAAAGGGGATCAGCTTCAGCGTGGGGACCATGGGTGTGATGGCAGCAGGCACTTGTGGGTCCTGTACTTCTAGGTTTTCCTTATCTTGAATCTGCCCTCCAGCTGTACCAGCGACTAACTGTTCGGTCTCTGTTTGTGTCAGTCTCAGCCTTTCTGCTTCCTGCTTTTGTAGCTCCTCATCGAGCTTTCTCTTCGCTTCTTCTGCTTCTTTTCTAGCGGCTTCCTCTGCTTCTTTAGCTACTTCTTCCGCTTTCTCAGCTGCTTCTTGAGCAACTCTTCTTTTCGCTTCTTCTTCTGTATGCAGCCATCCTGCAGCTTCTTGTTCCAACCTCTGAGCTTCTTCATTTCTCCTTTTGGCTTCTTCCTCAGCCTTAGCCTGTTCATCCCCCTTCCCACCTTTGGTGGTGATCTTCTTCTTGAATCTTCTCCTCAGTGCTGTCATGTTCAGCGAATTTCGAAAGACAGATTCTTCCTTATCAAAATGGTGGGTATACTCAAAATGCACATTGTGCTCTTTACAGTGTTCAGCCACTTTTCCTTGAGTATCATTCCTACGGAAGGGCATTTCGCCAAAATGAAATCTTTCCAATTCTTCTACAAATTCATCGGCCTTCTTCACTTTGGTGAACTTGTAGTTTCCTAGCTTGAAGGGCAAAGGGGGATAGGCTGTCTTCTTGTGCTCAAACAGAAAGCTGCCTATTCCATCCAGGAACACTTGTCTGACTGCCTCCTTGTGAATAATGTAATCAGTTGTGTATTTGGGCAGCAGAGAAGGTGCTCTCAAACCTCCAAACATCCTGAAGTATAGGCCATTTTCAGTCAAATAGTAGTCTGCATACTCCACTATTACTTGCAGGGCCTCCTCCGACATACAATCACACTCCTTCAGGAAAATGAGTGTGTATAGAGGCATAAGGAAGTGTTCACAGACTTCTCTGTAGTGGCTGTGATATTTATGTGCCCACAATGGTTTATAAGCAGCATAGACAGGAATTCTTTCCCTGTCCCAGATGCACTGGAGACCAGGGAAAGGATGGTTGCATAAGATGCGGCCTATCAGTATGGAACTCATATAGAATTCTGATCTCTTTTGGTGTACTCCTCCCAAAGCTGAAGCCAAGCAAGTGGAAAGACTATTGGATACGATGTTGGCCCAGTTGAAAATTGTCCCCTGGGTTGCAACAGAGAAAATGATTGGGATCCATTCTAACTTGAAGAATCTACCATGTGCTCTTCCAAAAATCCGGTTCAACATTAAAGCTATGAACCTGTAGGGAGCCCTTAAGCTAGCTGTATCGTAATCACCTGTTGGTCTGTATCTGTAATGTTTTCCTTGCAACGTCAGCTTTTTAAATGTCTCCACCAGATCCATTCTAATGTTGTTTAGCCAATCATCAAATAAAAATACTTGGGATTCTGGAAGGTGATAAGCTAGAGCTACATATCCAGGGCTATATGCAACATAGCCCTGTTTGTTAACATCCTCCAGAATCATTGTTGTGACATCTGCCCGAGGCAGAATCCATCCGATTACTTCAGAGCACGGGAACAGCTCTGGTCTGGTGGCGATCTTCATCAAGGAAGATCTTTCTATGTTGGCATATAAGGATTCTTCTTCTAAGCCCATGTCAGGAACCTCTCTTCGGGTGATCAATCTGTATACTTCCCCCCACTGGTATTCAGGTTAGATACCAGAAATGCACTTAGTGTCTTCGTAAATGTATTTAGTTTTAGTGACAACTTCTACTTCTGGCTCTTCTTCGACCACAGGGGCCTTCTTCTTTTGTCTCTTTGACATTGTGAGCTCTTCTTTCCATAAAATTGTAACATTAAGCCCTTTTGGCTGAGTGACAAACTGGTATACATTAATGTGCAGTGTGCCATTTCTTCCATGATTAACATGATAGAAATTAGTCAATGAAGCAAATATATGCATGTATAGACTGAAATGGCCTAACTAACAGAACTATTAAACCCAATGTGCAGCGTTCAGTGACTTAGTTTATGTCTAACATGATGAAACGTAGTTATATACAGTAAAATGTGCAATCTACCACTGCTATAGGATATTAAACAATTCTATCAACCATATTCAAAACAGCAATATATCTACATTAAAATGCAACAAATATCGGCTCTCTGCGCACGCCATGGTCATTTCACTGAGCGGGAAAGACAGCGGTAACTACGCGGTTTTCTTCAATGGCGCCATGCTCACCCACTAAGAGTAAAAACATATCCCTTTCAGCAGGCTAGGGGTTCGACACTAAGCTCGACTGAGGTCGCGTGGAACCGCGTGATGAAAACGATTGGGGTTCAAACGACACGGAAGCCTAAAATGGCACAAACAATCCCAAACCCCCAAGGAAGGCCATGGAAAACCTATCTCCTACCCACCATCATTGTGCAGGTCGGTTTGGCGCAGACAGCGTAACAGCCGTCTGCGCCAAACCCCCTCACTCTCTATGCGTAGGGTTGTAAAATAAACGGCGGTGAGGGGAAAACTACTCCGCATGTCAAACCGCCCTCCCATGGTCTACTATGATATGAAATTCTCCAAATATATAGGCAATTACGGGGTCGAGTAAACGGCAGGGAAAACAAACCACCGTAGCAAGCATAAGCCCCAAACGTTCAACAGAAAGGGAAAGGAAAATGAAGCCTACTTGGCACTGATGTGTAACCGGCGTGTAAGGCGGGACGAAGACCGTCGGGCTTCCACGGTTGCCACCTGGACACAGATACTAGCACTAGGTTCCAAACAAGCTCGAGCACTCGAACAACACGATAGCGACAGAGCACGGTGGTCAAAAAATAACAATAGAATAATCTAACGCCTCAACCCCGTATATAGTCAACCACAACGGGTGAGCAAATATCGGATGACAGAAAGCTTTTGAATCGAAGGTTGAAAGTATGCTTTCTTCCGCAGCGGCGGAAGGCTAAAACGCTAAGTCCTCCGGGGGGTCAAACATATCGGATGGCGGACCACTTCTTGGATCGGAAGATGAAAGAAAACGCCCTTCCGCAACGGTGGATGATCAAAGCGCCAAGCCATCCGCAATGAGTAAAGTTAAGTCGGAAGCAACACACATACACATCGGAAGGGCTAGCGTTTCTTTCATCCGTAACGGCGGAGCCGTAAAGCGCACCATCGTCTGCAACGTCGAGCCTTAAGTTGGAAGAGAAACGTCTAAGAGATCGGCAAGGAAAAGCATTCGGCAGCCGCAAAGGCGGAGCTAACAAAAGGTTCGACCTTTCGTAATGGCGGGCTTAAAATAACTCAAATGGCCTTAAGGAGAAAACTTCCGACAGCCGCAACGGTGGCAGCCGAAGACTTACGGGTTCGATGGAAATGACAAACGGATCCGAAACGTCAAAGCACTGATCGGAAGAGGAAGTAGTTTTCCTTCCGTAACGGCGGAGAAAAAAATGATAAAAGTTTCGATGCCAAAACACAAAAGCAGCCGATGAAAATCAATCGAAACGGGAGAAAATTCGCAGTTAAAACCGAAAGTCTATCCGCAATGGCGGAGAAAAAAATGACAAGTCCTTCCAATTCAAACATGCTGTAAATGCATTTAACACGAGCAATGAAGTTTGATTAGACATTGGATCTTTTCAAGCATTAAAGCAAGTGGTAGATCAATCCAAACATAGGAAAACAAAGAAGAAAATCAACTAATCCAAAGCAAAGGAGGGTCCTAAAATTTTTGGAATTTTGGGAAATTGTTGCAGCTGCAACAGGCAGAAAGCAAAAAGCGGAAGTTAAAGATTATAAATAATGTAAGTGTTTAGTAAACCACAATCTGCATGGCGAAAAGTGTAAGTTAAAGATTAAATGAATGTAATTGTTCCACAATCCACATGACGGAAAGAGGAAGTTAAAGATTTTAAAGAATGTAAGTGTTTTGCAAACCACAATCCGCATGGCGGACAACAGAAAGTGAAAGTTGAAGATTACAAAGAATGTAAGTGTTCCACAAACCGCAATATGCATGGCAGAAAGCGAAAAGCAGAATTTAAATATTATAAACAATGTAAGTGTTTCACAAACCCCAATCTGCATGGTGGAAAGCAGAAAGAGGAAGTGAAATATTATAAATATTGTAAGTGTTTCGCAAACCACAATCGACATTGCGGAAAATGGAAAGTAGAAATTAAATATTATGAAGAATGTAATTGTTTCTGCAATCCGCAATACGCATTGCGGAAAGCGAAAAGCAGTAGATAAATTTATAATGATTTACGTGTTTTCACCATCCGCACTCTACACTACGAAAAGCAGAAAGCGGAAGTTAAAAATGTGAAGAAGCTAAGCATTTCCGCAGTCCAAAATCCGCATTGCGGAAAGCGGAAGTTAAATTTTTGGAATCCAACCAGTAAAAGGATGAATAAGATGATCTGAATCATGGCATATATTTTGTATGAATTTTTATACATAAATCTCATCATCAGCATGTGATGAGGCCCCAAACACAATATTTTCCCTAAATCCCAAAGGTTGAAGTGAAAATCCTGGTCCAGATATCAATCCTGCATATCAAAATCCAGTACCTCTCCTACCCTTTAGTTAATGAGCGTTACCTTCTTCAGGACACCTTTAATATTTTGGTAGTAGGCGGTGGCACCAACTTTACCTCTTGTACAAGGCGTGTTTCTTCCCTGTCACTACTCTGTCATAGTGGGGAAGAAGCGGCACCCTTGGTAAAAAGTGAAAAAAGAGAGGTTTCCATGAAGCTTCTCGAAGGAAGGCTCTGTGGCTCCCTTGTCCCTACATCTGAGGACCATCTAGGCTCAAGATCCATCCTTTTGGGATCTCCTATCCACCTCACCCAACACTTACTCAGCCGTCCCTATCCTCCCAAGGCCTATAAAATCAGGCTCATATCCATGGTTGAGAGAGAGGAAGGTTTTGCTATTGCATTGACATTATGACCTAAATCAGTAGGGTGAGCATAGGAGGAGCAAGTTGGAGCTACCAGGGACAAGATATTGGAATTGTGAAGGAACTTATTGACACTAAAGCATAGGTTTTAACTTCGTGTTTATTCATTAATGAAAAATCGGTTCCTTTCCCATAAAGTATATTGTGTTAATATCATGTATTTTATTGTTAGATTCCTTAGTCACTAGCATAGAATAGTGGAACATTTTCTGGTCCTTTTTGATCTTGTGTGTTGGTTTCATGTGATAATGCAGGTACATCGGTGAAGAGCTATCATTGCAGGGAACAACTAAACTTTTCCATCAAAGACACTAATTCTAGATCTCCACCCATTCTAGGGAAAGTCTTCCAATTATGTTGTGTACTATTTGTTATAGATCTGAACCATTTAGACTAGAGGAACAACTCCTATCCACAAGAGGTGTATTTTTCCTAGAAACAAATCTAGCGACTCTGCTGGGGAGAAACTTTTAGCATCTCTGATCTTCCTTGGTTTAACTCTTGTCCGAAATCCAAGCTCCGGTTTTTTTTCTTCTGAAAACAGATCTACTAGCCGATCTAGTTAGATTTTGTTTTGGTATCATCATATCTATTTAGATATGAGTTTTTCCACCTTCTGTACTTTATACTCCTGATAATTCATGATTTAAATGCTAGTTTCACAGTGATTAACTTTTTTTTTTCACAATTATTTTGTTTTGGAAATCTACAGGGAACTGCACATGCATAGTGGGCAATAAGCAATTCCACCGCCTATAACCAGTGATCAATAAGCAGTGCCACCACCTATACTCAACAATCAGGAAGCGGTGCTCTCTCAGAACTGATCTCTCAGTGACCCTCGCGAAGTGGTGCCAGGTAGGTTTTTTCCAGACTTGTTTTTTCAAAGTTTTTGTAAAGAAAATTTTGGATTTGGTTTCAGTTCTGAGTGTCTGGGTTTTTTTAAAGAGATCTGAGTGTTTGAATTTCAAAATTTTGATGTGGTAAAAGCTTGTTTTGTTAAAATCAAAAAAGCTAGGATAGGCTCATCTTTTCATTTGCTTGTATGCTTGGTTTTAAATTCTGAACGGAGCTCTTGAAAGCGTAGTATCAGTTAGATCTCTTTCTTACTGTTTGATAAAACTAAAGAGAAAGACTTGCCTGATTGGTTTCTTGTTTTCATTTTTTCATTAAATTCATGAAAGACTTCTTTTTGCTTGTTTAAAAAAGAAATTTTTTGTTGAGATTTAGTTATAATTCTATTTGAAGACGAATTATTGGACCTATGACTGGCCTAATAAGTTTTCAGATCTCCATTTTTTATTTTTTATTTTTACATTCTTGTCTCAATCAAGAAAAATTTTAGGATTTTTAAGTTAGATCTATATATTTTTGAAGAAAAATTGAAAAGCTGCTTAGTATTCCTTTGAGTGTTTTTTGTCTTCCTTTTAAGGGAAAAAGAGATCTCTCCTTATTTTCTTGCTTTCAAAATATTAGTTTAGAAGTTTGTTGCTTACTTGTATTCTCGAAAAGTTATTTTGATTTTTACTGTTTTGGGAAAAATACTCTCTCCTTCCCATAAGTAGGCATATTCCGAACGATAAAGTGAAAGAATTTGCACATCATTATTGCATGGTTTTACATTTCTATCATAACTCCATGCATTCACCTAACCATTCAACTTAAAATTAATGGTATCTATAGGTTAAAAATTTTAGTAACTTGAGTGTTAGGTTAGAGACGTGTTTCGGCATCGTAAAATGTAGGAGTTGTCGTTCATTGCCTGCACTGCAACCTGATACTCGCGTGGTTCTTCCACGTATCATCAGTATATCGAACAACCTTTCATGTACCCTTGAGTTATATCGAAAGTACTTCACATACTTGATTGTATATAGGAAGGACCCTTGTGAATGGTTGTGCATTAGACATAACTACTACGGATTTGAACTCCCATGTACCTTGAGTTGGGAGGCCCTTCTAGGATTCTGGAGACCATCTGATAAAATCCGTTTTGGCCATCTTGTTGGCACAATACACCAAGAATAGTACTCAGGGAGATTACTATGCACATGGGTGAACTGGGTTTGACTAGGGGGCGCTAGTGGTGTATTTGGTCCATTTTGGCTCTCCTAGGATCATTTATTGACACCTTGAGCCTCCCACTCACCTCTATCTTATCACCCATTCATGCCTTGGAGTATTTGATGCCCCAGCACACCTCACCAATGTTCACACCTTGGTTCGTGATTGTTTGAGCTGAGTTGGAGCTCCATTGGTCCACCTAGGGGGAATTGAGGTCAATGCTCACCTTGACACATGTACAAATCCAATTGGCTTACAGAGCCACTTGAATTTGTCCAATGTATTATAAATGTGTATGATAATAACATAAGAAACAATTAGCACCTTTCACATGTGATATTCCAGTTATTTTTGTCCCTTTGTTTTCTCTTGCATATTTTGTCAAACACTTTGATGGTGAAATTGTTCTAGCTCCTAGATCTACTTGAGAATCAATTCTCACATCCTTTATAGAACAATATTACACCATTTGAGCAACCAAAATCACCAAAATCAAGTCACAATAATTCAAAATAGAGTATGTGTATACACTCGCACATAAGAAACATTTCATCAATAAACCTAAAATTGGTATTTATCATTGCATTAACATTGAAACACACATTTACACACATGAATATATACTCGAAGCTCAATAGCTTTGCAGAAACATAAACCTAGTAACGAAGCATGTTTGTAAAGCAAGCCGCAATGAAAAGGGAATAGCCACGTTCCACCCAATGGTAGATTAGGCACATATCTTCTCTATCCTCAATCACCCCTAAGCTAAACTATGCATGCCAAGAGCGGTAACATCCAACCTCAGGTATAGTTCTCCAGTGAGACATCACTTTCCTAACTTAGAGTTCTCACACAACAATTATTTCTTCCATTCTTGCCTAACACAGAGTGCTCACACAGCAAGAGTTCAATCCTTTCCCCAGCATACTAAGCAGTGTCTTGCCTCCTCCCATATACTTCTTGTTATCATATTTTTTTCGCCTTAGTATTTTGCAGCTAAAGGCCAATTCCTCATGGAATTTTTGTTGCCTACTTCTCCCCGATTCCTTAGGGAGATTCCAGCGCCATACTGGCATTCTCACACTTTGTGTAACCACCGTGAGGTTGACTCTTCACATTCCCGAATCTCGCATGCATAGCTTCCTCTTCAACATGGTTGTCACTATCATTCACGTTTTTATTAAAAGCATAATGTTTCAGTTACATCTGTCCTTCAAGGACCAATTGGCGGCTTCCAGAACCAACCAATCTCACAAGAACAAAAAAAATAGTAATTCAAAATATTACAAAAATGTTTATCTGTTGAGGAATATTACAATCCTTCTTGTTTACAATTATGATAGTGTTCTTATGGTGAGGAGTCACTATAATATTGACAAGCAACTAAAATTTCTCAAGGATTTTTTTCTCAACTACGGTTATGGTTGTTATCACTTACAAAACAAAGGTTATGATAAGTAAATCTCAAAAGATCACTTACGCTAATTTCATGTATGACAACAACAACTTGGAGGAGATGAATTCATAGAAATATCTTGGAATCGATCTTGATCACAAACTTAATTGGAACTATAGTATTAAGAAAAGGATTAATGGAGGGGAAAAATCTTATGATAGACTTGAAAATAGTTGTAAATCAACATACCTTTGGCTTTGGGATAAGAATAAACTCCTCTTTGAGATTCACCACTCTTGTTATCTTATATGGATGTGAAGTTTAGGATTGCATCATCTCTAGAGAATCGTTGAGAAGGATAAAGCAAATCCAAGAATGATTTATAACATATAATCTCAAAATTAAAGGAAATATACCATATCCTATTCTCCTCATAGAAGAGAGTCTCTTCCCCACTAATAGCATGGCTATGACTAGGAACCTCATGGGAGACAAGAGGCTTACAAAGATTGCTTCATACTCTAGTGAATAAAACATGTGGCTCAAGTGAGGTTGGCATAAACACACCATTTCTTGGCTAAATCATTGGGGAGTCGAGGAATGTGTCACTTTGTCGAATATTGATAATGTTAAAAGTATTATTACATATAATTTAAGAAGAAGTTGTGGTGCAATAAAGAATTTACAAATAAGATAAAATTAAGATATTGTAAAGAGCTGAAGAACCCTACTCCATAAATTCAAAAGTATCTCTAAGTCCTAACTAGCATCAAGAATAAAATCAACATCGATAAAATAAAAACAAACTCTCAGGGGAACCATAGTGAAACAAGGTGTTGGACAATTCCTAAAACATTGCAGGATGAAAGAATTTGTCATCTTCATGATACTAAGAGGGTTGAAGTTGAAAATCACTTTCTCATAGAATGCCCTCCATACACCCATATTAGAGTGCAATTTCAAAATATTTGTTACAATACTGGCATTTCTAACCTTTAACTCATCATAACTTTAAGACTACTTCTCTTCAACATTTGTGAGCACAAAAATAAAGTTTTAAAGAAAATCAAGTGATTCCTTACATTTTTAAGGCTTGATAAATGAAAGTTGGTTTTAGTGAACATTAATAACCATCATCATCATATAAATTAAATATTAAATATCTAATATATATATATATAATGAAATCTTTATTGTATTTTAAAAAGAGAATTTTGAAAATAATTTACTTAATTATTTTCTATTTTTATTGAATATGTAAATCATTATCTTTTCTAACTTTAATTTTTACACAACAACGAATGTAGCCCAATACTTTTTCATGCAAATTAAAATAAATAAAGAACAAAGTCATTCATACATCACCCATATCATGGATAAATGAAAAGGAAACACAAACAAATGAATCATCTATGGACAAAAAAAGAAAGGCGTGCAAAAGTTGATGTTACATTAAAGTTTAATGTTAAGGGCATGTAAAAGATTATCTCTTAAAGTTTAATGTTACTTTCGGTAAGAAACATTTTAAAAGTTTAATGTTAAGAGCATGCAAAAGATAATCTCTTAAAGTTTAATATTACTTTCGATAAGAAACAATTTTAAAAGTGTGTTGTACATTCATAAGACTAAAACTTGCATATCTCAATACTTACACTTGTCATTTGTCCCTCATTTTACTATAGAAATATTAATTAAAAACAGCATAAACTACAAATATTATTAATCCATAAAACTATCATCATTTGTCCCTCATTTTTACTGTATAAATATTAGTTGAAAACCACATAACGTACAAATATTATATATCCATAAGATCATTGATTTACCCAAGGTGCTAAACAACATGCACTTGCCTTTCCATAGTCCCAAACAAAATTGTCAAATTATTTTTTTTATTTCTCATTATGAAATGGTATATGGATTTTTGAATTACACAATTTTGTGATAAAGACATATGGATTTTGAATTACACAATTTTGTGATAAGGACATATACTAGTTTTTATTGTTATTTCAATTTAGTAAATTTTAGTTTTTATTATTACAATTTAGTAAAGTTTGTCAATCATGCATCACCCATATTATGGATAAATGAAAAGGAAACACAAACACTAAATCATAAATGGACAAAAGAGAAGGGCCTGCAAAGGTTGATGTTACTCTAAATTTTAATGTTAAGGACATGCAAAAGATGATCTCTTAAAGTTTAATGTTATTTTCTGTAAAAAAACAATTTTAAAAGTTTAATGTTAAAAGTATGCAAAAGATAATCTCTTAAAGTTTATTGTTACTTTCGGTAAAAAAATATTTTTAAAACTATGTTGTACATTGATAAGACTAAAGACTACATATCTCAATGCTTACATTCATCATTTGTCTTTCTGTACAAATATTAGTTGAAAACCACATAAACTACCTATATTATTATTCCATAAGACCATTGATTTACCCAAAGTGCTAAAATGATATACACTTGTCTAAATTCCATAGTCCCAAACAAAATTGTCGAATTATTAAAATGCTATATGGATTTTTGAATTACACAAAGCTTTGTTATGGGCACATATACTAGTTTTTATTATTATTACAATTTAGTGAATTTTAGTTTTTATTATTACAATTTAGTAAAGTGTGGTTTCATCCAATATAGTTTCTTTTTTATCAGTTGGACATCTAAATCTTCATTTCTTCAAGTTAACCAACCATGCCTTTTATGTTGGTGAAACTATGGGAAAACAGATCATCGTATTAATGGAGTAGAGCTACAATCTTTGTGATCGTATGTTCATCCCAATAATCGCCTATCATTGCAAGTTTCAGTTAACTTCGGTGCTAATATTAACTTGCTTTATCTGCAGTGGCTCATGATAAGACATTGGACTGTTGGTATCCCCTATATCCTACACTATGCGGTGACCTCTTTTTTTCCTTGTATTGCAGATGTCGAAGCTCCTCCGTGGGGAAAATCCCCATGGGCCCCTACTGGTAGGTCCCAATAGAATATTGGGTCCACCCCTCCCAGAATGGGCAGTTCCTACAACCCACTATCCCTCTACTACTATACCCTAAAAAGGTATAGAAGGCAAGGTAGAACCCATACAGCATGTATGGGCATTATGTTATGGAGACATATACTAGTTTTTATTATTATTACAATTTAGTGAATTTTAGTTTTTATTATTACAATTTAGTAAAGTTTGATTTTATCTATCAAGAAAATAAAACCTTCTCATTAAGACATAACCTATTTTCTACTATCATATTTTAATCAATTTTGATTTATATTTAAGAAAAAAAGAGTTAAAATAATGAGTAAAAATTGTTTACTTGACATTTATTACTTGAGGATGGGTTTTTATTATAAAGTTAGTGTCCGAGGGATGACGTTTTACATTGTGGGTTTTCTATTTTGAAGTTAGGACCCTAAGGATAACCCTTTTTCAGTGTGGACAAAATAATAATGCAAATCTGAATGGAAGTAGGGGCATGTTTTGAAGTGATTTAAACCATATATGTTGGTAAATGTCAAATGATTATACACAAACTTTACTCTCCTTTGGATTGGGCAACTTAGATTCCATTTGTCGCATCTAAGTTGAGACACTTCCTTATGATACACGCAAAGATTGACTAAAGTGCCCTCTATAGCTTTTTTTTATTATTCATTAAATCTATGTCATTAATACCTCCATTCCCAAGAACAAGTGGAAATACATACGACCACTAGCGACTCAACGAATGGTTCCTCGAATTCGCTTTGCTCCCCACTTGTCCCCTGCCGACTATATTAAAAAATTGAATAAAAACCCAAAGCCTAGGCCAATTTCCCACTAGCTAAAAACTATAATACATTTTTGCTTTGGTTTTTAACTCATAGGTCCCTATCCTCGCTATCTTGGCCATCACCACTAGGTTCTAAGGATATTAAATTAAGCTCAGAAATTTATCCCGTCCGTCCTTCCATTCAGTTTCTCCAACATCATGAAAACGACGTGACATGAAAGCACAGCAAAGAGTAACGCCTTTGCAGCATGGTGTAGGCCAATAAGATGCCGCCTACGCTGTGCTCATACACGTGCATGCCATCATCGCCATTCGCCAATGCCATGCTAAGCTAATACCTTATTATTAACGCTTATTATATTACAAATCAAAACGCAACTAGCCGTCATTTGCAGTACTACCTTTCGAAAAGAAAGGAAAAAGAAATCTGAAAAACCGAGAAAACCGACCTTATATTCCCTTCTCAGCTACTTGCTGCCCAAACAGCCATTCTTCAGTTGGGGTGGGTGCAGTTACACACTTCTGACCAAGCGTGGGAAGCATGAAGTTTGTCGAAAATCAATCTTATTTTACAAATTTTCAGTTTTATATACACTTTGCTCTGCTGTGATGTGCTGGGTCTCATGTCTTTTATAAGATTGCACAATTTGATGTAATTACCTTATATATATATATACACACACACAAAAGAGATGTACCTAGTTCGTGCAATATACAGAGCAGAGCATTTCTGGGTTCCGTCTGTAATAATTTGTTTATTTGATAAGAGACCACGGAACTTCCCAGCCTCTATTCCAGCAGCAAAGAAGAAACCAATCAGTAAGCAATGGCTTATATTGATTGTTTGCAGACTGATAGAAAAGAAGGATCCCGGAAGTTAATTCATATCAGAGAATTTGATCCACAGAAAGATGTACGAAGAGTAGAAGAGTTGGAATCACGATGTGAAGCAGGGCCGAGTGGCAGCGTTGCCATTTACACAGATCTCCTTGGTGACCCAGTCTGTAGGATTCGCCACACTCCTGCTCACACAATGCTGGTACGTTTTTATCTTCTTCGACGTTTATTGGGCATGCAAAAAAACAAAAAATAACTTTTTACAATAAAAACCTTAGATTTCCATGGTTGGAATAAAAGTAAATTATGGCAGGTTGCTGAGTACGGGGAGGAACGAGAAATGGTGGGACTTATCAGAGGCTCTATAAAGACAGTCGTATGTGGGAATAAGCAACTACGGCCTGGAGAAAAACAAATACCGTTGTTCGCCAACGCAGCTTACATTCTCGGCCTCAGAGTCTCACCTACCAACAGGTAGTTTAGTTTAAGTATAGTTTTAACTATTATGACGTTAACTTGGAGCCGTTCGTTCATTAAATTTTCCTTTTGCAGGCGTATGGGGATTGGGCTGAGGTTAGTTCGAGCGATTGAAGAGTGGTTCAGGAGAAAAGGTGCTGACTACGCATACATGGCCACGGAAAAGGACAACGAGGCGTGCCTCAAGCTTTTCGTAGAGAAATGCGGCTTCACCAAATTTAGAACACCCGCCATCTTAGTCCACCCTGTCCATTCCCACACTAAACGCATCTCTATCAGAGCAAATATACTGAAGCTGGACGTAGCAGAAGCGGAAAGTTTATATCGAGAATGCATGGGGGCTTCAGAATTCTTCCCCAAAGACATGGATGCCGTGCTGGGCAATAAGCTGAGCCTGGGCACTTGGGTGGCCGTCCTACGGACGGAGCAATGGCAACGGCCCGGCAGCTACGGCACCCGTTCCGGTGCTTCAACTTCTTGGGCGGTTATGAGCGTGTGGAACACCTCCGAGGTGTTCAAGATGAAAGTAAAGGGCGTGCGAATGGCAACACGTGTATATGCCGCGACTAGCCAGTTTTTGGACAGCGCGTTGCCGTGGTTCAACATCCCGTCGATTCCGGATGTGTTCCGTTCCTTCGGTATCGCTTTTCTGTACGGAGTGCATGCGGAGGGTCCGAGGGGTGGAGAGCTAATAAATCATCTCTGCCGCTTTGCTCATAATTTAGCAAAGGAGAAAGGCTGCCGACTTATAGCCACCGAAGTTGGGGGGTGTGACCCCTTGAAACAATGCATTCCTTACTGGGATTGTTTCTCTTGTCCGGAGGATCTTTGGTGCATCAAGAAGCTGACTCATCATACTTCTTCCAATGCAGAAGAATATGATTGGAGCAAGTCACCCCCCGGTGTTAGGCTCTTTGTTGATCCTAGAGAATTTTAAAGATGAAGCTGCTCAACTCATGTTGTCTGACCAATTGTCCCTTCTTTTAGGTCTTGGCATCCAATGTCCGTGAGTCTTATGGATAAAATAGTCAAACCCTTTCTTTTTGTAAATGAAATATCTGTAATGCTACCGTGTAAAAACAACTGCAACCTAACGTATGTTTTTTAAATTTTATTGGGATAGGGTTATTAACGTCATTGCTTTTTTATATTATTCAAAACCTTTACCACTTTGTAAGCGGTTTTTTAAATTTTAATGGGATAGGGTTATTAATGTCATTGCTTTTTTATATTATTCAAAACCTTTACCACTTTGTAAGCGGTTTTGAGGTGGACCTTAGCCAATTTAAAACTAGGCGTTTCGGTTGAGTGATCATTAGTATTAACATTCTCAAGTATAAATATTTTATTTTATATTAATTATTTAGAATTATTATATAATGTTTAGTGAAATCATAAATATGAGATACATTTATAATTTAATAAGTAAGAAATGTTAAATATTTTTATGTAATCAAATAATGAAATATAATTTATATAACAAAACGATTCCACTTTTATATATATATATATATATATGAAATCATAATATAGAAATATTAAGTATGTTGGATCAACTTTATAACAAACATGAAAACCTTAGGTTGTTGGATTAACTTTATGGCAAATATGAAAACTTTTTAATGTAATTAAATATTTTTGAAAACTTTAAGTATAGTGGATTAATTTACAACAAATATGAAAACTTTATTAATATAATTAAAGATTTTGAAAATAATAATGAAACATTTAAGAAATTGTGCATAAGTAAAGGTAAGGAAAAGTAAAACATGAAAATAACAACTCTCAAGATATAGTTGAATATAATTTTTTATATTCAAGAATAATTGTATTTTATTTTTAAAAAATAAATCATTAAATAAAATAATTGTATTTTATTTTTAAGTTAATGACACTTTTTTTTTATGACAAAGATTCCATATAATATTGATAAGCAATTAAAAATGATCAAATACTTTATATTGACATTGAGAAAAAACAAATCCAAAAAAGACATTTATATTAATTTCATATATGACAAGAATAACTTGGGCTTCATATGTATCAGAATCCATCTTCATCACAAGCTTAAAACTAGAATTGTAGCATTTAGAAAAGGATAAATGAAGAGTGTAAAACTTATTATGGACTTGAAAATAGTTCTAAATCTAATGGCCTTTGGCTTCGGGATAAGAAGAAGCCCCTCTTTTAGACTCTCGTCATTCTTGTTATCTTATATGGTTGTGAAGTTTGGGGTTGCAACACCTCTAGAGAATTGTGAAGAATAATAAAGAAAATCCAAAAGTCTTAAATCATAACTTAATCTCAAAATTAAAGGTAATGCACCCTATCATATTCTCCTCATAGAAGGAAGTCTCTCCCCCATTGAGAGCATGGCTATGACTAGGTATTTAATGTACAAGAACAAGATAAACAACATGGGAGATAAGAATCATTCTAAGATTGCTTCAAGATCCAGTCAAGACCACCTATGAGACAAGTGTGATTGGCATAAAGATGCCAAGTCTTGGCTAAATCAATAGGAGACAAAGGAAGAGGTCACTCTTCAAAATAGTGATATTTTTAAAAATATTATTCATCTAAATGTAAGAGAAGTTGTGGTATAATAAAGAACTAGAGGATAAGAGAAGATTAATACTATAAAGAGGTGATCAACCATAATCTAGAAGATCAAACATATATATGTTGGTGCTATATTAGTTGTACTATCTTAAGTTTTGTAAAGTAATGATATAGTTTGTAATAGGACGCACAATATGTTGTAATAAAGTTTGCATAGTTAAAGTGTAAGAGAGCTAGATTTTGATTAAGTATTGTTAGTTAAAAGATAGTTATTAAGAATGATAATTGTCTGATATATTGTATAAAGACTAAAAGGATGGCATTGTTTTGGGTTTTGATGACTAAGAGCATGAAAGATACAGTTTTGATGAATGATAGATAGTATTGCATATGCAATGTCTTTAATATGAATGAGAATGACTTATCTATTTTCGACATATATGTGTATGATGGTAGAACTACACATGATTATGGATTTATGTATTTTTTTATATTGATCTATCCTTAAATGATGAAAAATGTGTTAATGTTGAATGCTTATCAAACCTTAATCTTATTCCAGGCTTATTTATTCCTGTGAGAGTCTCATATGAGACTTTTCCCTTCTTCAGTAATAAAAGTGACAATTCTCTTAGGGGTATTGTTGGTCCATGATTTAGAAACTAGGGTCTGAATTTAAACCAATAATTGGATTTATTTCCGAGACCCTTAAAGGTTAGGCTTTGATTAAGTATGAGTTAGAAACCTACAAGGGAGGAGTTGCACAATTGGTTAGCGACAAAGAAACAGAATTTACACAGAAGGAGACCAGGAATTTGAACATTGATCCTTAGTTATGGTTGCAAAGGTACATATATACAGATTCCTGTGAATTTTTTTCTTTCTTGTTTATCGTATGAATGGATAAAAAGACAAGTGTCAGTGAAATTATAAGCACAAATAAATCTAACATTGAATTTTCAGCCCGTGAAGGTAGACTTAGAGGCACCAACATTGTATGTGCAAGATTGGAGTAAAAACCAAACTTATTCTATTAAACTAATTAAAAAAATTCTGAATCAAACCAACTCCAAATGAATACAAAGCATCAAAACACATCTAGTACCGGTTTGGTACTGATATGGTACTATCATTCCACCCTTTCAAACTGCATCCCTTCAAAGTTATTCACAAGAAAAGTATACTTTTCCAAACTGTAACCATGAATTATTCAACACCGTGAGAAAATTCTAGAAGATCATCAATACTATGTTTTCCAACTGTCTTTTATACTTTGAGAGCTGAATCTGAGATTTAAAAAGTGTTGTTGTAATGAAATTCAAACCACCAGTCTTGACATATTAAATTAACTCAAAGATTTCAGGAGATGAAAATTTAGTCATCATAGGAACTTGTAGTGGTCTTGGATAATTTACTACATTCACATTCTTATATTTTTACTAGGAATCAATCACTACTATTGGATTTAAAAGGAAATTCAACCTTAAGCTCTCATCAACTGATCCAACCAGCAGCCAACACGTTCACCTTCGACATGTCCTCCTCGACATGTTCAACTAATAGGTTCTCCTTCGACAGGTCCACCTCGATATGTTCATTCAACAGGTTCACCTCGGCAGGTCCACCTTGACATACAACATACCAACATACTCTGCAACGGTTGAACTTCTGAATCGTTATAACTTCTTTTGTAACTAAACGTAGCGGGTAATTGTTGGAGCAGGGTCCCGCAGCTACAAAAGAAGCTGCTAGTTTTGGCGGAGAGATAAGTTTTGGCGGAAAGAGGACAAGGCAGAGCTACGACGCCGTAGCACGTTTCCAGCTGGAGAGCAGAGCCGGAAACCATGACTTTTGGGATAGAAAAGTCAAGAAGGCAACAGTACCCGAGAGGCCGAGAGAAGAAAGCTCAACCACTGCATTGAAGGCAGTGGCAGAAGACAGGAGGGCTCAGCGACGAGGCTCAAGCATTGAAGGCGAAGGACAGAAGAGAGAAGCGGTGCATAGTACCCATGGTCAGTGCCGAGAAGCATGGAAGACTGCAGAGAGTTGTGGTGTGAGGGGAAGCAGCTACCTCAAGGACAGAGAGGACCGACTGTCACTATTTAGGGTTTGGGTTTACTGTTGGGACAGGCCCACAGTGTTGTAATGGCGAGACCTTCGGGCCGCCTATAAAAGCTTGCATTTTGTATTGTAAAGGGTTAGCTAATCAGTCAGTTGGCCAGTTGGTTGGCTCGTAGGATGAGTCGTTAGTTGGTCAGTAGATTATTTTTGAAGTAGACTCAGGAGTCAGTCGGATAGACTGTGTTGTAACGATCCAGACACCTAGCTTGTCTGTGAGTCATTTGAGTCTGTATGTAATAACCATCCACAGAGAGGAAGAGAGGGAAGGATATATTGAAAGAAAGGAAATATAGAGATAGAACTAGGCCAGAGATCTAGAAGAGATCTCGCGCTGCATATGCAGTGCAACAGACTGTGCTAACTTCCCTCAAGTTATATAATAGAAGCACAGTTTGGTGGACGTAGCTCCCATCCTGGGGGTGAACCACATTAATCTGCGTGTTATGTGTTGCATGAATGTGAGTGTACTTGCTTATTGTTACTGGTTATTATGCATATGTTGTTAGTTGCAGTAAGTGAATGTATGTATTGTTCAGCTCATGGTAATGCAAGATGATAGAGATAAGTTGAAGTATTCTAGTAAGCTGTTTAAAGACTCCTTTACGTCTGTTTCTAATGACCATTTAATCACAATATAACTTCTGGGAAGTAGAGCTGCGCACGTTGACACAGTCAACGCTAAGGGTGCAAAGTCGTAGCGGTAGGATATCGCAGAGAGGCGATATCGCACCGGCAGAGGAGCTGCGGTGCGCGAGACTGCGAGCTGAGGGCTTAGCGTTGAGGAGAGGTTGGGTGTCCCGCGGTGCGCAGAGATGCGATACGGTTGGAGATATTGTGAGTAAGTGGGAGTTGCGCGACGTGGGAAGAAACCGTGCGACTTGCGCGTGGATAAGAATTGCACGGTCAAAAGGGCTGCGAGTAGAAGGGGATGTGCGATGCGCAGAGATAGCTGACCTCGTGACTCACAGGAGTAAAGAGAAGAAAAGTAGGATGCGCAGAACCTGGTCCAAGACACTTGAGTCTTGGCCAACCCATTAGATTCACTTCGGGTGAGACTTCAGATCGCTTCGCGGTCTGTCGCCGAAAGGGCCAGTGAGTTAGGGGTGTTGTTGATTGGTTATAGTAAACCCGGGTCTGCCCATGCAATCAACAAATGGTTCCGTTGCCGGTTTAAACGACTGGGAGTCAATGTTCTGTTGGCATCCTACCAGAGAAGAGTTTCACCAGTGGCTGGATTCAGACTTAAGGGGGTTCGCCAAGAAAGAGAATAGGAGTCCGAGACTAAGCACAGAAGCCTGGTTAGAAAAGCATATCGCTTTAGACATACACGCTATATTTTTTGCAACCTATGGAAACGAGCTTTTCGACTGGTTATCCAAGTTGACAGATGAGAACATATTCAAGAAGAAAAGACACATTGTCTGGACACCGGAGCTGATTCAAACCGTGCAGAACCTCGACAATCCGATTACGAGAGCAGTGGACTTCTGGATGACAAGTGTGCTAGAAGGCTTTGTTACAAAATTTGCAGTTGACCAGAGAAAGAGCTTCAACGCAGCTGAACGATACTTCTTCAGAGGATACCGTGGTAAGTACCTAAGATCTCTAAACTTGTCCCTTAAGATGCTACTATATGAAAAAGGAACAATGGATCTAGTCCCAGATGAATAAGTAAAGATAGTAATGTCATAAGAGTTTGAAAGTGATTTTGATGACATTGGACGAACACGTAGTGGAAAGAAGTATAAAGTATATTTTAGTTTTCCTGTATTTGAAGACAGCTCAGACAGTATTAGACAACAGAGACCTAGCACCACAGAAGAACCAGAGGGGGGTATCCCTTACCACCCTTATACTCCACAGAAGCAGACGGGGACTCAGAATAACCCCGTCGGTACTCCATCTAGTAGCTCACAGTCAGTACCTACTCCCACTATAGCACCTTCACCTACACCGCTGAGTGGTAGTACCCCAGTCAGTCAGAACCCACCACAGAGAAATAGAATGGGAGACGACATGAAGCTACCTATTTTTAGAGGTATAGGAGCAGAAGACCCGGAACAACATTGGTTCCTATGCGAAGCTATGTGGACCATTAAAACAATCAACGATGATAACCTTAAACTTGTACAGTTGGTCACCACACTCAGAGACAGAGCCTTGACATGGTACATAAAGTATACTACATTACCCAAGACGCTTGCCCAGGTCAAGAACGCCATGATTAAAGAATTTAAGAAACCTAAGTCTAAGTCTCAGTGCATTACAGAGCTTAAGGATATTAAGCAGCTGCCATCAGAGTCAGTATGGGACTTTGACCAGAAATTCAAAGCTCTTATAGACCAAGTAAGTTTTGAGTTTGCGCCGGAGCAGCATAAGGAATGGTTTATTGCAGCATTGCTCCCTCATATCAGAATGCCACTAATGCAGCAGAAAATTACTACTCAAGATGAAGCGCTGGAGATGGCAATGAAACTAGAGGCTTCACCTTTAGCAGAAACCAGTACAGGCATGACAACTCTGCAGACCCAGTTGGCCAACCTTACATTACAGATACACGAACTTAAAAAAGGGAAAGAGGTTATGCAGGACATATGGTGCATAAAGTGTAGAACACAGGACCATAGTAAAGACAATTGTCCAGTCTTTGCAGAATATTTAGCGTCAGGGGCTCCTAACCCCTTACCACGAGCGCAAGGGCCATGGTGTGAAATATGTAAAACACAAGGACATCCACCTCAGTAATGCCCTTTGCTTCAAAAGTATGTACAGACACCTAAAAACCTATATTGTATCTTCTGTAAATCCGTCGGGCATGATCAACAAGATTGTCGAGCTTATGATCTCATGTCAGAATGAACACAGGATGTGTACAGAGTCCAAGCAGACACACAGGGTCTAGCAACAGGACCACAGCGGGATCAGATGTATGGAGGCCGTGGAGGAGGATTCAGAGGACGAGGCCGTGGAGGAGGATTCGCACGAGGAGAAGGCTTTGGCCGAGGAGGAGGTTTTGGCCAAGGTCGCGGACCAGTCACTTGTTATAATTGTGGAATCACAGGACACTATGCTAGGGACTGTCAAAACGCTACTACTACTTGTAACTACTGCAAATATTATGATCATACCATAGAAGAATGTCCTATCTTGATAGCTAAGATCAGAGACCCTAAGCTCACAGCACACCAGAACATCCAGCTTATTGCTGCTGAGCCTAAGGAACCAGAACCAGCAGTTAACATTGTGACTCGGAGCGGTGCTTCCACCAGAGGCACATCGCAGGAGACCGGAAAGAACACAAGTCAGGGGTGGGGGCGCAGAGCTCCTAGTAAAGCAACAACACTCGACCTACAGAAGAATAAAGAGACCTTTCATGAAGCTAAGGCTTCCTTTGATGAACTTACACCATCAGGACCGCAGGTACCACCGTCTAGGGGTGTACCGCAGCAAGTACCTTGTAGCAATAGCCCTGAGCAGGCACAACAGGCTACCACATCGGGAAGATGTGACGAAGATGAATCGACAGGAAGTGTACAAGCCTTCCTGCTCAGCTGCTTGAAACTCTTGAGAAATGATAAAGCTGTCGGTGAGCTACAGCGCATGATAGATCAGTGTCAGCAACCCTCTCTCTCGGGAAGTGCACACCGCGCTGTCCATAATATTACCAGACATACAAGGACAGGACGAGAGATGAAATTCACAGCGTAGATTGGTGAGTTTGAAATGGATGAGGTTGTCTTAGATCTAGGATCAGAGGTGAATGTTCTAACTAAGCAGACATGGGAACAGATGGGTAGCCCTCAGTTAGCCTTATCACCTATCCACCTGAGATTAGCTAATCAGCAGCGAGTATCACCATTGGGTCGACTACCGCAAGTGCCAGTTGATATTGACGGAGTTTGTACTTTTGTGGACTTCAAGGTTATAGAAATCATTGGTGACAGTCGACCATATCCAGCACTATTGAGTATTGATTGGGAAATTGGCAGCAAAGCTGTCATTGACCTAAAGAATAGACAAATGACCTTTAAGGATGCGCAGATCCAGGTCATTGCACCGCTGGATCCTTACCAAGGTCCTAGATATATTGAACCCATCCGAGCAGAGGAAGAGGCACATAACATCGATAGTCTCTACCAGATGACTGCAAACCAGAATGACTATATAAATCCAACCGCAGAAGGGCATATTAGTTGACGATGCGACAGCTCATGCGCATCGGATTCAGATGTTGGTCTAGAAAACTGGCAGAACAGACTTACGAAGTCTCATCGCGCAAATGTGCGTTTATAAGCAAGTCACTGCGATGGATTGGCGTCGAGATCGCTGAGACTCCATCATATCATGGTCTGACGGATATCCAGGATTTTTTTGAACAGTTTGAGCAACAAATTCCTCATGCGCAGAGGATCGCAGCTATGGACCTTGCAGTTCGAGCCACGCCTGCAAGATGGTGGTATGCGCATAAAGAGAATATCGCATCATGGGATAATATAAAAAGACTGATGGTGATCAGATTTTCTACCGACAGAGAGTATGTTCAGCAGAAGTACACAGGAGAAACTGACCCCAGGGTACACATTCAGACATGTGAACAGAACTGGTCAAACATTCCAGAGGATGAATGGGTTCACAAATTCATTCACACATTGGACACAATTCCAAGGAATTGGTATACAGAGACCGAGCTGCGCAAAGGAACAACCACATGGCCACTTATGACAGATAGCTTCCTACTCACCTTTGCGTTTGAATCAGAACATCCAAGTGTTGCTCAGGCCGTAGACATAATCAAGACAAATATTTTTGAGGAGCGCACCATCTCAGTACCAGTCCAACCTGAGTGGACTATCTAGCTAGAAGAGGCATTGGAATGCTATAATTTTGCATCAGAATCAGAGGAGGTGGATGAGGATCCTCGCAACACCAACATTCCAGAATCAGAAGGCACTCGCAAAGTGGAGGGACCACAGTTAGAGATTCCAGCGATCACCGTGCCCATCAAGACTAAAAAGATCAATATTGGCACAGACGCAGAACCTAAGTTTGCCTCTATTGGAGACTACTGGAATGATGAAATAGTCGGACAGATTGCAGATCTGCTACATGACTATCAGGACCTATTTCCCACCAAGTTCACAGAGATGAAGGGAATAGTTGGAGACCTGGGAGTCATGAGGATACCATTAAAGGAGGATGCTAGACCAGTTAAGCAGCACCCATACAAATTGAATCCGCGCTACAAAGAAAAAGTAAAGGATGAAATTGA
>LPNX010875284.1:1444-108604 GCA_001517045.1 Pseudotsuga menziesii | reverse complement strand
CACACGCTTCGAGGAAAATTTGATCAGATTTTAGCATTTATTGAGGATTGAAGGACGGGTGTGGTCTTATCCATGCAATTAATATGACCGGCGCACCCAGTCTAGATGAACGTTATGTCCGGGATTGTCGTATTTGACATAAAAGCAGAAAGTATTCAATTGGGATGGTTAGGCCTGCAGAAAAACCGAGCGCTGGAGAGTAAGTGTTAAGCATCCCCTGTGTCGAGCTAAGTTGTTACAGAGTGCTGTGGTTCTCAGAAGTTGCAACCATTGCACGTCCGCAATTTTATGCTAAGTGGGTCCTATCTGAGGACGAGCCACTGGAAAACATTTTGAGAAGATTTCAGCGTCACGGCCTTGCAGGAACTATGGCGTTGCCATCTACAGCTAACCCGCCGAGCTCGTCCCGAACCATAGAACCACCAAAGACGAGAAGCCATTCCCAGCTCATGGAGGAATCTGGTTCTGAGAGGGAAGATGAAGTCCATAGTTCAATGGACTACCTCATACCACGAGTAGAAGGCGCTCTAGACATCAAAATTTCCAAGAGCGGTAAGCTTCCTGTGCCCATACCGCCAATAGATTCTCGAGTAAAGGAAAATGGCGATTTAGTAGGATATGCTGCTATTGTCAAATTTATTGATTACAACTTGGCGGACGGTAAGAAATACCCCCACTTCAAGCCAGATTCATATCTTATGCTAGAGAAGAACCCAAGGACAGGTAGAGAAGAATTCACGCCCCTGCCGCATGTCCAGATTCTTGAGCGGTCAGGTCTGCTCAACGTGTTGAGACTACCCCATTTTGGGCATAGCGCAGAGGTTAATGCTGTGGTGCGTGTCCTCCTCTCATGTGTACATGGAGGCTATCTCTGGCTAGGTCACAAAATCAACCTCAATGTCGACTTGATACACCGTGTTACTGGCCTGTCTAAAACTGGTAAATACCCCGACATACAGGTATCAGGAAAGACCAAGGATTCCAAGCTGCCAACAGCGCTCGTTAAAAAGTATCAGTTATAGCGAGGAGGCAGGGCTTATGATGTCATGAGTTTACAGAATGAGACACTCAGATTTACAGGCAGACTGCTTACCAAGGTCCGACCAAAGGAAGTTACAGGATCGGTGATCAATCTAGCCATACAAGTCACCGAAGGAGAGCAGTTCAATTGGTCGTTATTTTTATTAAACATGTTTCAGGAAGATTGTTTGGCAGCCCAAGATCAAGCCAACCACCCTTTCCACTTCTCGTGGCTGCTCGTACTGTGTGCATTCGTCGCATGGAGGGAACCGCCCAACAGCCAGTTTCCGCAGATCCTAGGAGGAACACCCAGGGGTGTACGCTATGCCAGTTTATGGGACACCAGCAGTCCAGCAAGGAAACAGGTTAACGCAATAGTATTTTATGAATATTATTTAATGTTGCAGAACCTTATCCAGCAATCACCAAGGATCAGCACAGAGACTGTGGACGCATATGATAACCGGCTTAATTTTATGGTGGACAGCCATAGAATATACCTAAGGCCTAAAAGGACTAAAAGGGACGACTGGGCTCCCGGCTGGTTTAGAATGATAATGCAGGATGTCGAGAATGTCATACGAAGATACCACGCCACTGCCAATGGAGACTGACCAGACAGGCCCAACAGAGAAAGGCAAAGACAAACCAGACACCCAGGCGCACAAAACAACAGAAGTACCACCACAAGGCAAGAAGAAAAGAGATGCGCCAGAAGAATCAGCAACAACGCCCTCTACAAAGGATGGAAGCCAGGAGACCATAACGATGCAGGGGAGGAAGAAACCGAAAATTTCAAAACCGGCTCTAAAGACGGCACTAACAGAAGATGATTACGAACTCATCGCAACAAGGACATGTGATACACTCAGGGATTCATTTGATGAGGTGAAGCAATCACAGGAAAAGATTCAGAGCGTCGTAGAAAAGCAGCTCATAGATATACGAACAATTACAGAGAAGGCTGCCACGATACATACTCCACCAGTAAAGGTGCCCACTGGAGAAACTTCTGCATCGACGGTACCCCACGAGGAAAGCTTAGTAAAAGATCGCCTCAACATTGTGTTGATCCCACCGGGCAGCATCAAACTCTCAGCGACAGCGACGGACCCACCAGTCCAGTTTAAGCAACCCCTTGAGGTTAACCTCGCCGAGGTTCGCATTGATCAGTTGTACAGAATCCAACAGCAGCTAAGCGCAGAGCTCAGGAGTAGAGAGCTTGCGACTTACCAGTAGAATGCGCAGCTAAAGAAAAAGAATGCAGCACTCGCCACTAGCTATCAGAAAAAGGTAGATGAGTTAAACACATATCGAAACAAGGATCAGGAACTCTCCCAGGTACTACAGAATATTGCACTCGAACTCCCTAACTGCAACATCGATTTCGCACTGCCTACCCCGGAGAAGCTACAAAGAGTTGCAGAAAGAGAAAAGGTTCTCGAAGAAACTGTAGCTAAGATGGATGAGAAAGTAGCCAGGATAAAGTCAGACCACGAGATGCAGCTCGCCAAGCTTGAGGCACGTCTACGGGACACCTCCCTAGCAGACCAAAACACGCGAGTGGAATCCTTTCGACTCACCTCTGCGCAGATACAATCATGCATTGATGAAGCCCGGGTACTACTAACAAATGCAATGAATACATGGGCCGAGTTAGATGAGCCACCACAGAAGGTCGAGATCCAACAGAGTATACAGCAAGTAGAGAACACTACAGTGGCCATGAAAGAAGAAATCAAGAGCCTGGCAGCTCTTCAGAAGATGAGGAAAACGAAGGAGATGAACCAATTACCGCAAGAGGTACAGCAGTTAAGAACAAAGGAGCTGCACATCACTGACCTGCTTCAACCCTTTCAGGAGCAAATCACAGAATTAGTTGACGTGGTTGAGCAGAAGGTGAAGGAATTCATGACCACCAGAGAGAAAATTGAAGGAACAGAGGACTCCAAGATTGATCAATCATTGCTTGATTCGGCGAAACAGTGTGCTGAGGAGATGAAGAATGAAGTCGCAGGACTTCAAGGCAGGTTACAGTGCACTTCGCAGGAGGCGAAGGATAAGTTGCAGCAGGAGAAGCTTGGTGCAGGTGGATTGAGGACGAGCCACAAGTAAGTGTTAGGGGACTGTTGGAGCAGGGTCCCGCAGCTACAGAAGAAGCTGCTAGTTTTGGCAGAGAGATAAGTTTTGGCAGAAAGAGGACAAGGCAGAGCTACGACGCCGTAGCACATTTCCAGCTGGAGAGCAGAGCCGGAAACCATGAATTTTGGGATAGAAAAGTCAAGAAGGCAACGGTACCCGAGCGGCCGAGAGAAGAAAGCTCAACCACTGCATTCAAGGCAGCAGCGGAAGACAGGAGGGCTCAGCGACCCTCATAAAGAAGAAGGAGCAACGAGGCTCAAGCATTGAAGGTGAAGGACAGAAGAGAGAAGCGGTGCATAGTACCCATGGTTAGTGCCGGGAAGCATGGAAGACTGTAGAGAGCTGTGGTGTGACGGGAAGCGGCTACCTCAAGGACAGAGAGGACCGACTGTCACTATTTAGGGTTTGGGTTTACTGTTGGGATAGGACCACAGTGTTGTAATGGCGAGACCTTCGGGCCGCCTATAAAAGCTTGCATTTTGTATTGTAAAGGGTTAGCTAATCAGTCAGTTGGCCAGTTGGTTGGCTCGTAGGATGAGTCGTTAGTTGGTCAGTAGATTATTTTTGAAGTAGACTCAAGAGTCAATCGGACAGACTGTGTTGTAACGATCCAGACACCTAGCTTGTCTGTGAGTCATTTGAGTTTGTATGTAATAACCATCCACAGAGAGGAAGAGAGGGAAGGATATATTGAAAGAAAGGAAATATAGAGATAGAACTAGGCCAGAGATCTAGAAGAGATCTCGCGCTGCATATGCAGTGCAACAGACTGTGCTAACTTCCCTCAAGTTATATAATAGAAGCACAGTTTGGTGGACGTAGCTCCCATCCTGGGGGTGAACCATGTTAATCTGCATGTTATGTGTTGCATGAATGTGAGTGTACTTGCTTATTGTTACTGGTTATTATGCATATGTTGTTAGTTGCAGTAAGTGAATGTATGTATTGTTCAGCTCATGGTAATGCAAGATGATAGAGATAAGTTGAAGTATTATAGTAAGCTGTTTAAAGACTCCTTTACGCCTGTTTCTAATGACCATTTAATCACAATATAACTTCTGGGAAGTAGAGCTGCGCACGTTGAGACAGTCAACGCTAAGGGTGCAAAGTCGTAGTGGTAGGATATCGTAGAGAGGCGATATCGCACTGGCAGAGGAGCTGCGGTGTGCGAGACTGCGAGCTGAGGGCTTAGCGTTGAGGAGAGGTTGGGTGTCCCGCGGTGCGCAGAGATGCGATACGGTTGGAGATATTGTGAGTAAGTGGGAGTTGTGCGACGTGGGAAGAAAACGTGCGACTTGCGCGTGGATAAGAATCGCACAGTCAAAAGGGCTGTGAGTAGAAGGGGATGTGCGATGCGAAGAGATAGCTAACCTCGTGACTCACAGGAGTAAAGAGAAGAAAAGTAGGATGCGCAGAATTTGGTCCAAGACACTTGAGTCTTGGCCAACCCATTAGATTCACTTCGGGTGAGACTTCATATCGCTTCGCGGTCTGTCGCCGAAAGGGCCAGTGAGTTAGGGGTGTTGTTGATTGGTTATAGTAAACCTGGGTCTACCCATGCAATCAACAGTAATCACCCAAGTGTCTCAGCATCCTATATAAGCATGTACACTAATGTAATATAGACATCTTTTATGATCAATATAAATATGATTCCTCCATATTTCATGGAGCATAAGTAATAAATTGGTTTGAATCCTTGCATATTGTCTATGTGTAAATTTCTTATCGACCTAGTGTGTTTTTTGCTTTGTCGATTCTTCTTATATGCTTTCGCCATAACAGAGCTTGACTCATTCAGTCGATTGTTGTCCCTAGCGTGCACCTGGGCACGACCTGGATCATTGGTATCAGAGCAAGATATTGTTCAGAGCTTAAGTTACATAAGCAATTCCATCGAAGTTATTTAACTTATGCATGTTCAAACACGCTCACAAACTCAACAACACAAGAATACATTTCCTTCGACTTCAAAAAAGATGACCGAAGAAGCAAACAATAGACATGCAACTGACGAGACATAACAACTCATAGAAAAAGAACTGGCTCACCGGCAAACTGAAATGTTCGCCTAGTTCAGCGAGATTATCATGAGAGTCACTGCGAACTCCAGGGAATCCTCGATGCGACCTCGCTCCGATAAAATAAGCCCCTTCAAAGTGCAAATGAATCTGGACATATTGAACCTTGAAGGCAAGATTGATGCAGAATCCATCGACAATTGGGTACAACAACTGGAATCTTACTACGTAGTGGATCAACTCTCCAAAGTGGAAAATATCACCATTTCATCCTTAAAGATGTCAACCTCTGTACACTGCTGGTAAGAGAATCTATCGACAAAGATGGAAAAATAAGAAGACCCAATAGACACATGGGTCAAATTCGTTGAATATGTCCGAAAGGAGTTATACCTGCCCAAGTATCTTGAACAATAGTATAGGAAGTGGCAACAACTAAGAAAATGGAAAGACCAGTCCGTACCGAGTTACATCAATGAGTTCTATCGACTCATGGCTAGACTTGGAGTCCAAGAAGAAGAGAAATTTCTTGCCCTGAAGTACATCAACGGTTTATCCCCGTACATTTAGCAAGAGATGGAGTTTCTTACTGTTAGTATGCTTGCGGATGCATTTCATTACACCATCAATATTGAAGTTAAATAGAAAGGAAAATCATGTTTCACGAACAAGCCAACAGGTTGAACATCCAACAAGAATTCACCAGCTGACTCCAACAAGTTCAAGAACCCTTCTCAACTGACTCCGCCAAAGACGGATCATCAAAAGAATAACTTTTAAAAAGACAAGAGGGATCACAACAAACAAGCTCCTACTGGGAAATGGTGTGATTATCACAGTTCAATATGGCATGATATATCAGAATGCAAAGCTCGAAAGAAATTTTTGGCAAAATTGTCGACATCCGACTTGTTTGACATAACCATGGTAGAATCTTATCCAGATGCATCAACCCTTTTGGATTTGACCTCGACCACTCTGACATCCTCGACTATCATCGATGAAGAGGAACGAGAGTTCCTTTTCCATAAAAGGATATGGGTTCACAAAAATCCATTACATCTGATTGTGGATAATGGTATCCAGAAGAACTTCATTTCTAAAGATCTTGTGAAGAAATTAGGTCTTGTCACCACTCCACATCCTTAGCCTTACAATATCGTTTGGATGAAGGATGGGTAGGAACTAAGGATCACATGACAATGCAAACTCACCTACTTTATTAAGCCTTATGAAGATGAAGTACTATGTGATGTGGCATCGCTTTCTGTAGCTAACGGCCTATTCGATAAACCCTACCTATGGGATTGACACGGTACATAGCAGTCACAGCCTCAGAAGGTGATTGTAAAAATCTGAAATCAATGGTATGGCGTACTAGAGCGACAACCCACATCAACGGTTGCTATGATATCTACCAAACAAACAAATAAGCTTATCAATCATGGTCAAAAGTTTGCATTAATCATGATAAAGCCTCAACATTCCAGGAAGATTGCAGCAACGAGTCAACTGACCAACTAGGGAAGCTCCCGACAACAACAAAAGATTGACAACATTCTTGAAGAATACCATAACATATTTCAAGCACCCGATGGAGTACCTCTGCATTGTTAGGTAAAACACTCCATTGATTTTGTTCAGGGTTATTCATTACCTAACGCATCTGTTTACAGAAGACCCATTCTTGAAAATGAAGAAATTCGCAAACAAATCCAGGATTTGATCGACAAGGGTCATATCCACCCCAACTCCTCTACTTGTGGAAGTCCAGTCGTCTTAGTTCCAAAGAAAGACGGGACCCAGCGCATGTGCATTGACTATCGGGCTCTCAACAAAATTTCAATGAAGAACATATACCCTCTTCCACAGATGAATGAACTCATTGACAATATGAAAGGTGCTAATTTCTTTATGAAACTCGATCTCAAGTCGGGATACCACCAGATTCCAATCGAGTCCACTGATGTATGGAAAATGACTTTCAAGACCAATGAAGGATTGTTTGAATGGTTAGTCATGCCTTTCGGCTTAACCAATGCACCTGCAACCTTCATGAGATATATGGATGAACTTCTACAACCTTTCATTGGTAAATGTGTCATTGTCTATCTTGACAATATCTTGATTTTTAGTCGATCATGGGAAGAACATGTCAAATAGCTTCGACACTCTCCAGCAACATCGACTATATATGAATATGGACAAATGATCATTTGCGATGACTAGCATCAAATATTTGGGGTATGTAATTGACTCTGCAGGAATTCATGTAGACCTAGAAAAAGTACATATCCTCAAAGATTGGCCCATTCCTCAAAACATTCATGAACTAAGAAGTTTTCCTGGTTTGGAAAATTTCTATCGATGATTCATACTTGGCTTCAGCGACATCGCATGGCCTTTGAAATAGTTGACGAAAGGAAATGGGAAAATTGTCTTCAAATGGACACTGACACAACAACAAGCTTTTGAACAAATAAAAAACAATATTTGTACTGCACCAGTACTTGTGTTACCTTATTTGCATCGGCCCTTTGAGATTGAGATGGATGCATCGGACTATGCCCTCAGCGCAGTGATCACTCAATCATGTCACCTAGTCACATTTCATTCTGATACTTTAGCGACACTATTGGAAGGTAATAGACGTATGAAAAAGAACTGTACGCCATTGTGCAAGCTCTCAAGCAATGGAGACACTACATTCTTGGAAAGGAAACAGTCATCCTCACTAACCATAAACCTTTGCATTTCACTCCATCCCAGTCAAAACTATAGACAATTCGACAACTCAAGTGGATTAACTACCTGCAACAATTTCAGTTGGTAATTAAGTATCAGATTGGAAAATCCAATGGCGTAGCTGATTGTCTCGGCAGGCCACCAATTACTCTACTGTCTACAGTGATGAGTATTCAAGGTTATGAAACCACTGCTTGGCCACAATTGTATTTTGTAGACTTCCATTTCTCTGCAATTTATCGACAGCTTCAAACCGACAAGTTGTCGACTACCAACTAGTTCCTGAAGAACACCTTGCTATACAAGCTTGGACAACTTTGTGTACCGATTGGTGAGCACCGACAGAAGCTCATTTGGGATGCACACTCTAGCAATACTGTAGGACATTTTGGAGTCGCAAAAACACTTGTTATCCTCCAAAAGTATTTCTACTAGCCTTCACTTAAATCTGACATCTACAAGTACATTCGATCATGCATGGTTTGTGCCATTCCTAAACCGCTGAATCGACAACAAGGACTGTACACACCCCTTCCAGTTCCTAGTCGACCATGGGAATCTATTTCTATGGACTACTTGACGGGATATCCTACTACCAAACATTAGCATGACATGATACTAGTAGTAGTCGACATATTTTCCAAGATGGCTATACTGATACCATGTAAGAAGACTATGAAAACACAATAGACTGCTCCTCTCTTCTTTGAACATGTGTGGAAACATTATTGCGTCCCGACGACCATTATTTCTGACATAGCTACTAGATTTGTTAGCACCTTTTGGAAAAATATCTAGCAACAGCTCGACACAAGACTCTCTTTGTCAACATCCTTCCATTCATAGATAGAAGGACAAACGAAAGTTGTAAATCAATTAGTCATACAATTGTTTCACATGTACAACCACAAGCATCGTCGAACATGGGATGACAACCTTCCATACATACATCACAGCTACAATCGTGCTCAACACAGCTCTAGGAGTAAGAGTCCATTTGAGATATGTTACGGATTTCAACCCTTGGTGTTTATCGACTTAATCAGTTCCTCGACAAAGTCGAATGACACTGACTTCGAAGAAGTGGAGAAATAATTGAAGTTCAGAGATCAAATATACAACATTTAGAAGCAAGCACTGGAGATGTTGCAATGAGCTAATGGATAATATAAGGCCTGACATGACAAGCATCGTATTCCTCATTCATTCCAAATCGGGGATCAGGTCTGGTTACATCTAAAGAAGGAGCGCTTCACTGGTCCATACAGAAATATGAAACCTTTCTGATATGGTCCATACAGTATCCTTAAACATATTGGAGAAAACGATTTTCAGCTCAACATTCCTGTATGCCTTGGCCTACACCCAGTTTTCAATGTAGATCTACATTGACCATACCATGCACCATTGTTGGAACAGAATGACTTGTAGACAACAGAACCCGAAGACATCCATCTAGATGTTCAGGAACCTATTCTTTGTGACACCATTGTGGGATGACTCCTATGCTATACAAGGACGAGCTCCATTCCCTTGTTTCAAGTGGCTAAAGCTGGATAACTCCTTATGCAAGGAAAATGGTACTCTACTACTAAAGTAGCCAACAAGTTTCCTCACCTGAACGAAAAAACAATGGATACCATTGTTTCTTAAGGAAGGAGGGATGATCCAACTAGCAGCTGACAGGTTCACCTTTGACAGGTCTACCTCAACATGTTTAGCCTACTAGTTTTCCTTTGATAAGTCCACCTCGACATGTTCATTCAATAGGTTTGCCTTGACATACAACATACCAACATGCTCTGCGACGGATGAAATTTTGAACTTTTATAACTTATTTTGTAACTGAACATAGTAGGTAGTCACCCAAGCATCTCAGCATCCTATTTAAGCATGCACATTAATGTAATATAGACATCTTTTCTGATCAATAGAAATCTTATTCCTCCATCTTTCATGGAGCAGAAGTAATAAATTGGTTCAAATTCTTGCAGATTGTATGTGTGTATATTTCTTATCGACCTAGTGTGTTTCCTTCTTTGTTGATTCTTCTTATATGCTTCTGCCATAACAAATCTCGACTCATTCAGTTGACTGTTGTCCCCAGCATGCACCTGGGCATGACCCGGATCATCAACATGAAATAACTTCTGCAATGCAATCAATCCACTATTTTGAAATAATGTGTCTGATCCATATCTCCAATTAATTGAATCCACATCTATTGACACAAAATATGCTTTTCATTTAATCAACTAAATAAATGTCTTAACCCATAAATGAAAATAGACTACTGTCACTCCTTAATGTCAAACCACCATTAATCTACAACCTCAGATGAATAGGAAGAAAAGTGAAATCATTCTTGAACTACCATTGAAATAAATTGCTACAATCTAAATTCATGCCAATTAACTAATCTCTGTAGAGACTTGGATTATCATGTACACATACCCAAGTTGGGGGTCCTTCCAGACTCAGTATGCCATTTATTTGTAACACTACTTTCAAGAAATTTCAAAAATACTTCTATTATAAAAGAAAACACTACAACAAAATTATGTTCTCAGAAACAAATAAGATATGTTCCCCCCTCCTTTTTCATTATGATTCCATCCTCATCTATATATACATAACCAATGCTCTAATCACAGGATCGATTTCAAAATAGATCATTTACCAGAATTAAACAAACATCCTATTATCTCATGGATTCATGCTATTTATAGGAAGAAGTTTTAAATGTGATGGTTTGATGATTCCATGACTGAAGGAATGGAATCAAGTTATCGTGCCACAAAATCCTAAAGGATTAGCCAAACTTAGAAATTGCTTCCATAATGCTAGGAGTTGGTTTTGAAGGCACACGATCCATGTAGGTCCTCCAATGGACATATTCCAAGTGGCAGATGTGCTCACTCGAAGCTGGAAAGGATCAAACCAATGAACCTCCTTTTATATCTTGTGCCCAAATATTCCTGTAGTCGGAATACTCTGGTTGACTATAGAAATGCCAAAACATAATATTTAGCTCCTAGAATGTTCAAGATTATGCTGCTGTCAATTGAAGAAGTAGATTCCCTTGAAATCATCTGCATAGACTCCAAAACTGTAAACCTTAAGTTAGCCAAAGCAAGCAATCTTCATTCTATTTATTCATTAAAACATAATAAATGCATACTTAAAGACTTCATTAATCACATGTGGTTTCTTGAAGATAAATAGGCTATGGAATAGGTATCCAGAGTTAAAATCAACAAATTAGTGATAAGGATAGAGATATATATGCAAAAATATATCACAAAAAGAAGCCAAAATTGGAGGCTAACAACAAGTAGAACTTAATGTGGTGTAAAGGAGCCAAGAAGTGATTGTACAGGATCAAGAAACCAATGATAGGTTGAAGAATTTGGATAGTAAGTGGATGAGGGTTATAGAATTTGGATAGTAAGTGGACAAGGATACCCATGCAAATGTATGCTTTTTAAATTTTTTTGGGATAGGGTTTATAACGTGATTACTTTTTATATTATTCAAAACTTTACCACTTTGTAGGTAGTTTTGAGGTGAACTTTGCCAATTTAAACCTAGGTGTTTTAGTTGAGTCGATCATTAATATTAACATTTTGAATAAAATGTTTTATTAATTATTTATAAATATTTAATATTTTATTGTTCATTAGATGTAGTTTGGGTGGTTGGGAGGAATGATTATTACTCTTCCCACCCAGGTTCAATCTTTGCAAGTGATGTGTTTAATCCCTTAAATCAATATATATGATAGTCTTGTTGAGCCCTACCTTCACAATGACAATATCTAGCCTTCCCACATTCCTCACGAAATACCGAAGTAGTTATCTGTGAATGTAACCAACACCAATCTCCAATGTTGTAAACCACATTAAAATAAAAATCTATTAATTATAGAGAAAAAATAATAATTTTCTATTAATTATATATATATATATATAAATGAATTCAAAATAAAATACATTTTATATTTTAATAAGTAAAAAATGTGTAATATTTTTATTTAATAAAATAATAAAATATAATTTATATTAAAAAAAATCTCCCCACATGTACATAAAAGAATTTATATAACAAAAATATATCCACTTGTATATAAAGAATTTATAATCTCTACAACTACCCTTATGTAACAAAAAAGATCCACTTGTATATAAAGAATTTATAATCTCTGCAACTACCCTTAAAAAATTGAAATTAGAATAATGAATAAATAAAATCATAATAGTACAGTTTTAAGTATGTTGGGTTAATTTTAAAACAAATACGAAAACTTTAAGTACGTTGGATTAACTTTACAACACATGAAAACTTTATTAATGTAATTCATGATTTTGAAGATAACACTGAAACATCCAAGAAATTGCGGAGAGGTAAAGGAAAAGTATAACATTAAACTAACATTTCTGTTGAGGAAAAATGTTACTTCAATTTTTTAAATTATTATTACGTTTATGGGAAGAATTCATAGGAAACCACATGATGGGATATTGGGTTGGTGTAAAAAATAATTGGATACTTTTTTGTTGAAAAATAATTTTTTTTGTTATTTAAAATTGAATCAAAGATAAGAGGGTCATTATATATGAAGTATGGGGTTTTTACTTAAATAAACTATTCTATAGCACTTTCGTTCATAGGATATTAAAAAATACCTCTAATTTTATTAGATATTAATAAATACCTACCAAAATTATTTTGTTGAACCCCATCCCAAAACATATTTCCAATTAAAAAACCCTATTTTTACGAGATATTTCCTAGTTTTTTCTAGACACCTTTTTTTATACACTCCAATACCTATAAGCCTCTCATAGCCTACTCGCCACCCCCCAATACCTACAATATATTGACCTTATTTTTCACAATTAAAAAACTCTCCTTTATGGATGAACGCGATAGTATATTGGTTAACAAGACGAATCCCATATGATATAAAGCTGATAAAAACATATCCAAGATAAAGATGTATATAACTCCCAAGACAAAAAGTCCATCAACATACTCAGTCTAATGACTCATCAAAAACTGAAACTAACAATGTTGGTCAAATAATAGACCAATATTTACATGCCAAATTCCAGATCGAGAAAAACTAAGTGACAAATTACTGCTAAAGTAAGAAAAAAACAGTACATAACCAACAGTCATAAATAGAGACAATCTCCTCATGAGAGAGGACTCCCTCAATATATTCTTCGACAATAAAGCAACCTTCATCGCATAAAAAAGCTCTCTTAGAGGGAGTCCGCTACCTTGTTAAACTCCCTGTAAACATGAGAAACCTGGAGTAACCAAAAGTGTAACTTGAACAAACCAATAAAACGGAAATATGTTGCCAAGCTTTGGAAGACAGTTGTGCCACTTGATAATAGCAAAATAGTCACCAAAACATAGGCAGAAAGACAATGACATTAATCCAAACAAAATGGAGTAGTACCCAAAGTGCTAATCAAGCACTTGTACATACATGATTATGAAAAAGCCACTGAATTGAAAAATTACAATGAGCCAACCATTATTATAATAAAAATGTTGTCGACCGTCTTAAATTTGGACGAACACGAACACTTTTTCATAAGCACATGTGTTTCTAGGAAAACGGTCCCGAAGCATCGGTTCTTATTGATCACCAACATTATCACATCAATCACTAACACTATCACATTTAAGGATTTTAATATGAAGTGACTTAATAAATTTTTATATTCTATGAATAAAATTGGATTTATTTATTTGACCGATAAATTTTTTATTTGAAACAAACAAAGGTTACCTACCGGAGTAAGCTAGCCGTGGAGCAATCCTCCCTCATTGGACGGAGGAGGAGCAAAGTTAGCGTTGACTTTGCTCCTCCTCCGTCCGATGGAGGGAGTTTTGCTCCACAGCTAGCTCACTCCGTTATCTACCTAACATTCATTAACATTTTTATTATTTTAATATTTTTAGGTCTCACACATTCATTCATATCATTTACAATTTATTTTAAATTTAACATTTAAAGTTTTACAATTTATTTTAAATTTAACATTTAAAGTTTTACCATTTATTTTAAATTTAACATTTAAAGTTTGCACACAATTATTCATTTCATTTCATTGATGATGATGATGACGATGATGACGACGACGATGCCGCCGTCGACGGCCACCTTAAGAGTAAAGAAATGAATTATTTGGTTTGTTGTAAAATTTTCTTCCGATTCTTGGAAAGCTTAGAAACAAGTGTAAGTCACCATAGTTTTTGACATGTTAGAAAGATAAGGAGGTATGTATTGTAGCAAAGATTATGAAACTGTGATTTAATGTGGGTATACGCAGGGAACTCTAAGAGAAAGTGAATTTCATCATCAACGCTCGTAGTCTTACAGAGATGACAAATCCTTTCCACCCATGGTGTTTTAGGAATTGTCCAACGCCTTGTTTCACTGTAAAGCTCATGTGTGAGTTCATTCTTATCTTGGCTATATTATTTTTCTTCTTCAGACTAGTTAAAACATAGAGATACTTTTGATCTTCTAGATTAGGGTTAGTGACCTCCTTACAGTATCTTAATATTTTTTACCCTCTAATTCTTTCTCATCACACATTTTCTCTTTAAATTTAGAAGTAATAATATTTTTAATGTTATGGATTATTGCAAAGAGGCATTTTTGTCAATGCCCCAATGGTGTAACCAAGCCATGGCACCTTTACACCAACCTCGTTTGAGTTGTAAGTAGTCTTGACTAGATTTTAAAGTAATTTTAGGAAGTCTATGATCTCCCATGTTATTTATCATCTATTGTTTACATCAAGTTCCTAGTCATATCAATGCTCTCGATGGGGGGAAGGCCCACTTCAATAATATTTTATATGTAATAACTATTATTTATAAAAAAATTTATTTAAGTATAATTGTATTTTATTTAAAAATTAATAAATTTTAAAATAAATCATCAAATTATTATTTTATATTAGAGGATTTTTGTATAATGCATTTACAAGTTAGAGAGTTATTTAGAGGTAGTGGTTTATGTGGACACGACCCTTAGTGCTATAGTCCCCATCCTTCTTATGTACGTTAATGATATTGTTCTTACGACAAGGATTCCATATAAACTCGACAAGCAACTAAAAATGGTCAAGGATTTTTTCTTTAACTTCAAGTATGATTGTTAAAGTGCTAACAAACAAAGATTATGATAATCAAATCCAAAAATACGACTTATATTAATTTCATATATGACAACAATAACTTGGGCTTCATACAGATGTCTTAAAATCCATCTTCATCACAAGCTTAACTAGAATTGTAGCATTTAGAAAAGGATAAATGAATGGTGGAAAACTTATTATGGACTTGAAAACAAATATAAATCTAAGGACCTTTGGCTTTGGGATAAGAAGAAAATTCTCTTTCAGACTCTCGTCACTATTGTTATCTTATATGGTTGTGAAGTTTGAGGTCACAACACCTCTAGAGAATTGTGGAGAATAATAAAGAAAATCCAAAACTATTAAATTATAACTTATAATCTCAAAACTAAAGGCATTACACTTTATCATATCGTCCTCATAGAAGCGAGTCTCTCACCCACTAAGAGCATGGATATGACTAGGCATTTAATGTACAAGAACAAGATAAACAACAAGGGAGATAAGAGGCATCCTAAGATTTCTTCAAACTCTAGTCCAGCCCACCTACGACACAAGTGTGGTTGGCATAAAAATGCCAAGTCTTGGACAAATCAGTAGGGAGTTGAGGAAGAGGCCACTCTTCAAAATAGTGATTATATAAAAAATATTATTACATCAAAATTGAAGAGAAGTTGTGGCACAATAAATAACTAGGGGATAAGAGAAGATTAAGATACTATAAGGAGGTGATAAACCATAATATATAAGATCAAAAGTATCTTTGTTGGCGCTATATTAGTTGTATTGTCCTATGTTTTGTAAAGAAATCATATAGTTTGTAATAGGTTGCACAACATGTTGTAATGAATCTTACGTACTAAAAGTATAAGAGAGTTAGTTTTTTAATAAGTATTGTTCCTTAAAAGACAATTATTAAGATTGATATTTGTTTGATATATTGTATAAAGGCTGAAAGGATGTCATTGTTTTGGGTTCTGATGACTAAGAATCTTAAAGATACAATTTTGATGCATGGAATATAGTATTTTCATATTTAATGTCTTTAATATGAATTAAAATGACCAGTTATCTGTTTTCAACTTATATGTGTATGTTGTAGAACTATGCATGAATCTAAATATGCTTATGTTGTATTGATATATCCTTGAATGAGGAAGAATGTGTTAACGTTGAATTATTATCATACCTTAATCTTATTTTAGACTCAGTAACCCTACAAGAGTCTCAGGTGAGACTTTTCCCTTCTTCAATAACGAAAGTGCCAATTATCATAAGGGTATTGTTGGTCCATGGTTTAGAACCTTAGGTTTGAATTTAAACCAATAATTGGCTTCATTTGCAAGACTTAAAATGGTTAGGGTTTGATTAAGTATGAGTTGGAAACCTACAATGGAGGAGCTGTATGTTTGGTTGACCGATAAAGAAGAGGAATTTGCGCAGAAGGAGACTAGGACTTTGGACATTGATACTTAGCGATGGTTGCAAAGGTACATATATATATATAGAATCCTATGAAATTATCTTTGTTGAATTTCCTTGTTTATTGTATGAATGGGTAAAAATACAAGTAGAAATTAATGTGGTGTAAAGGAGCTATGAAGTGATTGTACAAGATCAAGAAACCAAGGATAGGTTGAAGAATTTGGATAATAAGTGGACGAGGGTTATAGACTTTTGGTTTGAAATAATAAAATAAGGGTATATTGTAGATTTTGATACTAAATACAATGAAGCTTTTGACTATGTGAAGGAGAAGTTTGAGAGTAAACCTAAAAAATATTGTTAGCAAAATTCCCTACATGGATAAAGATGTTATTTGTTGAAATGGAGATTATGCGCATGGAACCATATAGGATGGAAGAGTAAAACCCCCTTTTCTAGGGGAGGTGAGGGAGAGAAGTTTAATGTCCCAAATCTTGCATTGGGTCTCAATGGCCAAATCACACTTGCCATATTCATGAAAGTTGTCAAATTGATGCTAAAGGTCAAATAATTGCCAAGGAGGAATGTTACGGAGAAATATTTCCTATGGCTTGGGGTATACCACAACAGACAGAGTAATCACGAAAATCAATCCCTTCCCAATATGTAAGAGAAATAAAACATCTAACACCGAAGGATCTCGAAACATACCATATTCCAGATGGTTGATGTAGATCCCCGTTGAGATTTTCCAATCCCACTTGTGTTATCAATTGGCTCTCTCAACAATCAACAAACAAGACAAGCATGCTATATAATGGTGTTAGACCTACTCTAGCATATATAATCAATAATGTATAAGCAATTAAAAGAATCCATGGATTCAATATTCATTTAAATGCACATCATTGGACAGGAAAAGAGATTTATATTAATATAAATTAGATATTACAAGAATGACAACCTTTGTCGGCACGTCTACAAACCAAAGAAATTGAGTCCTCCACCTGGGCCTCCACCACCTCAATCCTCCATCTATCGATAGCAAGCTCACAAGCAAAAGAAAGCTTGGGAAGAACACCAAGTGCCCCAAGGGACAAAGGGATGTAGACTCAAGTATAAGCTACGGCAACAATGGACTATAGTTTTCTTTCTCTTCAATTCCTGCCCTTTCAATGTATCTAAAGGGTTCCTTATATAGTGCTTCAATGGGGTAATGGAAGGTCAAATCCGAGCGATCTCAAGGCATATGGAAGGCCAAGAGACAAGTGACTTGGATCCACATCAAGGAAAAATCCAAAAATATTTGGCCTTTTTCACACATCTCGATGTACGCGGGTTTAAGGGTTATATCCACGTATATACGTGAGAAAGGGTTAAAAAGTCGCGTATGGAAAATAACATGTGTTTTTAGGGATGATTATGGAAACATAAAAGGTACAAAAATAGTCCATGGGGTCCAAGAGTCTACAGAGGGACAGGGAAGGCCATAAATGTGTGATCTACCATGCGTGGTAAAATCAGCTATAACAAATGCCCCCGAATGTGTGAGGTCAGAGGGGTGATACGATGGCTGAAATACATTATATGTCCATCCCAGAAGTGGAGTGATGAAGAACCAGGTGGAAGAACCAGCCATCCAACAATACAGTACAAATAGCTCTGTATATGACTGCAAGTACATACAACAGTCCCGGATACATAAGAGTACAATGGCCATGAATAGGCATGATACAAAATATGACATGTGTGGTCATCTCCACATACAATATAGATAGATCAGAATATCCATGATGAAGATATACAAAGGATCATGATCTCCATGAAATCTGAAGATATACAATGGATCAAGATCTCCATAATGGCTGAAGATATCTGACATACACTGGAATCAAGTCACGAGAGCTAAAAGCTCATGAAAACTGACATGATCAAGGAGGTAGCATATATGAAATGCCACCAATCTGGAAAGTCTTCTACACAAACCACTACGAGTACATGTTCTACTATGTGAATAGAGGTGTCGAGGTCGAACATAGTAGTCCATCGTCTGATTATCGGTCATTGATGTATACCGTTAACAGACGCGAGATCACCCACCAATAATGAAAATGGGAATCAAGGTACTAGAGTGAAATCTAACAAGTGTGAATAAATGTGTTGAGGTTTAACACTTGAAAGAATCCATCGATTAGGGGATATTTATGTATTCCCAAAACTGTCGATGGTGAGAGAACCTGCCACTGATGACTGCAAGTCTCAAGGCACTCAAAATGACTCTAGACTCCTATCCCAGAATAAATGATCTGAAGTTGATGGGATGAAATCCACTGGAAGGAGGGCATTAAGGCATCCCCCATCATCCAACATGAGGTACTCAACAAAGCTGTGTAATGTGGAAGGACTCGATCATAATGTGCACGAACTAGTAATAGTACCGGGAATGGCCGACATGCAAAGTCAAGAAAACTGAGGAATGGCCGACTTAGGCTTTAACTTCATTTGAACAAGAGCATAAAGGAAAATGGTGACTGAATGTAGGTAGCATAGACTCAATATACAAGACTGGGACATCTCTTCAATACAGGAGGCATCTACAGAGGCTCCATATGGACTGGAAGCTTAACCAGTCGGTGGAGATAAAATCAAAGAAATAAGCACAACTCCTAAATTCAAACTATTAACCCAACCAACGGATGTGATATATAGTGCTTTGTTTGAAGGCGACACGACTCGACTGTTGCCAAAGATAACATCTTTTCCTATCCGTCTTTTTGGTTTTTTGATTTCTTTTGGACTTTTTCAAATATTTTGAAAATCTTGAAAAAGAATGAAAGTGATTTATAGTTACAAACTAGGAGGAGACGAGTGTCAAGGGGCAAACAAACTAGTTCCAAGTAGCGAAACATACCTATGCTCAATGAAAGGAAACATGTGTAGGATAACGACACTCGAGGGAAAGTCCCCTCCTGGTAAAAATGGGGAATCAAGCTGCAAAAGATATATAAAATGGCTCTGCTTGGCTAGACATGACATAAGCTCAGGCTATACGGCTGATAATCAAAGTCAAGGAATCCGACATAAGGCTCAATAAGGAAAGCAAAACTCATGATAATGCAATTACAACTTGACATAAGGGAGTCTTGGGGAAAAGGCCAGCAAAAAAGATCAAGAGGAGTATGAGGCTCTTGCATAAAGTCATGGTGGTACTATACAAAGGACTCCCCACCCTAAAGGAAAAATGTCGGCATGGGCACCAAATGCAAAACATGAGCTAACTAGAGTACCCATGTATGGTTAATCTCTACCATTCACATCATGTCACTTCTAAAAGAAACAAGAAGTTTCCGCGATAAGATAGAATGGGTTCGTACCTAAGGTTATAATGAAATGGTCATAAGGTCATGCAAAGTGCAAATGGATGTGAAAGCTAACCTATATGCCATTTTAGACATAATACCTGAAATCGACATGAACGGGTCAAAACCACGGTCAAACTGCGCTCAAAACGGACTCCTACATCATCAAATTAGTTCAAAACGGTCAAAACTATAGAAAGTGGGTAAAAATTTTCAAAAAATTTCTATAAATAGTAAAAAAGTTAAAAATTCCATATCATTTGAAATTTTTACCCATTTGAGCTCAAAACTTCCAACTCGAATTCTGGGAGGATTGTCCGGCGAAATTCAACACCGTTTGATCTAGGTAACTCCTCATGTCCTCCTCTTCCTATTTCATGCAAAAAAATTTAAGTTTTCATGGTCCATTTAATTTTTTAAGCCATCCTACACAAAAAATAGGAAGTTTGATTAATATTTGCCCTTGAAAATCTCATTTGCGGCCGCATACGCTACTGTTTCCAAAACAACTGCATATGTACGCAGGTTTGGGATTTTTTTCCGCGTATGGCCAGCCCTATACATGGAAAAAAACCCAATACCCGCATGGGCCAAAATGCAGAAAACTTCCTATGGCTTGGGGTATACCACAATAGACAGAGTAACCATAGAAATCAATCCCTTCCGAATATGTAAGAGAAATAAAACATCTAACACTAAAGGATCTCGAAACATACCGTATTCTGGATGGTTGATGTAGATCCCCGTTGAGCTTTTCCAATCCCGCTTGTGTTATCAATTGGCCCTCTCAACAATCAGCAAACAAGACAAGCATGCTATATAATGGTGTTAGACCTACTCTAGCATATATAATCAATAATGTATAAGCAATTAAAAGCATCCATGGATTCAATATTCATTTAAATGCACATCATTGGAGAGGAAAATATATTTCTATTAATATAAATAAGAGATTACAAGAATGACAACCTCTGTCGGCACGTTTGTGAACCGAAGAAACTGAGTCCTCCACCTGGGCCTCCACCACCTCAATCCTCCATCTCTCGATAGCAAGCTCACAAGAAAAGGAAAGCTTGGGAAGAACACCAAGTGCTCTAAGGGACAAAGGGATGTAGACTCAAGTATAAGCTATGGCAACAACCGACTATAGTTTTCTTTCTCTTCAATTCCTCCCCTTTTAATGTATCCAAAGGGTTCCTTGTATAGTGCTTCAATGGGGTAATGGAAGGTCAAATCAGAGCGATCTCAAGGCATATGGAAGGCCAAGAGACAAGTGAATCGGACCCACATCAAGGAAAACTCCAAAAATCTTTGGCCTTTTGTACACATCCCGATGTACGTGGGTTTAAGGGTTATATCTGCGTATATACGCGAGAAAGGGTTAAAAAGTCGCGTATGGCAAATAACATGTGTTTTTAGGGATGATCATGGAAACATCAAAGGTAAAAAAATAGTCCATGGGGTCCAAAGAGTCTACAGAGGGATAGGGAAGGACATAAACATGTGATCTACCATGTGTGGTAAAATTAGCTGTAACAAGGAAAATCACTAGTTTTCTAGGTTGGGGGTGGACGCTTTGAGATTTGGAATAAGGGGGACAATAAATGATGTTTGAACATTATACTAGCATAAATATTTAACAAAGGAGATAAATAAATAAATAAAAGATAAAATCAAAGTGGCAAATGATCACGAGGACACATGGAGGATGTGGGACCCACACTAGCTAGAATTTCTATGTTAAATGGCATCCACCTCTTGCAATCTCAAATCTATGGAAAGCCTAATGTTTTGGAGGGATTATAAGGTCAATATACTTCATAGGTCGAATTTGGGATGAAGTGTAACTTACACGAGTAAGGAAGGTCCAAATGGGGAGTTTCATGGACACTTGGCTAGATTCCCCTCACACTTATGACATCTATGACACCAAAGATGGAGATTCTATGACAGTTATGAAACAAGTCAGATCTGAAGGCTAACATCTGACATCACTGACATATCAGGTTGAAATAGAGAATCCAATAGATATCTCTTGTTATTTGGAGAATACCAATGGGTTCCTACTCTATTTAGGAGAAGATGGAAGGTGAAGAGAGATGCCACATGGCATAGCATGAGCAGCCACACCAATTCGACTTGGCTTTGGTTTATGGATATATTTGGAAGTTTAGGAGACCATGATTTTGTATTATAATTTAAATTATATTCTCTCTCTATTCATAAATTTATCAGGTCGAAAGGCCAAGAAATCTCATGTATTATTGATCAATAATAAAGAAACAGTGCCATTTCCCCAATACCTTGTGTAAACTCTTGCAATCTTGATGGAATAGAATATATGTGTGCAACATTGATGATTTATGAATGAATGGAATTTAATTAAAGAATATTATGGGTTTCATATTCATTCACTTATAATTTGTGGCTATTGGGTCGAATTTCATAGCCATTGGAGAAAACCACATCTCATTTCCGCAAGGGTTCAAGACTAGTTTTTATATATCTGATAAAAGGAAGTGATAATAACCATATGAGTTCGATTTTTTGAGCATATGAGTCCATTTTTATGTCCTATACACATCCCATGCATCAATTTTATAATTTGAGTGGGTTTCTGTATATTTGGGAGGCCATTCCGGCAATTACCTAGGGAGGATATGAGCCCCAAAATTGCTAGTTAAAGCATATATCTTATTCAGAATTTGATATAGACTTGTGAAAGTAATTTGAAGTCCATAATAAATCCATGAACATTATAATTAATTTATTATATCACTCATACACCTTCTGGTACAATTGGGCATCATTTGGAGCTATTTGGAGTCATCTACCATTGGGGGTTGGAACCTTAAAACTACTAGTAAATTCATGGAGTTCTCTTGAATGCCTATTTGACCCAAAAACCACATATGATGATTAAAATATAATTTAATTAATTTCTGATAACATATCCAAGTATCATATCCACCATTAGTGAAGGTTGTACAGTTCTTGGAAGAGATTTGTTCCAAGACCTAGGGGGGATTTCCACCTCCCAAATTGACGAGTCTTGTCCCAAAACTTATTCGCTTGCAAATTGCAGAACATGGTTGGTTATATCAGTTGATTATATGTCTGATATATGTGATAGTATGTCCCATAACCCCTTAGGACCTTCCTCACCAATTTTGAAAGCAACTGGAGGAATTTTGGGATCAATTGGATCCATTTAACTAGAGTTGTAAGAAGTTGAATTTGAGTACATTGTGAAATAATTAAAGGATTGGTATTTTGATAAAATTTCCAAAAAGGGGAAATTATGGTGGTATTATAGCATGTTCTTGGCACCTATTTAAGTTATGGATGGTATAGATGAATTGAAGAAAGTCATTAAGTCAATTGGTGAGGATATGACCAGGTAGGTTAAGGAAGCATTCGAATTGATGGCTAGCCAATCTATGGGGAGTAGAAGTTTATATCATGAAGAGACACATAATACCATCCATTTTGAAAACCTTAACAATTTTTTGAAGGAAGTTATGAAAAATAATTCAAATAAGAACTCATTAAGGAATAATCATCAATGCACAAGTAGGGAGGAGACCAAGGAGCTACAAATTTCTGTGGGTGGTGAAGAAGAAAAAGCATTACATCAAGAGGATCGAAAGTCACTCCCAAATGAATTTTCAAAAGATGATGAAATGCCACATAAGAAGGAATAAGAGTAACTTGAAACTATTGAATATCATTCTGAAACAAATTCTACCATGGACATGGACCAAAGGGAATCTATTGATGGATGTTTGAACTATGAAAGAGTACCTAATGATGGGTGCTCACAACTCTATGTTGGTGACATAGAGATCAGATCTTAAAATGTTTCTGCAATAAAAATTTCTCATGAGCATAAAGATGAAGACCTTGTAGCAGAAAATGAAGAACCAAGATCAACTTCCCCATAACCACTTGAGATTCAAGGAGTTGATCAAATCTAGAATGAAGAAGAAGAGTAGGTTCACTCCCATGAACCATCCTTCATTTAAGGATCCTTGAAGATGAGTAAAATGGATATCCAAGATTCCCTTAGAATACTCCATGACACTCAAGCATTGGTATCAAATTATTGTTGGAGATCCACTTCCTTGGAGGAGTCATCATTCCTTGAAGGCATGGAGAAGATTCAAAGAGCAATGTGCAACATCGAAGATTGTAAAATGGTATATTTTTTGGAGGATTCTCATGGCATGGAGGATCATGATATATGTGGAAATTTGAATGTGCTTTATGTGTTTGAAGTTGAACTTTAATAGATTTAAACACTTGATGTGGTGGAAGAGGAACTTGAATTGTCTCTTGATGAAGGTTATGCAAATTTTAAATAAGAGCATGATTCCTCTACATTGGAACCAATCTATGACAAAGGTTTCACACTTTTGAAAGAGCTGCATGATACTAACCATATGGATCCTTAACATGATGAAAATTCTTCAATTTTTAATCATTTGGGTGAGTTAGTTCATTCTCCTACATCCTACAATTCCATATTCCACAGCATTCATCCTAATGAAGTATGGGTGAACGGTTTTTATTTTTATTTTTTATGGTGGCACATGAAGAGTATGTACATTCTATTTCTCCTATTTATGATGGAATTATTAGAGCACCATATTATTCACATTTTTAGAAGCATCCTTATTTACATTATTATTATACACATCTCCATGGGTGCACCTATGATGTTCACTTGAGTCACTTGGAGACTCATGACTTTCCTTGCTCCTTTCCTAGTCTATTTGAAGTTGGAGGAACTTCATCCCACACTTGGGTGAAGAGTTATATGATTGAAGAAAATTATTAGTGGAAGAAAAATTCTCTGGTGTTACATGATGATATACATATTCATGAGTGTATTGATGAGACTTCTTTGAGCCACTTGAAGTCTTCATGTTTTCCTTGCTCCTTATTTGGTTCAGATTTTGGTGGAGGTTCTCCATTCACTTATTGGATGAAAGAACACATGGAGGATTATATTGATGCACATTATATATCATTTGGAGCACATTATTATTCACATTTGCAGCATAATTCCTTGTTACTTTCTGATGATTCACATCTACATGGATGCACCTATGATATGCATTTGAGTCACTTGAAGACTCATGGTTTTTCTTGCTCAACACTTGGTTCATTTGATGTTGGAGGAACTTCATACAAAAGTAGGGTGAATAGATTTATGATGGGAGAAATTTTTTGTTACCATCCACACACATTGTCATATCTTTATGATTCACTCATTCATGGATGTATGGGTGAGACTTCTTTGAGTCATTTGAAGTCTCCTTGTTTTTCTTGCTCATTATTTGGTTCAAATTTGAGTCGAGATTCTTCATTCACTTCTTGGACAAAAGAATACATGGATGGATATTTTGATGCATATCACATATTTTTGGAGCAGAATTATAGGACATGGGATCCTCACCTATGTCATTGGAGTAGATTTGATTGGTCACTTGAAGCATGTATGCACTTGGTAAATGGTAGTCTACTCACTAGGAGGTATAAGCGCTTTCATGATTTTTTGGTGAGGCACCTCCTTGATGTACATTTTTATTATGTTGTTATATAATTTGATGATATATATTATGTAATCATGATGTTTGGAAGAATGCATACAATAAAATGGGATCCAAGAATTCTCTTTCCAAATGGTAGGGGTTGGAGAGCACTCTTAATTGTTGGAGTGCAATGCAAGCAATGGGAACCTAGGATAAAATTTAGTCCCATTGATTTCACATTCTTTGGGAAATAAGTAGTATGGGAGAGGGAGTCCCCTCTTAATAAGGTGATGTTATTAATATTAGTGCAGAAACAAGCATGGTGGTTCCTCTCTAAAATATTCATGGAATCTCAAGGACTCAAAGTGGGAAGCTCAGTGGCAACTTTAAAGAATCATACAGAAAGCAGGTTCTTCAACAACCATGTTTGAAATTGATTGAGGAAAAGAAATATTGGGAAGGGAGGATTTGTAATGTCCAAAATTTTGCATTGGGTCACAATGGACAAATCACACTTTCCATATTCATGAAATTTGTCAAATTGATGCTAAAGGTCAAATAATTGCCAAGGAGGAAAATCACTAGTTTCCTAGGTTGGGGGTGGAAGCTTTGAGATTTGGAATAAGGGGGACAATAAATGATGTTTTAAAATTATACTAGAATAAATATTTAATAAAGGGGATAAATAAATAAATACAAGGAAAAATCAAAGTGGCAAGTGATCATGACGACACATGGAGGATGTGGGACCCACACTAGCTAGAATTCCTATGTTAAATGGCATCCACCTCTTGCAATCTCAAATATATGGAAATCCTAATGTTTTGGATGGATTATAAGGTCAATATAATTGTCAATATACTTCATAGGTCGAATTTGGGATGAAGTGCAACTTACATGAGCAAGGAAGAGCCAAATGGGGAGTTTCATGGACACTTGGCTAGATTCCCCTTACACTTATGACATCCATGACACCAATGATAGCGATTCTATGAAAGTTATGACACAAGTAAGATATGAAGGCTGAAATATGACATATATGACATATCAGGTAGAAATATAGCATCCAATAGAGCTCTCATGTGATTTGGAGAAGCCCAATGGGTTCCTACTCAATTTAGGAGAAGATGGAAGGTGAAGAGAGAGGCCACATGGGATAGCATGAGCAGCCACACCAATTCGAATTGGATTTGGTTTATGGATGCATTTGGAAGTTGAGGAGACCATTAATGTTTATAAAATGTAGGGAGCATCCATGATAAGGGTACTTTTGATCAGTTGTGAAATTTGTTGTTGTGAAGAGAGAGAGCTAGTGAGTGACTAGTTCATGCTTGAGGCAATTTCGAGGGAGAAAGATTCCCATCCTAATTGGTGATTGGAGAGGAAAATAAGGTATTTCAAGGAGATTCAATGGATTTATAATATATAGGTTCAGATACATCAGCTCTTGGACACTTCAGGATTCAGATCATTCCCCCTCCCATCTCACATTCTTTCACCATATTTTAGCCCGGTGGAGTGAGGCACACTTGGTGAGCCATTTATATTTTTGAGGGAGATCATATTGTTCCAATATTTTGTATTCTAATGTAAATTATTTTCTCTCTGTTCAAAAATTTATCAGGTCTAAAGGCCAAGAAATCACATGTATTATTGATCAATAATAAAGAAACAGTGCTATTTCCCCAATACCTTGTGTAAACTAATGCAATCTTGATGGAATAGAATATATGTGTGCACTGTTGGGTAAAATTATCACAAATTAATTTACCTTCAATTTAATTATTGACTGGGACACGTAAGCTTTGAGTTGCTACACTGTATGTGCAGGGTAAAATGGTTTCAAGCTCATGCCTAGGGTGGCTACTCACACACAAAGAAAAAAGAATGTAGTTCATGAAACTAACTACTCTATTGAGCAACCAAGACCAAAAGTTGTTAATTCTAATCTAAGGAAATAAAATCAGCTTGCTGAGTACTAGTTTATAGTCCAAAAGTTTATCAAACCCAATAAAACCTACAGCAATTTCAAACTATACTAATTGTTAATCTATTTTCCCAAAAGAGAAATCAATCAATCAAATGGTTTGTTAAAGGAAATCCTACTTGTGCAGAGAAATATTCATCTCTCAAACTTGCCTACAAAAGGAATGCTATTTGATCAATCTTAGTGTCTTACACCATTCTAACACAACCTCTAAGACTGCACTCATCATCCATAAAGAACTCTATACTAAATACAATGGCTCTTCTTCAAGAACTAACCCTAATTCATACCAAAGCTATCATTCACAAATAATTACAGAAATGAATTTGCCTTTTTACTAACAACAGAAACAACTCTACTTGTATTCCATGCTCACAAAAGTAAATTGAAAATATTCAGACAAAACCACATTTCACTCCAATTTGACTGACCTACAAGATTTATCTATGAACAACAGAAATCAACGTGTTCTAGCAAATACTGCCAAATATTAATGAGTTGAACTTCCTCTCTCTAATCTCATTCAAGAGCTTGAAGTAAGCAATGCATAATTCTAATCCTCTATATAACAAGTTTGAAATGTTGTCCTGAAAACATTATGAACTCTATAAACTTCTAAAACCTCTGTAAATTCTATAAATGTTGCAAGTCCTTTAAACTCTTTAAAATTCTACAAATATTTGAAACACTCTAAAGCTTTGTAAATTTTGTGAACTATAAGAATTCTGGACAAGAAGTTTAACCATTCAATACTCAGTACTAATTCTGGAAATGAAAGAAGAAGAAAACCTAGATCTATCTACCCTCACTATTCTTCAAATGTATATTTCACCAAATCCAACCTACAAACAGAGCTGGAGGTAATTAAATATTCTGTCTAAGTATGTTCGGTAACACAACCAAACCTGTCCACATGCATTCAGTAACATAAACCAATTCAATGTAAGCATATATATTTCCCAAATCCTGAGTTGATAAAGCTACTGGCATACATATATAAAAGACAATATCAGGAAGAAATAATGCAATTTTGCTTACAACAATGAAAACAAAACAAAACTACTCACAAATAACAAGAGTTGAAGGTGGGCCCGGCCTTCAACACTTTCAGATCTGAAATTGAAGCTTTAAGAAAAAAATGCAGCAGTCGATCAATTAATTAAAAATAAGAGTTTTACAGTACATTCTCCTCTGTCTCGTCCTTCTAAGGATTTATTTATAAATCAATAGATGGATAAGATCCATCCCAAGAATCAGAAATTCGTGCAACCACCCAGAAAACGACCAACACCAAAATCTGGAAAAACCATGTCTGTTCCGGAAAGGATTTCTCCACATACGTTCAGAAATTATGAAAATTGCTTGTGGTTAGGGGTAAACGGGGCCATTTATGAAGTGGGTTTCGAACCGTTTTGAATAAATCCCAACCGATTGCTCAGAAATTGAGCCCGAAATTAGGTTCCTGATTAATGATGGGAATGCCATTGCCAGATTGCTTAAGATTAGGGCCACGACTTCTGGAAGAAAGAGAGCATTTGAATGATGACTGATAGCTCATAATCCATATTGAAATGACCAAGCATAAAATCCATGTGTAATTTTGGACAAACGAATCCCCCAAATATCTGAATCAGTCAACATATGCTCGTTAAGTGCCGGAACAAGTGTCGGATCAAGCAACCAAAAGAACCACAGCATGGGAAACAAGAGCTTGTCAATTGATCAGCATTTAATTAAAAACTAAAGTTTCATTTATGAATTGAAACCCAACAAAATGATAAATAAAGGAATAAGAAATGTCAAGAATTCACCTGTTAAAGCATCTTGGAATGTTACCCTTGAAAACGCATATTGAAGCACAAAACACAACGAAATAAAGTCAAATATACTTGATCTCATATAACTTTGAAATAGGAATAGGGTGTTAGACAAGAAAAAACAGGAGGTCATCATCTCCCCTAGACTGAATACCTGGCATGTCCCAATGCAAGAAAGTTTTTCCCCAGGCATACAAAATTGAAAATCAAAATTGATGACCAAACTTTGGGTTAAATTCTAGAAACTGAAGCTGAAGTGTTAAACAACACTTGTACTTGAGGGGGAGATGGAGCTGTTTTCTGCTGTACATTGATCAATTTTTCAAGTTGTTTGTCCTTTTTCCTTAACTGCTTCCTGAGACTACGATTGGATCCAGTAATGTCATCAACTAAGGTTTGCAAAGATGCTACTTTAGCCTTCAAAACAACATTTTCTTGCTTGACAAATCGGTCCAATCTAACATATTCTTGTAACTGTTTAGTCAACTTAAAATTTCTTTGTCGAAAGTATTCAGCCCCCTGAGCTGAAGCATCTGACCGGTGAGATTCGACAGACTTCAGATCAGATTTTAAAGTTGGTGATGCTAAGAAATGAGATGGCAATGAGGAATCTGTGACAGGACTTGGTATTGAAGGATTATGATGGGAGTCATTTGAATCAGAATCACCATGTGCAAATGAAGAAGTGGACAAGGAAAACTGAACATGAATAGGTGTCTTACCTTAATATCCTATCTTCTTCTCTTGAGCATCCATACTACGGGTAAAACTACGGGTTGATGAAACAGGCAATTTTCCACAATCAGGCTGACCTTGCCCACTCTCAAACTGAAATTTTACTTGCTGCCCTTTTTACCTCCGAGACTTCTTGATATGGGACCTTCCTGCCTTCTTACAACTCTTGACTTCTTGTTCTTGAATGTGACTAGTTTGACATTTAGAAGCATTCACAGAGGGCACTTTGTCAATAAGATAAGGAATAAGAGGTTTACTTGCTTCATTAACCAGGGGTGAATTAATATGGGAATTGGACAATTCATATAGAAATTGTTCCCATACTTGATTCTTTTTCTTCAACTCGGCTAAAATGATAATCTTGATAAGCCCATGATGATACATGCTATGAGTAGGATTTTCTACATTTTTCCTAATCTGAGAAACCATCCTACCCAAACTTTTCCAGAAATTAAGGAGCTTACCAAATTCAAAATGTGCAAGCAATCGAAAGTGACAGGCTTTGAAGGTAGAGAATCGACCCTCACAAGTAATGAGCCTGGTGCTGATTACTAAGGGTCTGATAAATTCTTCTACGATCCATAGCTTTGAAAATCCTGTTTCACCCTTCATAGCCAAGAATTCAGGTTTAAAAAATTAATCATAGTCTTTGCGTGACAGCTTGAAGTTTTTTACACCAGCGATCCCCTGTTTAAAAATATAATGGCAAAGGAAAAAAAATAAAAAAATATGATGGTAATGACGGATGTGCTAAGGAAATTATAGCAAATCAAGGCACATACTGCCCACACTGCCTTGCCTTATAATGATATCTACACGTCCCAGAAAATTTCATAGCCTTAAGGCATATCAAATGTCAATTTAACCATGGATTCAGGCTTTGGATGTTAGTAAATTAATGACATAAAAATTAAAAATGGCACACTATAAAATAATCAATAACATAAAATAAAATTTTGCCAAGGTGTATATGTCATTAAATTACTTACAAAGGAGAGGTGGCTTATCATCTCTATGGAATATAATGTGTTAAGGTAAATCCTCATAATTTCATCAATTTTTAAATTAGAAAGATGCCTGGCTTTTAACAGTAAAGATAACTCCATCATTCTGAACATTACCTTTAAAATTCAATTTACCGGTTTTGTAGAACTTATTCCAACACCTGATCCAGTCTGAGTCTAGTATTTTCATGTCCAAACACAGAAGTATATTCAAGCTTGCAAGGGTGGAAATGATTGCCAGTAGGGTGATGATGTTATAAGCAAGGGAAAATAACTGTCTTTATTCAAAATGTCCAACTTTTGTGAGTTGAAAAGACAATTAAAACTGCCTGAAAAATCAAATAACTGCCTGAAAAATTTGTTTTATCCAGTAGGCTCTTGGCACAGTTTCCATTATGCAATGGTTACTTCTTCATCTGACCACACATAAACAAAGCTAAGTCATAAAACTATTCATTATTGTCCATACAAAAACAGAATTAAAAATAGTCCATAGGCTATCAATCTCACTCTTGCATCTACTATTAAAAATATTCAAAACTTCAACCCATAAGCACAAACTTCTTCCTCTTTATCCATAGAGAACTTCTTCACCAAAATATTTTCCTTCTAAAAATAGAACAAGAGGAGTACCAAATGAGGCCCAAAATAGTGTACTGGTCAACTTGACTCAGCTTCACACAAGAAAGTTTGAGTGGCGAAAAACAAAACAAAAAAGGTTCACAGCTATGTTCATTGAATAACTAAACGTTAGTACACTCTAGAGGTATAAACCTCTTCTATAATAAATATCAGGTAACAAAGACTTAAAGCATCTAAAAATGATTATCAACTGGATTATTACAAACATTTCTCTTTAATTTTCATTTAACCCAACATGGCTTCTCTTTAACATTTACATAGGTACATTGTTCACGCAGACAAGTATAAATGAGGCTTTTAAAAGAGATATCAGAGTCAGAACCCACTGCCAGCGAGCCTTTTCAGTACTCTGGTGGGGTAACTGTAATATATAAGAAGCTTCTTCCCCAAGCAGAATGCCCCATTGCCAACAGGACTGTTCAGTACCCTGATGGGTTTGCCTGTTTATACCACAGGTCGGTACCCACTGCCGGCGGACCTGTTCAGTATCCCGGAGGGTTAACCTCTTACACCCTTTTTCTATCAGAGGCCCTTGTCCCAAATTCATCTTAAATATAAAGTTTATGATTTGCTTATGCATAGATGAATGGGGGAGCAGCTCTGAAAAACCCTCTAGGAGTGGGATGGTATTAAAATTGGAAGAATGTTCTTGAAACATGCCTGTAAAGATTTTTCCAAATGAACAACTAACCCCTATAACTGTATAAAGTGAAATACATGAAGTGGCTGGACAAAAAAATGTATATATATATGTATTTAATATAATGGAAACCAATAGATAATAATCAACAGACTGCTCAGTCCTGGAGACCATTCCCTATAATGGTGCCTATCTGGATAATAACTCAATGTCCATAGCTGTTAGTACTTGAAAAAAAATAATATCCTCATTCAATCTAGTGTGAAACCAAATCAAATGGCACTAGTATCCCATGAGTTCATAAGTGAAACCCCTTGAGGCTATAAATCACTAATAGAGGCACAGCTAGATAAGAGAAAATCTATATGAATAAAGAAGAATAAGTATGTGTAAAAGAACTGAACTGAAATCAATAAGTCTTGTAGGTATGATGAAAAACATTTTTCCTTCAGCTTTTACTTAATACAGGTATCCAACAATTTAGCAAAACCAACAAGCATATTTGGGGTATCTTCAAAAGAATTTATTTAAATCAGGAAAATTCTAGAAAATTCTTTTATAAAAATCAGCCTTCTAAAATAACAAAGGTAATGAAAGAACTTCCCTTTTTGGATACCCTGAGTTTTTGTAAATAGAAAATACCTTCAACCGCTGTCCATTACCACAAATGCAACCTGTTCATCATCAATTGTTCTTATGTTTACAGAACCATTATTAAAAAACAATCACAATTACCCTCTGGCATTTTTCCTTTTTACAGGCTATGAGTTGCTATTATAATAAATTTTCTGAAAGTATGGATTGGAGAGAAGGTATAAATTCTGGTTAAAGATCTTATCATTTTATTGAAAAAAAAAAACAACAACGAAGGTACATTAATTTCTAAACTAAACATGCAACTTTTTTATTTATATACATATTTTCCTATTCTACCTAAGAAGAAATAAAACATTTCTATTCAAGTATATGAATTCTTCCAAATTAACCAAGTGCGAAGTAAGATTAAAAATATACCTTTATCCACATATGAAAAAGTTGTTGCAATGATTACCTGGATATGGAGAACCAACCGACTTACTTGCTTCTGCAACAAAAGGTGTTGAAGGAGGAAATGGTGTTGTAGTCTGGTTACCTCTTGGAACCAACTTTCAAAGTAGTCCTGGTACTCACCTTCCTTCATCATATCATGTAGATCCCCTTCTTCTGATTGATTGATTTCGGAAGTACATAGAGGATCTACTGATACCTCCTTAATTTTAGGCTGCTTTCCATCGGATGTAATCCCCAAGTTGTCAATTTACTCTGCAATTTGGCAAGGAATATTTTTTTGTGGCTCTTGGGACTTTGGTTCATTTATTATGTCAGGAGAGGTAGATAAAATCTTAACTGCTGTCAGGATGTGTTCTACCTGATAAGAAGAATTCCCAACTGCAGCTAGGAGTTGAGAAAGTTTTCCCAAATTGATGGTTACTTCTGAATCCATTTTTGTCGGTTGTTTTGTTCATGTCTCGCACAAGGATTAGTGTTTGGGGCTCTTACAGCACCCAAGTTTTTATTTTTATTTGGTTTATATATGTTTTAAATGATTCTAATCAAGACCATCTACCACTAAAAACATATTTACGTCAATCAAACACACACCGCTCTTGCATAAAATAAAACACTCTTGAAATTAAATTGCGGAAAGTAAACACACCCAAACTTGCAAAAAGAAAAACACACTGGCATGAAATTAAATTGTAAGAAAGTAAACACGCCTTACAGGAAAGGTAAACACACTTTTGTAGAAAAATAAATCAAACATGTGAAAAAGCAAACACACTTACGAGAAGGAAACAACAAGGATTTGGGGCAACCCACTAAAGTGGATGCGTCAGGCTGTTACACCATGGGAATCCCATAGTGAATTCGTCTTTGCATCTTATCGTTTCCCCTCCACCTTGTTGTGTAATGTAAAGGAAACCTATCTACCCCTATCTACCTGTTGCAGCTGCAACCGTTCTCCCCAAATTTCTTAAATTTTGGGCCCCTCCTCATGATTTAGCGTTGTTTTTAATCGTTGGATCCTTTGAACCTTTTGGTCATGCTTTAGTGTTGGATGATTTTAAAAGATTGACTCTCAGCCTGTTTTCAGATATTGTGTGTGTTTGAAGTTGTTTGGGTCACCGATTGTGAGTTTGGTTTTGCTGATGGTTTTTTGAAAGGTTGCTGTTTCGGAGGTGAAATGTGTTTTGACCATTGTTGAATTTTAAAACCCTCCGAACACTTATTTTTTCTATTGATCGGACGTCATTTTTTTGTTTAATCGAAAGCCATAGCCGTTTCCTCTTCCGTTGTTGTGTCTCCCAAAGCGGCTAAGCACCCGAAGTATAAAGAGCTCTGACTGTCGATGCGTGTTAACCCTTTAGTCACGTGTCCTTACCCTTTCTTCTTCCGCCGTTGTGGCTGGGAAAGTCATTTGGCTTCCAATGTGATGTCTTCCGACTTCTGACTAAAGCATGTCACCCTTCGATATGCGTTGTGTGGCTATAACCTTTCTTCTTCTTGCCGTTGCGGCTCCCAAAGTAGTTAAGCCTTCAAAGTGTAAATCCTTTCGACTTCCGATGGAGAGTTTTCCCGCCCGCGGGTCGCGTATCCTTAACCTTTCCTTTTCCACCATTGTGGCTGGGAAAGTGATTAAGCTTCCGATGTAAATACCTTCCGAATTTCGATGGAGAGTTTTCCCTTTTCCTGCCCGTAGCTCAGGTCTTAACTATTCCGTCTCCCGGCGTTGATGTTTTCACCCGAGCCCGTAGGTGGATGAGATAGTGGCGCACCGGGCCATTTCTTGTGGATTAGCCGTTAGTTGGTTGAATCTAACGTTTGTTTAGAATGTAATCCCGGTCAATGATGCACATCGTTTAATTGCAGGTGATTTCCGGAGAATGGTCAAACTACTGCGGCGCGAAGGGAGAGGGGTAATTTGATAAAGCAGAGCCAAAACCTCAGGATTGCAAGCAGGACAAATGAAGGAAAAGACAAAGTGAATGGCGACAAAGGCACGGACCCGAAAAGATCTGTCAGTTACTCATCAGATCATGAAGGCGCACAAGAAAATAAAATGGGAAGATGAAGCGTTTTGAATAACCGGAAGGTCATACGTTTGGGGGGGGGTAGCCCAAGCGGTTGGTGGTGGTAGTTTAAATATTTGGAAGTAGAACTTAGAAAGGGATTTTTCCCTGGACAAACTTGTAACTTAATGCTTGTAAGAGGAACTATTTCGTTTTAAAACCAGAGACTGCAAATTTTTCCTGTTGGAGGAAGTACTATGTGGAATATGTCAATGTGATTAAATGAGTAATGTTGAATGTGAACTATTTCGTTTTCAGTTGTGCCTCATTAGCTGTAAGAGTGTTCTAATTTCTTAAACCTATGTTCTTGTCTGAATGTTTTTCAGTACCTTTTATGATGTCTTTTCCACTATGAGTAATGAAAATTTTAACTGTTGATGAGCTATCTTATCATATATACTTTTATTCATGTTTATATGTTTGGTTATAAGAACAGCTATCTGTGTTTTGCCATAACACATGAACAGGGGTGCATTACTCATGAATGAATACCCAACTCTCTAGAGATAGTTTAGTTAGTATTTATTTTCTTGCATGATTTGGATGCTTGTGAGTTCTAAGATGAGAGGTAAGAACCTGCGCATCACATTGTGACTACTCTTTTCATCTTTATCACCCTATATGGTTAATTAGGCACTTGCATATCATACTTAAGTAAAAAAATACAAATACACGGTGGACCGGGCCGCAACCGGTAAAGCCTTTGTTTTGTTACTTTGACCTACGGTAGCCGGACCGCAAATCGGACGGATTCCCTATACCAAACAGTCACGGGCTATTTGGGAACGTTGACTAGGGAGAATCCCTTTACTATTGTTGCCTGCGAATTTCCAGGCCTCAACAGTTCTGGTGCTAGAAGGAGGCCCGCCAGTGCATGGCTGGCCGAGGAAACCCATTTTCCTGAGATTATTCCACCGGTAATAGTTATGAAAGCAGTGGACTTCATAATCCAATTTCGAAAGAAGGGAATAGAGAACATCTATATTCTGTTGGCAATGAAGTTGTTAATGACCTGAGAAGACACACCAGGGCATATGTAAAGAAGATTGGAGGATTGCCAATTATCCCTGAATTTCCCAGAAGAGAATATAAAAAGAAAGATCGTCCTATAGTAGAAGACTTAGTGCTGGTTGGAGACTGGGAAGAACTTGTAAAAATAGCCTTACAGGAAGTTGTACTGCCTCTGTATCAAGAAGGCCCAGACACCCCTCACATTTCTCCTGCTCACTCTCCTATTGGCTCACCTCCTCACTCTCCACCCAGACTCATGGCAGGAGTAAATGCTAATCCACCACCCAACCCACCAAATCCACCACTTGCCTGGAGAGCCAGATCACCTTTAAATCTAATGCCTCCACTGCATGATTTACCTCAATCCTTTGAAAAGATGCTGCCCAAATTCGACCCAAATGAGAAGATACTAGTAGATGATCACCTGCAAAGTTTTTACTTAGCAATAGAAGGGTTGAGGGCTGGGGAGTATGAGGATGTAGTTTGAATACTATTTTCGCATACCCTTAAAGGAGCTGCAACATCATGGTATTTTGGGTTGCTTGCTAACTCTATCCCTGATTGGGATACCTTCGAGAGAATTTTCAGAAGTAAGTATGTGATTCAAAAGACTCATGCAACCCTCATGAAAGGACTATGCGCCTTGAAAAAAGAGAGAAAGGAAAAGGTGCACAGTTTCACGCAAAGGTTTGCAGCATATCTCAAATTTTTTTCTGAAGCTGATAAACCTTCGGACAAGGTACTGATTGAGTATTATACTTCAGCTTTAGGCCCTGATTTGGCCATGTTTTCCAAAGGTAGGGCCAAGCCTACTTTGACGGAAACCTATGAAGAGGCAGAAGTAGTGGAGGCTAAAAGAGAAAGTATCGAAGATTATCCAGAACAGTCAGGAGAGAAAGGTACGGGAAGGAAAGCCTTATTGTTTACTAAGCCTAAGGAAGAGAAATCGCCAGATTTTGAAAATATGGCAAAAATGATGCATAAGCTTTCCAACAAAATCATAGATTTGGAGAAAGAGAAGGAAACACAAAAGTTCTATAAGCCCTATTATAAGAAAAGAGAGGATAACAATCAGTCTCAACCTCCTCCTCACAATGCTGCATCCATGAATCTAACAGAAGTAGGAATGGAAAATTTTTGCACTTTCCACCAACAACCACACTCTGAAAGAAACTGTCCTCAATGGATAAACTCAATGACGTTGGTTATGAATTAGCTGTTGGATTCTAAGTTAACGGAAGAGGGAGATGAAGAAAGAAAAGAGAATACTACTTCAATGAAATAACAAGAAGAGGAAACCATGGTTTTGTGGGATTTTGTTTCGTTATTTGATGCTGAAGAGGAAAAGAAGCAGGGCTGCAAGGACGTCATGGAAACCAACGTGACAACAAGGAGCCAAGGGCCAATTAAAGAAAACAGTCTCATACTCCCTAAGATTAAGAGGCTTCAGCGAAATGTTAAGAAATTTCAAAATAAATCCTTAGCTGATAAATTTCCAGAATTCACTATTACCAGCCAAGATCCTAAGCAGAATAATACGTTGGCCAAGCCAAATGGAGAAAAGATGAATGTTGATAAACCTCATCCCATTGAGCAGCAGATGGATTATGACGTCGTGGAGGATTTAAAGAAGGTAAAAGCGAATGTCTCACTATTCGAAATGTGTAAAGTGCCGCAACAAAAAGAAAGACTATTGAAAGCACTTGAAGCGTCAGATGAGAAGTTGCCCATTGACAATCGGCCTGCAGAAGAAGAAGAAATCGGAGAAACCAGCGTTGGAGGTAAGTCTAAGAGCAAACATCCACCTTTCCTCCTCATGTTTGAAATTTTCAATCACAACGTACATAATTTTCAGGTAGATTCAGGGGCATCCGTTAATGTCATGCCAATATCAGTCTGTAAAAAGATAAATGGGCAGTCTAAGCCATCCACGTGGAGGGTTGTTCAGTTGGATAGGACGGATGTAAAGGTAATTGGTGAGATGGAATATGTCCTAGTCCGTCTGGAATCAAATGATAAAGTGTGCCAAGTCATTAATATCATGGTGGATGATATACCAGACGCTTACGGTCTTGTCCTGAGCAGAGATTGGTTGGCCAAACTAAATGGATATTTTGCCTCGGATTGGTCGCATCTATGGCTTCCATACAAAGGAAGTCCAAACCAGATTAATATTTTAAGAGAGCCTCACATGAAATACAACGTTGCTCAACTGGATGAGAAGAATGAACCAGTGGATTCTGTATTGGGAAACTATTTTATTGAGTTGGAACCAGAAAATTACCAAGCAGAAGAAGCCAGCAACACATCAGACACCCATCCCGATCTCCTTCGATTCTCACAGGCTGATGAAATTGACTGTAACATAGTAAACTTAGCAGTAGGAGTAGATTCACATTCAGTAGATAATGATTTTTGGACTTTGTTTTTTGATGGCTCTAAGACGTTAGAAGGGTCAGGGGTCGGCTGTGTCCTGATCGACCCCCAGAATAATAAACATTTTCTCTCATGTAGATTAGAGTTTGAATGCACGAATAATACAGCTGAGTACGAAGCACGGGTGCAGGGCTTGAGGAAAGTGATTGAATTAAAGGTAAGTAATCTAAAAGTTTTTGGATATTCTGAAATTATTGTGAAACAAATCCAGAATCAAATACATTATGTTTCCCCTCACTTGAAGGCTTACCAAAATGAGGTATGGGACCTACTTAAATGTTTTAATGCATTCAATATTATTTCAGTTCCAAGACTTAAAAATGCAGCGGCTGACTTGTTGGCCACATCAGCCGCTAGGTTGGTAACCACTAATAATCGATGCTCTGTTGAATTACTTTTCAGGCCCTCAATACCTGATATGATTACCAACCTACAAGTGTTCGATGATGACCAACAGATTATAGAATGTTTAACAAATGACGAGGTATTTAAAGGAGCAATTATAGATGATGAAGAACATCAGGTTGAGCTGAGGTATGATAATTTCATCCCTAAAGGATTCATAACATTAGAAATAATGTTCGATTTAAATGAGAAGTTCAGAAGACCAGCCAACATGAAGACTCACAGCTCATCTCTACAGTTTGAGCTGATAAATTTAGGGACTGAGACGAATCCTAAATTTGTGAATCTTGGCAAATGTTGTTCACCAGCAGAAAGAGATAAGTTCATCAGTCTGTTTAAACAATACAAAGATGTTTTCATATGGACATACGAAGATTTGAAAACATATGACACTAGCATCATCAAACATGTTATTCCCATCAAAGCTGGTGTCAAGTCGTATCAGCAACCTTTAAGAAAAATGCACCCAAAATTGGAACCGCTGATTCAGAGTGAAGTGAAGAAATTATTGGATGCTAGAATCATTTTTAAGGTCAGACACTCTGAGTGGGTATCAAATCTACTACCAGGGAGAAACAAATATAGAGAAATCAGACTCTACGTGGATTTCAGGAATTTAAACCGTGCTTCAGACAAAGATAACTATCCTGTTCCACCCATGGAGCATTTGCTACAAATGGTCTCAGGTTCTGAACTGTTTTCGTTATTAGATGGTTTCTCTGGCTACAATTAAGTATTAGTAGCCGAAGAAGACAGATTGAAGACAACGTTCAGGACCAAATGGGGAACCTTTTCCTACAGAAGGATGCCCTTTGGGCTTATAAATGCTGGAGCAACGTTTCAGAGGGATATGGACATAGCTTTCCATGGATTGATTGGCCGTAGTGTTGTAGTGTACCTTGATGATATTACGATATTCTCGAAGAAGAGAGAAGAGCACGCGTTTCATTTAAGGCATATTTTTGAGCGCTGTCGGAAACATGGCATCTCACTCAATCCCAAAAAGTGTGTGTTCGCTGTCACGGAGGGAAAATTGCTGGGTCATATAGTTTCAAAGAAAGGAATATCTATAGATCCAGAAAGAATTAAGGCCATTGAACAGATCCCATTACCCCATAATAAAAAAATGGATGCAATCATTTATGGGAACTATAAACTTCGTGCGAAGATTTGTGCCTGATTTCGCTCAGATTGTCAAGCCGCTGCAGCAGATGGTGAAGCAAAATGCACAATTCAAATGGACTGAGATTGAGAAGAACGCATTCAGCAAAATTAAAAATGCTGTTGCACACGCACCCTCCCTGAAAAGCCCAGATTTTGATAAAGAATTTATTCTGTATACCTTTGCATCCGATGATTCGCTGGAAGCTGTGCTTACACAAAAGGAATATGGGGGGGATGAATTCCCAATATATTTCATGAGCACTGGTATGCAAGGGGCCAAATTAAATTACCCAGCCATTGACAAACAAGCTTACCCAGTATTCAAAGCAGTGAAGCGATTCAGGCCTTATATTTTAAAAAATAGAACCAAGGTAATCGTCCCCTACCCAGCTGTAAGGTCCCTTCTTGTACAGAAGGAGTTAGGAGAAAGAAGGGGCAACTGGGTAACAAATCTACAAGAGTATGACCTTGAAGTCAAGCCAGCCTCTATAGTTGAAGGAAAAGGGTTGTGCAAACTGATGATTGAAAATAGAAAAAATGAAGAACACGCCTGGGAGGATGAAGCCAAATTACATGTAATGGAGGTATGTCCTTTGTTTACAGCTCCCGAGTCTTGGTATAGAGACCTCATGCATTACCTGCAGGCAGGGCTGTTGCCAGAACATTGGAATTCTAAGCAAAGAAGAGTACTGCGTCTTAAATCAGCTTCCTATCAAATTGTTGAAGGAGTATTATTCAGAAAAATTATGACGGAGTTCTTCTCAGATGCTTAGAGAAAGAAGATGCAAAGAAAGTAATGTCATAATTGCATGATGGTCCTGCTGGGGGACATTATTGACGGGATACTACAGCCCATAAAATCCTCAGAGCCAGTTACTATTGGCCTATGCTCTTCAAAGATGCACACGCACATGTCAGGAAGTGTGATATTTTCCAAAGGTGTAGTGGGAGACAACCTAAAGCAGCAGCACCCCTAAAGCCTGTAATGATCACGGAGCCATTCGAGCAATGGGGGTTGGATATCATTGGAGAAATAAAACCAAATTCCTCCCTACAACACAAGTGCATTCTGACCGCAACCGATTATTTCACTCGCTGGGTCGAAGCAGTCTCGCTGCGCAAAATAAATCAAGACGAGGTCATCAGCTTCCTGCAGGACCACATCATGACCAGGTTTGGAGTTCCAGTTTCGTTAGTTTTTGATAATGATACGTGATTTTCATCAATTAAATTAACTGCTTTTTCTCATGATAAAGGGATAAAATTGCATTATTTTGCTAATTACTATCCACAAGGAAATGGCCTGGCTGAATCCACTAACAAAAATCTGATTAGAATTTTAAAGAAGACTGTGATAGAAAACTAGAGGAGCTGGCACTCAGTGCTACCAAACGCCCTTTGGGCCGATAGAGTCACCCCCAAGTCTGCAATAGGAGTGTCTCTGTATACCTTGCTGTATTGTAAAGAATCCATTCTTCCCCCCAACATCATGCTACCCTCTTCCATAATAGCTCAAGAGTCTAGAGGGTAGGAGAATGAAGTTTTGCAGATAAGGATATGCAATCTTATGAAAGTAGAAGAGGCTAGATCTCAAGCCAGAGAACGCTTTAAGAAAAAACAGGAGTTAGTAAAGAGATGGTTCGACAAACATAAAGCTGGAACAAAAAACTTTGAAGTGGGAGACTTAGTCCTCAAATGAGATCACCCCCATGATGAGAAAGGAAAGCATACTAAATTCCAGCAGTTGTGGGTAGGCCCTTTTCAGATTGCGGCAAAGCTTGGCCCTTCTACTTATAAATTGTAATATCTACAAGGGTGGGAAGAGAACTTACCAGTAAATGGTTTGGTTCTCAAGCCTTATTTTTCTTGAGTTTCTTTGAGTTCTTCTGCCTTGTATATAAATAATCTGTTTGGCTGTCTTTTGAGTCATGTTTTCAGTTTGTTTTAGTTTGAGTTTTCTTGATTTCAATAAAGGGAACGAGCCCATGGTTGCATGGGGAACACGAAAGTTTTTGGGAATGATAAACATTTTTGGGCATCAGACTGTGTGTTTCTATTTGTCTAAAAGAACTTATTCCAGTTTAGCAGTTTTCTCGAATAACTCTGAGTGCATTGAAGTCCTGCTTAACCCCTGCGAAATAAACCAGATTCAAAGAGTCTGTAATACTATGTTGAGGCTCCATCCACATCACACTTAAAATGTTCTAAGGGGCGACAGTAAAGGACCCATGGAAAGGAGCAAGGTGAACAGTATATTAAATATAAATGATCCCATGCCAAGAAATGAATGCCAAAAGGAAAATAAGAGTCAAAAACTCCTATGAAAGCATCATACATCAAAGCAAATGCTGAATCATAAGTACTAAATTGCCAAAAGTTCCTCTCCATCCGTGAGCTGAAACATGAAGTACACCACTCACATAAAAGGACACTATGGGATAGAGGAGCCTGAATTAAAATTCAGAAAGAAAGGCATGCAGGAGGACTCATATGAAAAGGGATAAAAGTCCAAAAGCACAAAAAGTGCTAAAGTGGCATGGGAATGAGGAACAAACGAATATTTCTGTTTACCATATGCTACAATCCTGTGGTGTCCAAGCTATCAGCTACCTGAAGACGAAAGTAATAATGAAATTCATCCTTCGGCCTCAATAGAGTTATCTGAACTTGAAAATCTTGGTTTCCACTCTCCCAAATTGGACTATCATCAATGATTAAAGGTACACACTTCCGTCATTTGAGAAATACAGATAGCTGGAATAATTCAATAGATGCATTTGTTGTTAAACATTCTGTCACTCAAAGAATCATCGCCCAGAGATCTAGGTTCACTAGGTAATCGCCAATTGTTTCAGTTGCAACCGTTCTCCCCAAATTTCTTAAATTTTGGGCCCCTCCTCATGATTTAGCGTTGTTTTTAATCGTTGGATCCTTTGAACCTTTTGGTCGTGCTTTAGTGTTGGATGATTTTAAAATATTGACTCTCGGCCTGTTTTCGGAGATTGTGTGTGTTTGAAGTTGTTTGGGTCGCCGATTGTGAGTTTGGTTTTGATGATAGTTTTTTAAAAGGCCGCTGTTTCGGAGGTGAAATGTGTTTTGACCATTGTTGAATTTTAAAACCCTCCGAACACTTATTTTTTCTATTGATCGGGCATCATTTTTTTGTTTAATCGGAAGCCATAGCCGTTTCCTCTTCCACCGTTGCAGCTCCCAAAGCGGCTAAGCACCCGAAGTATAAAGCGCTTCGACTGCCGTTGCGTGTTAACCCTTTAGTCGCGTGTCCTTAGCCTTTCTTTTTCTGCCGTTGCAGCTGGGAAAGTCATTTGGCTTCCGATGTGATGTATTCTGACTTTCGACTAAAGCACGTCGCCCTCCAATATGCGTCGCGTGGCTATAACCTTTCTTCTTCCACTGTTGCGGCTCCCAAAGTAGTTAAGCCTCCGAAGTGTAAAGCCTTTCGACTTCCAATGGAGAGTTTTCCCGCCCGTGGGTCACGTATCCTTAACCTTTCCTTTCCCATCGTTGCGGCTGGGAAAGTGATTAAGATTCTGATGTAAATACCTTCCGACTTCCGATGGAGAGTTTTCCCTTTTCCCGCCTGCAGCTCAGGTCTTAACTTTTCCATCTCCCGGCATTGATGTTTTCTCCCGAGCCCGTAGGTGGATGAGACAGTGGTGCACTGGGCCATTTCTTGTGGATTAGCCGTTAGTTGGTTGAATCTGACGTTTTTTTAGAATGTAATCCCGGTCAATGATGCACATCGTTTAATTGCAAGTGATTTCCGGAGAATGGTCAAACTACTGCGGCGCGAAGGGAGAGGGGTAATTTGATAAAGCAAAGCCGAAACCTCAGGATCACAAGTAGGACAAAAAAAGGAAAAGACAAAGTGAATGGCGAAAAATGCATAGACCCGAAAAGATCTATCAGTTACTCATCAGATCATGAATGCGCACAAGAAAATAAAATGGGAAGATGAAGCGTTTTGAAGAATCGGAAGGTCATACGTTTTGGGGGGGGTAGCCCAAGCGGTTGGTGGTGGTAGTTTAAATATTTGAAAGTAGAACTTAGAAAGGGATTTTTCCCTGGACAAACTTGTAACTTAATGCTTGTAAGAGGAACTATTTCATTTTACAACCAGAGACTGCAAATTTTGCCTGTTGGAGGAAGTACTATGTGGAATATGTCAATGTGATTAAATGAGATATGTTGAATGTGAACTATTTCGTTTTCAGCTGTGGCTCATTAGCTGTAAGAGTGTTCTAATTTCTTAAACCTATGTTCTTGTCTGAATGTTCTTCAGTACCTTTTATGATGTCTTTTCCACTATGAGTAATGAAAATTTTAACTGTTGATGAGCTATCTTATCATATATACTTTTATTCATGTTTATATGTTTGGTTATAAGAACAACTATCTGTGATTTTCCATAACACATGAACATGGGTGCATTACTCATGAATGAATACCCAGCTCTCTAGAGATAGTTTAGTTAGTATTTATTTTCTTGCATGATTTGGATGCTTGTGAGTTCTAAGACGAGAGGTAAGAAACTGCGCATCACATTGTGACTACTCTTTGCATCTTTATCACCCTGCATGTTTAATTAGGCACTTTCATATCATACTTAATTCAAAAAATACAAATACACGGTGGACCAGGCCGCAACCAGTAAAGCCTTTGTTTTGTTACTTTGACCTGCGGTAGCCAGACCACAAACCGAATGGATTCCCTATACCAAACAGTCACAGGCTATTTGGGAACGTTGACTGGGGAGAATCCCTTTGCTGTTGTTGCCTACGAATTTCCAGGCCTCAACACTACCTGAACTTCACAGCCAACAAATTCATAGAAAATGAGCAAAATACCAGCTTACCTTGGAGCAACTCCCCGGCAACGGCGCCAAAATGTTGGGTAAAATTATCACAAATTAATTTACCTTCAATTTAATTATCGATTGGGACATGTAAGGTTTGAGTTGATGCACTGTATGTGTAGGGAAAAATGGTTTCAAGATCATGCCTAGGGTGGCTACTCACACACAAAGAAAAAAGAATGTAGTTCATGAAACTAACTACTCTATTGAGCAACCAAGACCAAAAGTTGTTAAGTCTAATCTAAGGAAAGAAAATCAGCTTGCTGAGTACTAGTTTACAGTCCAAAAGTTTATCAAACCCAATAAAAACTACAGCAATTTCAAACTATACTAATTGTTAATCTATTTTCCCAAAAGAGCAATCAATCAATCAAATGGTTTGTTAAAGGAAATCCTACTTGTGCAGAGAAATCTGCAGCTCTCAAACCTGCCTACAAAAGGAATACTATTTGATCAATATTAGTGTCTTACACCATTCTAACACAACCTCTAAGACTGCACTCATCATCCATAAAGAACTCTATACTAAATACAATGGCTCTTCTTCAAGAACTAACCCTAATTCATACCAAAGCTATCATTCACAAATAATTACAGAAATGAATTTGCCTTTTTACTAACAACAGAAACAACTCTACTTGTATTCCATGCTCACAAAAGTAAATTGAAAATATTCAGACAAAACCACATTTCACTCCAATTTGACTGACCTACAAGATTTATCTATGAACAACAGAAATCAACGTGTTCTAGCGAATAGTGCCAAATATTAATGAGTTGAACTTCCTCTCTCTAATATCATTCAAGAGCTTGAAGTAAGCAATGCATAATTCAAATCCTCTATATAACAAGTTTGAAATGCTGTCCTAAAAACCTTATGAACTCTATAAACTTCTAAAACCTCTGTAAATTCTATAAATGCTGCAAGTCCTTCAAACTCTTTAAAACTCTACAAATATTTGAAACTCTCTAAAGCTTTGTAAATTCCGTGAACTATAAGAATTCTAGACAAGAAGTTTAACCATTCAATACTCAGTACTAATTCTGGAAATGAAAGAAGAAGAAAACCTAGATCTATCTACCCTCACTATTCTTCAAATGTATATTTCACCAAATCCAACCTACAAACAGAGCTGGAGGTAATTAAATATTCTGTCTAAGTATGTTCGGTAACACAACCAAACCTGTCCACATGCATTCAGTAACATAAACCAATTCAATGTAAGCATATATATTTCCCAAATCCTGAGTTGATAAAGCTTCTGGCATACATATATAAAAGACAATATCAAGAAGAAATGATACAAGTTTGCTTACAGCAATGAAAACAAAACAAAACTACTCACAAATAAAAAGAGTTGAAGGTGGGCCCAGCCTTCAACACTTCCAGATCTGAAATTGAAGCTTTAAGAAAGCAAATGCAGCAGTCGATCAATTAATTAAAAATCAGAGTTTTACAGTACATTCTCCTTTGTCTCGTCCTTCTAAGGATTTATTTATACATCAATAGATGGATAAGATCCATCTCAAGAATCAGAAATTCGTGCAACCACCCAGAAAATGACCAACACCAAAATCTGGAAAAACCACATCTGTTCCAGAAAGGATTTCTCCACATTCGTTCAGAAATTCTGAAAATTGCCTGCGGTTAAGGGTAAACGGGGCCATTTATGAAGTGGGTTTCGAACCGTTTTGAATAATTCCCAACCTATTGCTCAGAAATTGAGCCTGAAATCAGGTTCCCGATTAATGATGGGAATGCCATTACCAGATTGCTTGAGATTAGGGCCACGACTTCTAGAAGAAATAGAGCATTTGAATGATGACTGATAGCTCATAATCCATATTGAAACGACCAAGCATAAAATCCATGTGTAATTTTGGACAAACGAATCCCCCAAATATCTGAATCAGTCAACATATGCTTGTTAAGTGCCGGAACAAGTGTCAGATCAAGCAACCAAAAGAACCACTGCATGGGAAACAAGAGCTTGTCAATTGATCAACATTTAATTAAAAACTAAAGTTTCATTTATGAATTCAAAACCCAACAAAATGATAAATAAAGGAATAATAAATGTCAAGAATTCACCTATTAAAGCATCTTGGAATTTTACCCTTGAAAACGCATATTCAAGCACAAAACACAACGAAATAAAGTCAACTATACTTGATCTCATATAACTTTGAATTAGGAATAGGGTGCTAGACAAGCAAAAACAGGAGGTCATCATGCACCATTGATTATTTATGAAATGAATGGACTGTAATGAAATAATATTATGGGTTTCATATTCAGTCACTGAGAATTTGTAGCCAATGGGTCGAATTTCATAGCCATTGGAGCAAACCACATCTCATTTCCCCAAGGGTTCAAGACTAGTTTTTATATATTCCGATTGAAGGAAGTGATGAAGACCATGGGAGTTCGATTGGTTCAGAATATGATTCTATTTTTATGTCCTATACAAATCAACTGACTCAATTTTAGAATTAAAGTGGGTTTCTGTACATTTGGGAGGCCATTCCTGGAATTACCTGGGGGGGATTTGAGCCCCAAAATTGCTAGTTAAAGCATCTATCTTATTCAGAATTTGATATAGACTTGTGGAAGTAATTGGAAGGCCATAATACATCCATAAAAATTATAATTAAGTTATTATATCACTCATACACCTTCTGTTACAATTCGGGAGCATTTGGATCTATTTGGAGTCATCTACCATTGGGGGTTGGAACCTTAAAACTACAAGTAAATTCATGGAGTTATATTGAATAAATATTCAAACAAAAAACCACATATGATTCTGAAAATATAGTTTAATTAATTTCTGATAATATATCCAAGTATCATACCCACCATTAGTGAAGTTTATATAGTGCTTGGAAGAGATTTGTTCTAGGACCCAGGGGGGTTTTCCACCTCCCAAATTGACTAGTCTTGTCCCGAAAATTATTCCCTTGGAAATTGAAGACCATGGTTGGGCATATAAGTTGATTATATGTCTGATATATGTGCTAATATGTCCCTTAACCTCTCAGGACCTTCCTCACAAAGTTTGAAATCAATTGGAGGAATTTTGGGATCAATTGAATCCATTTAACTAGAGTTGTAAGAAGTTGAATTTGAGTACATTGTGAAATAATTGAAGAATTGGTATTTTGATAAAATTTCCAAAAAGGGGACGTTACAAGAAGAGGGGAAAATCCATGAAATAGGAAATAATAAAGTAAGTAGAGATGGACCCGAATGAATAGAGAATAAGAAAAGAAGAGTTCTATGAGAGAAGGAATGTGTTGAAGGAAGAAGTATGAAAGGTTAGGATGGATAACATAGGGAATGCCATAGAGGAAATTATAGAAGGGGTATTAGTAGTAAATAAAAAAAGAGACATGATAGAGGGGAATGATGAATATAGTGGAGCGTCAAAGGAAGGCATAATGGTAATGGAAGAAGGAAGGGAAGAAGATAGGCCAATAAAAAGGCATAGTGTGGAAGAGGACACATCATAGGAATATGTGGAAGAAGAAAGAGTTAGTGGAGTTGAAACCTATTAGAGAGGATATGATGAAAAATAATCATAACAAATGGATAAAGAGTCCCAACACAATGAGATTCTGAAGATTCCTTTTGAGAAAGAATCAATAGATGGTGAAAATATATTGAGGATTGTAGAAGTGTCTAATAAATTGAGGCTAAGAGGTTAATCTGTATATAGTAGAGAAGAGTATGGTGCATTGGTGTTCTATAACCCCCCTCTTGAACCCCTCCCCCTTGTGCGTGTTTTCAAACTGAAGAAGAACGTTTAGTTGAAGTAGAGGTTAAAGGAATATTTTACAACAAAGATTACAAGGAGTATGAAATCAAAGAAAAAGTGGAAGAGTGGTAAGAAGGTTGAATATGGCAGGACAAATGAACAATTTGATTCTTAGGATTCTAGTTTTCCATGGGACTAGGGATTATGCATAATAGCATTGGGTCACATGTTATGTAGTGTGGGCCATGAAGTAGGTGATTGGTGAGAAATAAAAGATAACACAAATGGAAACACCACTAAGAGATCATGTGCTAACACGGTATACGAAGTATAAGAGTACAATTGCGTAAGGAGCTATTAGAACATTGGGTGAAATTAAGTAAGCAATGTTGAAGGATTTTTAGAAACTGAAATTAGAGTCTCAATGTATTACAAAGATAAAGGAAATAAAAAAGAATCCCAAAGAAATAATATGGGATTACAATAAGAGGTTCAAAATTTTGCTGGATAGGTTGTATTTCAAGATTCCAGATGTGTAACATAGGGAGTGGTTTATTGTGGGAATTTTTTCACACATATGGGTTCGGTTAACACAACAGAAAGTTCTCATGCAGCTTGATGCATTAAAAATTGTGATTTGGATGGAGTCTACTCCAGTTGGAGAATTTGCATAGGTGCAATCTCAAATTGATACATTGAAAGAATAGTTGTAGGAGATTGTGAAGGGGAAAGTAGTGTGCAGAAGTGTTTCGTGTGTGCTCTATCATGCATAAGGACACCACCAAAATGAGTTCCCTGTGTTGGGAAATTATATAGCTAGCGATGATAGGGGCTCCAAGAAAAAAAATTCGAGGAGTACATTTAATTAAGAATTTCTTGGATGACGAGTGATTATATGTTATGATCTATGGAGGAGTACATTATTTAATATTTATTGGATGGAATTCAGACATACAAAGAATGGTGGGTTAATTTTTTACCTCTTTTCCCAAAAATGATTCACCAATTTCCATTTTTTTCCAAAATGATTCATCCAAATTCTATGGGATAAAACAAAAATTACTCTAAAAACCGCCAAAATTTTCTAGAAACTATACTAAACCCTTAGACATTTGAATATTTTACGAAAATATTGCCAACATTTTATGGTTGCAAATTCAATAATTAGTGAGACTCACCAATGTTTTTACACTTTAAGAAAATTATCGATCCTTAAAATTTTCACTAGTACAAAGGCTAGATCTAGGACCCTTACACCATATAGAATCCTTGCTGGCTAGTCTAGATGGGATGTAGGGACCAAGGAGCAAGGTATTACATCAGTTGGTTCAAAGGATAAATACTACAACATAGAAGGAATCTCACATATACATTTACTACAACCATCCTCGATCCTTGGGATTCAGGTGCATTCAGTGCATAAGTCATACAATATCTCCAGTAAGGACCATCAGGAGACTAAAATATTTAATGAGCCCTCAGTGTTAGAGGCTAGGATTTAAGGAACTATAAAGCTATCTGTTAGATATCTTTAATTTGGAGGATGAGTTTCTTGGGGATGGGATATTGGAAACCAACTAAGTCTTACAAAATACTCAGTGGTTTCGACTAATCGAGAAGATAGACATATTGGAAACTGTCCAGAGATTTTGACATTAGGGAGAGTATGTACATCCAGATTTAGGTATAAACGACATAAAATGTGTATCAAGCATAAATATGGGTCATTAAATCTCATGTTGTGTGAATAAATCAGTCTGAACAAAGGAGTTGTAAACTGGAAGAATGACTTTGGTTGGGTGATTTGCAGGCCATGGATTTGTAGAACATGGACTAAAAGAATGGGTATCCAATATGTGGATTTCGTTAATGGGATATGTTCCTACATATTTCATAATCTTGAATGGTTGGGTGGCTTTATGTTTCAACTTTGATTAGGATGAAAAATTTATTTATAAGGGCTCGTAGAGGTGGGATTTTTGCTTCATCTTCTTAAAATGATGGTCTCATTTAGTTGATGCATCGATAGAGATGAATTATTTGGTTCCAATTTGGATCAAGATATTAAACATTCCCTTTGAATTCTATTCGGTCTATATATTCAAGGCCATAGGCAATTCACTAGGGGGTTCTGTGGAGGTGGACACTTCGTATATTACCACTAGTCTCATGATCATGGCTAAAATTCTGTTGATTTTGGAATTATGGGAGGAGTTGGAGAAGAATATTGTTCTACATATATGAGAGTGAATGCATACATAGGCCTTAGGTTATTAGGGTATTCCATTAAAATGTAACAAGTTCCTTACGTATGACCATCTAGTGGAGAACTATTATCTTCCCATCAAACAGAGAGTGTGGGTTGTGAAGGAGTAAAAGAAATACAAGTTTAAAAATAAAGAGGTCTCCCCCTTGTAGCTAGATAGTGAGGGTCTTAAGAAGATAGATTTTTCCATCTAGGTTAATGAAACAAGGCAAGTTCATGTCATATATCAGTTGTGGATGGCGTCTATGGAGACAAAGATGAACAAGGTCGATATTGTAAATGCTCAACATTTACTCAAAGGTGTTATCAACCTAGAGGAGGACACCTCTCCTTACAAGGAAAAAATTGGTAATCATATACTAGAATTCATCCCCTTACATTTTGAATCTCCCTTTGATCATGTTATTGGGATCTTAAAAGATGTGCCTGCAACTTCTGGTTTGGGAACCCCTCCAAGGTTAAGTTTAGAGAATAGGTCCCTTAGTGAATCTATCAGTTATTTCATATCCCCTCAACAAAAAATATCATAGGATTAATATAAACTTAAGCTTATATCTCATAAGGAGGATTGGAGTCTTCTATAGTGGTTGGTATAAGGGCTTTAGGTTTGAACCATGGTGAGGTTAAAACTAGAGGAAGAGATCGAAAATCCTTATTTCAAAAGGCTCATTAGAGAGATTCTCAAGAGGTAGAATTTGGATCACAAAATTCGATTGTTGGGGCACTTAAATCGACAGACACCCCAAAATAGGTCACAATATGATTTTATGCTCTCTAAACTATAAAGGTTTAGTTGACAAAATTTATCCATCCAATGGTTAGTAGATACTTTAAAACTAGATGGTTTATTTCTCCTTGAGATAATGTGTGAGGGAGGAGATATTGTAAAGGAGTTAATGAAGGTTCTTGGTAGTTGGGATTTCTACTTCACTCATGCTAAAGGACGTTCTAGGGGGTTAATCATAGGATGGCGCAGATAAATTTTGCTTCTATCTAACTCTTGGGAAAGGAATCTGTATTGGGCACAACATTGTATTCACAAGAACTAGGGAGGGAATTTATCTTCATAAACATTTATGGTCCCTACATGGATATAATGTTATTTTGGGATAACCTATTATCTAAGGACCTTCAGAAAAAAAAAAACCTTGTCATAGGAGGGGACCTAAATTTTTCATTGGGTTTTTTTGAGATATGGAGTCCCTTCACACATAAATATAGTTTTCATATTATTTATTATGGAAGTTGGATATTTCTAGGATATTGTATATAGAACCTACTAAGATCAAACCTACTTGGATCAATAAGCGTGTGGGGTCAGCTAGAATAACAAAATTCCTAAATCATTTTTTGATATGTGAAGGTATGATGGAGTTCCCTGTTATGTTTAGGAAATGGGTTAGAGCCAAAGGTGTTTCTAATCATCTTCCAATTGTTTTGGAAATTGTCGGCGGTTGTACTAAACCTTCAACTCCCTTTAATTTCATCTCTCTTTGGTTGAAGGAAAGAAAATTTGTTGAAGTTCTCAAATATACCTAGATTCCTCATGATGATACCAGTCATGAATTGACCTCTATCAAAATTATTAAACACCAATAAAATATATCCCCTTAGCCTTATTTACATGGTTATCATAATTTAAACTATTAATTCAATGGATATAATAATAACAATATATTCAATGCATGTTATCACATGTGCAATCATATCATAGGGTACATATATCATATTTAGAAAACACTTTTTTCTAATAACATGAATGGCCTATTTAACACCTCGCAGGACTCAAGATATTGGAGTTAATGATAAGTACTAGAGGTTAGTTTTAGGGTTCACACTGTGGCCTAGAAAAGTACTAGGGATGTTATTTGTACATCATAATGATAATGTTAGGGAATAATCAACCTTGTTTACATCATATAATAATATAAAAAAATAAAATTAATACAAAGTGACAATGCATAGAAGGCCCAAACAACCATAGGGTTGTAACTTAGAGCTCAGATACCACTTGTAACACACCCAACCAAGCTCACGGGTAAGGAAGGGTGCATGGGCTCTCTTTAAGGTAAAGAGGGATTAATTTTGACCTTAACACAGTGGATACATTTGTTCAAAATGGTTTGGTCATTTGGTAGCTAATTTCAAATTTCTAGGTTAACTAGTTAAACCAACACCTTTTTAACTCAGCTAGAAATTTACACATAGTTTCATGACATAGTTTTAGAACCAAAGATAATATTTAGACCCAAATGCATGACCTGCTATGGGTATTACATGTACAAAAACATGACAATCCATATCAGTTATAAAATAACTGATAAAAACTTAAACAAACATGGTACTAACATCTCAATTGAATCAATAATATTTGCACGAAAAGCTTGCTCCTAAACAAGATCAGTTTTAACCATTTTTTTATTGATAAAAAAGATACAAATCCCATGGGAAATTATGATACAGTGAAAACCATATAGATACATATTTATTTCATTTATTATTATAATTCCTAAATCAGCTTGCATTTACACAGTAAAATATGGAAAACTAGCTGAAAGAAACACATACCTTCCCAGACTTTGTTAATCCAACATCAGAGTTAGTAACATGATTAATATATCATTTAAATTAACAATAAGTATGCACAATTATCCTTCATAAAAGATCATAATAATCATATATAAAATATTATAAGGTTATAAGTACTTATCTTGATATATGCAAGTAGCGTCAACATGACAATTTCTCTCCCAGTTGTATATCTCTACTTGGTGTATGTTTTCTTGCCAAAAACACACCCCCGAGTTGAGGTCCTGGAATCTCACACTAGAAGGTATCTTATAGGATGGAAACTAATGTATGATGAACTTCCTTCCTTTGTATTGTCCCTCTCTCCCAGAAAGGAAACCAGTGGTCAGTCTCAGGATTGTACCCCACTCCCAGAGCACCACATCCGACCTCCCAAGTCAAATATCAGCTCGAATCTCTACTAGAGAATTTGAAAAAAAAGAAAAAAAAATTGTGCTCATACCACAAGTCAAATCCCTACTAGGGAATTCACATCACATGAATAATACTACCATAAACACCCTTCTAGGTCCCTGCTTAGTGCATTCGAACACATGAATAATTGGTCTCCAAGACTAATAGATGGGTTCACTAGATCCTCCTAGATTTGCAAGCAAAATTCACCACAAAATTGTGCAAGTATGATGGCCAAATATCCATTTGAAATTTGCTACCCAATGAGATCCCTGCTCTTCTCTGATCCTAGACCTACATAAAAAATGAATGACCAACCTCCTCAGAAATTCAAATCACTTTTTACTAATTCAAATTGCCTCGAAGAGTCTATCTGCAAAGCACTAAGCAAGGACTCCCAAATCACCGGGGCTTCCTAACAAAAACTCACTGACTCATTCAATTCAATGAGGCTGAATCTAAAACACTGGAAGAGACATTTTCCTACTAGGGAATTCACATCACATGGATAATACTACCACAAACACCCTTCTAGATCCCTTCTTAGGGCATTCAAACACATGAAGAATTGGTCTCCAAGACTAATAAATGGGTTTACTAGATCCTCCTAGATCTGCAAGAAAAATTCACTGCAAAATTGTGCAAGTATGATGGCCAAATATCCATTTGGAATTTGCTACCCAACGAGATCAATGCTCTTCTATGCTCCTAGACCTGCACAAAAAATGAATGACCAACCTCCTCAGAAATTCAAATCACTTTTTCCTAATTCAAATTGCTTCCAAGATTCTGTTTGCAAAGCACGACTCCCAAATCATCGGGGCTTCCTAACAAAAACTCACTGACTCATTCAATTCACTGAGGTTGAATCTAAAACACTCGCAGAGACACTTTCCATGGTTGGTTAATTCAAATTCCTCAAAATTAGCTCCAAAATCCCTTAACTGACTTTAATTGACTTACAGTTTCACTAGTGTAACTAGAGACTGACTCAAATTAATTGACTATAACTCAGTTAAAATCAAACTAGCTCAAATTAACTGAATATAACTTAGTTAAACTCAAACTAACTCAAATTAATTGATTGTAACTTTGTTTAACTCAATTTAACTGACATTAACTCAATATTAACTCAATTTAACTGAAATTAACTGACGATATCTCAATTTAATTGAATAAATACTCCATTTAGAGTGGATTTACAAGAATTAGTTGCATGATTGACTCATGTTGCTACTACAAATGCCTCCCCAAAATTTTACATTTTTAGGGCCTCTCTTTACAATTTTGATTTTAAACCTTCCTTAGACTGGTTCTACTCCTTGAAATTTACATTCCATAACTTAGTTTTTCTTTGAATCAAGCCAGAAAACTTATTTCACTAAGTTAGAAAACTCAGCTTTTTCTTCTGGCATGTCGAAAGAAATCAGCGAGTCAAGCCGACACATAGAAAGAACTCTGATTTTTCATCCGATGTTCTTTAGCCATTTTTTTTCTTTCAAGATTTGGAACCAAGGCCGAAGACTTTATCGAAAACAATTGATGAGTTTATGCCGACAGTGTCGGTGAAACTTAGCCTTTCGAGCTGACACTATCGACGAAACTTACCTTTTCTTTCTGACACTCTTTATCAGAGGAGTTTCTTGAGTTCATCGAAATATCTTGTCGAGTTTTGCTGACGATGTCGGTGAAACTCAGTGTTTGAAGCCGACGCATTCAAAAAAATCTTAGAGGTTGCAGCTCACAGTTTTCATCGGAACACTTTTGTGAGTTGTGCAAATGGGGTCTTTATCAGAAGAGTTTGACAAGTTTTCATCGACAGCATCGATGAAACTTAGCCTTTTCAGCTGACACTCTCATGAAAAACTCAGAGTTTGATGCCGACACATCGACAAACTGAAGGAAACTTTCCGACAAAGTTTAAAATTAAGCGCAAAAATGACGTTACCATAATCTCATTTTGGACGCATGAAATTGCCATTAGACACTTAGAGCTTTTGGATTGTCTCACCAAGATCCATACCCACACCTATAGCTACCAGGTAGGCCCTTAAACTAATCTTTGTCCTATGTTATTTTAGGATCTTGAAAGGACTACATTGTTGGAGGTTTAGGGTTACTGTGATAGGTTTTTTGTTTTCAATTCTTGCGGTCTTGTTTTAAAATATAACCTCAACCCATAGGTTCTCTTGTTTTGAATAGTCAACCACCAAAATATTACAGAGTCTGGTTGCAAGAAAACCCTTGACCTCGCTGAGTGCTTTTCCAACCTGCTAGCCTGACCGTAATGGGTTTTGTCTCCACCTTTGCCACAACAGTTGGTTTTGTTATTCAAGTCATAGATAGGCATATGTCGAACCTCAATATTTTTAGGATGAAAATACTCTGGGATGGGTGTTGCACCGTCCGCATGTGGTTTAGATCGAGTTTTTCAGATGAGTATGTGGTGGTAGGGAAACCCTTGGTGGATTTCCTCTTTGAATATCGCTTCCAGTTAAACTCTCAGCCTAGGGTTTCTTTGCGAATGATTTTTTCCTCCTTAGGTCGACGATGTCACGTATGAGGTTTTTGTGGGTTTTAATTGCAAACTAGGGTTTCAAGGTCCCCCAATATGCCCTCGGTTTCAAGTCATAGAGCCTTTGGTGCATTTTATTTCACCTATGGGGGAAATCTATCTTATGCTTTAATAAAAGGGGATGGAAATAAGATTGGTAAACATTGTGAACAAGAACACAAGGAAATTAATATTAATTCTTTAAAAACCACTAGAAAATGATTAGACTCGAGTATGTTGACTTGTTTAGAAGAACAAAATGAATGTATTATAACAAAAAATATCACTCCCAAAATAACACCTACACCTGTGTCGATGCGTTTCATTTAAAGTTTGCCAAACATTCACCCTTGTCGCAAGTACAAAATGTCTAGGCAACCTCTGGGGAGTGATTTCTCTTTCCCGCACAAGACTATTTCTAAGTGGCTAGCAATGAAATGGTAAATACTGTCATGTTGGACACTAGTTGTAATCTCATCTTGTAAAAGAATAAGTGATTCTTTGAACAATGATTCAGATATTTTGTAGCTTGGCTTCTGATTCTGGTTATTCCATGTTAATGAAAATGCATGTTGTTCTTAAATCATTAGTATGACTAACACATCTATTGCTGTGACCATGCTATAGTTTCAACCCTCACCTCACACCATGCCTAAGAAGAGTGGAAAGAATAAATCCAAGACCACAGAGGTTTATTTAGACGTGGAAATTATTTCCAAGATGGAAATCATATATGAAGACACTAAGGCCATCATAAGGTTTGAGTAGGAGTTCATGTGGGGAGAGATATATCATATGATCAGAGATCAAAATGTACCTAAGGCAGGCCTGGAAGACATGACCTTATATGAAAATATCAGAAGATCTAGAATCACTAAGGCAGCCACGCGTCTAGAGATTTTTCCATGTGTTGAAGTAATCAGATGGATTCTACCTCGGATAGACCCATCCACAATGATGATTTCCAACATTGAAGGGGATGATTTTGCTTCCTTCTCTCCTGCATACATAGCTAGGGCCTTCAAACTACCAACCCCATGGGTTATGATGACAGATGAATGGGTTAAAAATGTGGAGTTGGAAATTATGGAATGTGGAAAAAGGATGATGGTTGTAGGTAAACAGCTATGACAGAAAGTGTCTAGCGAATATGAGACTGCAAGTTTACGTACCCCTTACAGGGTCATAGCCCTAATGCTAAAAAGGATCTTTGGCCGAGAAAATGGGAAGTTCTATAAGTTAAGTTGGATCCCATTGATGTACTTTGTGGCCTTGGATGATACAATTTTCAATTGGACGAACATTATATCAAGCAGCTTGTCCTCATGTATAGCTGCCACATAGGGAGGGATGACTCAACGAAAGTAAAAATTCTACATGGCTTCTTACTTGATAGATTGCATTCTCTGTTGGCATCAATTCCCAAAGCTCAATTGTGATTGCAATTACACTAAGACCCCTATCAAATTCTGTGGGCACATAAGTACTCAAGCTTCTACAAGATTATATGCGAGGAGTTTTTGATTCCCTTGTATGAACTAATTTTCCTCAAAGAGTTTGACTGTATGTCAGAAAGTGCCATGGAATTCATATGTGAATACAGGGATTATTACTTCTCTCAGGAAGGTACTTACCTGAGGATGTATGGAGGACCTAGAGCCCCATTGTTGATGACTAAATATGCTACGAACTATGTAGTCCACAAGGACGAAGTTAGAAATATGTTCATATATGGAGTAGGAAATTTCCTATTCGACATGAAGAAGACAATTTTCCCACCACTTCCCTTCTGCATAGGCATCTATAAATTCATGAGGGTAAAAAATGCATCTGAATTTGTAAAATATCTAGAAAATTTCTACTTTGGGGAAAAGAGTTTCCACAGAAATGACTCATTTGAAAAGGTTGCAAACCATTGTGTGTCTGTAGGAGTTCATTTTGAATACTCTCATCATTTTGATAAAGATGAGGATACATACAAGAATTCCTGCAACATGACTGCTCTAAGTAAGTATTTCAAGAAAATATCAGCACCATTGGGGGTAAAGGTAGCAACAACACCACAAAAAAGTAGAAGCAACAAGAAGAAGCCACAAGGAAGTGAGCAGAATATGCTCAGAGACTACATGAAGAATTTTAGAAGCAATAAGCCGAGGAGGATCAAAGGAAAAAAGAAGAGGAAGAAATATTACAAAAATAATAAGAAGAAAGAGCGCGAAGAGAAGCTAAGGAATTGAGAAAGAAGGAGTAAGAGGATAATGATAGAGAGAATTTGGACCAGGACATTGCCCAAGACAATCCAGTGGATCCTCCTTCCTCATCAAGTGACACGATCATAGGAGGCCACGTTCCTCTTGCAGAACTTGTATTGGTTCCTTTCACTCCAACCAAGCATCATACAGTGGCATTCTTTGACACTATATTCTTTGACAAGTCCAGGAAAACTATTGTTAGGAGGTCAGCTAAAAAGTTAAAGATCAACACACAACCTGATGCGATCACAGTGATCGAGAAAACCATTGTGGAACACACCAATCAAGACCCCTAATTCTTGGAATATGTAACTATAGAAGCCGCGCAAGCCAACACAGATAATGCTGACAAGTTGATGGAAGATGCAGAGCATTATAAAGAAAATATGATCAAAATGAAAGACACTTTGGTAAAGAAAAGAGGAGTAGGCCGAGAGTTATAAAGGAATCATGAGGCTACACTATCCGAGAAGGAGATTCTCCAAAAGGAGTATCAAGATCTAGAAACAGACATGGATGCATTAGTGGTGTAGATGACCATCATGGAGGGGGAGAAAAAGGATTTGGAAGACAAGGTTGTAGAACTAGAATCATAGAAATCCGCTTCCAACCAATAAGTGAGGGAACTCAGAACCCAAGTGGAAGAGCTAATGGCGTAGAGGGGATCCCTTGAGACTCAACTGAAAGAGCCAATGAAAGGTAGCCTGACATTACCTCTTTCCATGGTCAAGCTTTCTTTATCTAGAGAAAGATCCACCAGGTCCAAGTAAGACTTGCATAGGAGATATATAAAGTTAAACAGATAGAGAACATACTAAATGAAATAGCAAATAAATCATTTAATTTCAGAGCAAAACTACTAGAAGTCAGTAAGAAAGTTCAGAGCCAGTTGACTTGGGTGGAGGCCAATTCAACTTTTCCTGAATCCTTGCCTCAGAAGACAACAAAAGGTTTAAGAATAGAATTGGCACTCCAAGAATTTTCTAGAAAGTCCTCTATAAGATTGAATAATGAAGTTGAAAAAACTATGGAGAAATGCACATAATTATACAAAAAGATGCATCAAGTTTCTTCAGTTACAAAAGTTGTTGACTTCTCAAAAAAAGATCAACATATGGTGTATCTTCAAGACATATTGAATGAAGATGAACAAAACATTCATAAAATTGAAGTCATTAGTAAAGAAGTGGTTAAAACCTAGATTGCACAAGCCTTTGTTAGTAATTATCTCCTGGAAGACCTGTACATATTGACTCCACCAAAAGTGACACTTGTGGAGGGACAGATGGCTATACACGAAGTAACTGTAAGATTATTGGAGCCAATAGATTATCAGACCATTATAGGAGAAGCTAATGTGTGGGGTGAATACATTTCGAGACCAGTAGGGACTGCTTGAAATCTTGTATTTTTTTTGTTTTGTCACTTTATTTCATTGAGAGAAGTGAGGTTCTCTCAGCCTAATAAGGGGGAGATCCTGTCACGTTATTCACGTTATGCTAGCCGACATAAACAAAAAAAACATTACGTTAACCGACATAAAAAACAAATTATATTGTGGGTTCATATATTTATGTTCGTTAAAATAAAAAAGAATATAGAGAAAACCATGTCCCCTAATTTATCAAATAATAAAACTAAATAAAAAGTANACACTAAAGGGATCAAAATGTTTGAGGTGTAATTTTTTATGAACATTTAAAAATTTAAGATAAAAATAACTTACACCTAAAGAAATTGGATCCCTCTCGGTTCTTTCTAGATCCAGGTTTAAGATGGATCTATGCTGGTGTAATTTATTATTTTCTTTTCCCAGTGCAAGGAACTAAAGGACAAAATTTTGGAAGTCCTATAGAAGTTCTAAAGTCAGGGAAGTCAAAGAGTGATTTGCAATTTTATTATAAATATAGGTAGGAGGTAGAGTAGAAAGGACTTTTCGCTGGCATAAGGAGGCTAGTTTATTTGTAAGAAGAACTACTTTTTCTACTAATAAAGAAGGACACATTTTGCTGGGAAAGTACTGCACATGTTTTTTGCATGAATGATGTGGAATTACTTCCATTTAGTTTATGTTCGAATTGTGAGATCATTCTAACTCTCTATGACTTATTTATTTGATGATGAATGATTTACTTTATATATAATTCCTGTGTATAAATTGAGCAATACATGTTTATTATTTCAAAGCTATCTTTGATTATTTTTCTGCCGTAACTACGCATCTTGAATTAAAACAGTTATCTGTTAGAATTTTTGGCTAATAATTACAGAAAATTGCTCTTGGTATTTTAACTTTGCTCCCCTCGGGGATAGGATAAATTAGCTTAGAATAGAATAGAATGCAGTTGTTTTTCTTTTATAGAAGTGATTGAGGAGAAAGAGTGGTAAGACAAGAGATAAGAACCTACGCATATCTAGTGAGGTTATTGTTCACCAGTCACTTGCATTTAGCTTAGGCATTTTTCATTTCATCCATATAAAAGAAAATCATATAAACGATGGACCGATCCGCTACTGGTAAAAGACTTAAACAAGCTTTAATTCCACGGTAGTCGGGTCGCTAACCGTACGGGTCCCCCATTCCAAATGGTGAACGATCTAGTTGAGATCGATTATTGGGGAGAATCCCTACTATCGGTTCCTAGGATTTTCCAGGCATCAACAACTCTAGATAGTAAATTAGGCACATAAGACATGAGTGAAGTGATAGTGGGCCCCATTAACAACCTAGGAATATTCTCACCAATGAGGGTGTAATTACAACATGCATCTGCCATTAGGGGAATTTTTAGGTCTAAAATGGGCCTCACAAAAGATATAATAAAATATTGTAAGTTTGTCATTTTATGGAGAATATATATTTACAAATCACATTTTGCAATACAATTGATGTAACTATGGTTAAGTTAAAGTGAAAAGATGTGCACAAATAAAATTAATAAAAAATAATCTTTGATATGACTAGAAACATGAGTACTTTTGAATGCATAAATGTACTAACATAAAGTACTCATAAAATAAAATAAAGTAAAACATTTTAGTTTTGAATTGTAAATTAAACTTTTGTAGATAAATTTGTATTATACTTATTTAAAATAATTTATTTTATATATTTACATATTTAATATAAAATTTTAATCTTTATCCTTTAATTAAATATAACATTATATAGTATACTATAATTATTATAATATAAAATAATAATTATAATATATATTATATTATATTTCAATATAAAATGATATAGGGCCATTTATATATACACATAATATATGTGACTTTATATTACAACAAAAAGAAAACATAAGAGTGAATTATATATTATATGTATTATATATCTCGTAATAAAAGTTATAATATATGACAAAAGTTATAATATATGATGTAATATAATATATAATAATTTTATTATGTCATAAAATTTTATATATACAATAAAATTGATTTATTATATAAAATCTAAAAGTACTAAATTATCATTTTATTTTTGAATTTATGTTTGACTATTGATTAATAATATATTTTATATTCAAAAGAGAAAGTATTTTAAAGTCAAAGTATTTTAAGAGTATTAAGTACATAAATATTATCTTTGAAAGTAATTTATGAGTATTTTTTTCATTATGAGTATGATAACCATGGATTTTTATCCATCTTTTAGAATTTGACAAGTTTGAAGCAACTTTAACTCAAGCAATGTCACCTCAACCAGAAGGAATGATGCCATTCTCTAGAATTTGATTGGTTCTTGTAAAGTTGATTTTAATGATACATTTTTTGTTTTGAGGCCCATTTTTTTACCTCAAAATTATCCTAATGATGCAAGACATTAATTATGGGTTTTAGGACTCCCATGGTACAAAATAAATAAAATTAGGAATGATAGAGTAATGTTAGGGGAGCTGCAACTCCTAACCCCAACCCCTTCTCATGTGGAATTTCAAGACCTCCCAACAATGTTATTGTCGTGTTGTTCTAATAATAATAATAATAATAATAATAATTTCAATAATAAACATCACAATATCCATGGTTCATGGTCCAAGCACCTAGTGCCACCATAAAACAAATAATCAAAATCACAGTTGTCTGGGACTTACCCTTGGGATATTACAATCATAAAGGGAATGTGCTGAAGGAGCCAAGAAATGGACTCTATATTAACAAGTACTATGCTTGAGCCTCCAACTTAGGCCGTTAACTTGTACGTTATTATATATTTTTGTACATATTTTGGTTTTTCCTTTTGGTGTCACTAGTTTCCTTATATGCTTCCTCTTGGTTGGAAGATGTCAATAGAGTCCTCGATGTTCTTAGGATTTGCGAATGGTGTCAACCGTCATACACAGAACTTAGCTTCCACTACTTGCGTCATTTATGTTGATGTATTTGTAGCTTTGGACTGTATTCACTTGCATATTTTATATTGTATTTCATTGTACCTCGACGTTCCTTCGATTGGGAAAGTCATTAATATAATAAAGTCATGTAAAGTCATTGAGGTTAACCCTCCATTGTAAGTCGAGGAAATAGTACCCATAGTTGAGGGGTATTAGGGTTATTAATCTCTCCTAGTGAGGCCGATCCTATCGAGTAATTGTAAAGTGGAAAAATAGTATAAATAGAGAGTGAGACTCTCTATTTGAAACATACACTCACTCAACTATATCTCATGAGTGAGAGAGGAGGAGCTCACACAAGTGATAGAGAGAACAAATGTTGGAGATCATCTTTGTGTTTTTGGGTTTTACTTTTTCTATTGGTGCTCATTCTATCTCTGAGGAAGTTACGAAGTTTTCTCCTTTATGGTTTCCCTAAGGAAAACTCTTTGTGTCTCTTGTCTCTTGTGATTATTGTTGTGCATGTTATTCTCTCAGATAAGATCCTAGATCATATTGATTAACTGATAAAAATATAACATGGTATTAGAGCTAACCTAATAAGAAGACACTGTTCAGTTGCAAAAACTAGGGATTCTTACTTTTTGGGTATCTCTCCACAGATCATCAGCAAAAGGAGGCTAGGATAACTCCCCATTGAAGGGCGCTTTCGGGTGTTATATCATTTTGATTAATTCACCTAATATGTAATTATCAACCTGGGTTGGTAGGCTTAGAGTTGACACAAAATATATGCAAAGGTAGAGGGATTCCTATGGTGTTGTAGAAATATTTTAACAAATAAAATATCGAAAGATCTTTTGAAATGAAAAACCGAGTCTAACTCCTAAGAATTCAATTATTAAGGTAATTGAACTGGAACATAATACTAGATCAGAGTATAAAAAATACACTACTCTACTTTATAGACAATTACTAATGTAATAAAAATATATACAATACTACTTCTATACAAGAAACTACTTTTTTCTAGTAAGGTTTATTGAATAATTTCAAGAACTAATTATGCGAAGAAGGTTTATATTGGAAATATAGTAACAATAATTAGATTGATAATTATTTTTATAAGAAAATAACTTTAGACTGAAAAATGATACTATCAACAACTAACTTTTCAAGTGAAAGGCTAGGATGCAAGGAAGACCTAACTTATAAGTGAGTAGAAAACTTAATAAGAGAAACAAGTAGAAAACTTAATAAAGAAAAAATAATAAGAGAAGCAAGTAGAAAACTTAATAAGAGAATAAGGTAGAAAACTTAATAAAAATAACTTTGAATTATATCCTACAAGTCTCTTTTGGTAATCACATAGTTAAAAAGGAACAGTTCCTACTACTATGGACAATCTACAAAGTACTAGTATATTACTTTCTTAAGGATAACACATCTAATACTAAGTTTAACATGAAAACAAATAAATCAATTGAAAGGCATGATTACAAAATAGTACAACAGTATTAGTCAAAGGAATCAGAAACAAACAAAAGAAACAAAACATAACATAACTCAAACATGTTCAAGGTGAAAGGACAAAACTTTAATAAATAATCTAAAACAATCTAACTTTTAGTCTTAATGTTAAATAGGACCATCATCTAACTATTACAGTCAAAGAATACTTTAAAAACTAAAGAAATAGAGCTTTAAACATGTTCAAAACACATTAAAAACACTAAAAACGAAATGACGGACTGGATGACAGACTGAACTACAGGTCTGAAAGGGGTGTCTGAATGACAGTTTAAACAGGCTGTCCAAATGATAGTCTGCACAACTAAAATAACAAAAAATAACTTAAATGATCTAATCTTTAGCTGAATTTGTGCACATGCAAATACAATGCATAGAGGAAGTAAATAAACCTACTTAATGATCAAATTTGACAGCGAAATAGTCTTAAACTAATTCAGAAAAAGAAATCATTGCGTATTACACTAAGAAAAAAACTGGAATTTAACTTGAATGAAATTATAACAGAAAGGAAATGAACAGAATTGAATCTATTATAACTTGATTAAAGAAATCTATTCTATATACTTGTCAATATAAAACTGAATAGTAAAACTAGAAATGAAATGACTAGAAAGTAAATTGAAATAAAACTATGCGTGCAACTATCTATTTAACTTCGAAAATAAAACTATATTAATGCATTACAGAAAACAATGAAATACATGCTTACAGTAATTTGAATGAAAAAAAACTAGAAATCAAAGTATACTAACTACAAAAGAAAATATAACGAAATTACACAAGAAAAGAAACCGTTGGTTGATGAGGGGCCCTCTCAACAATCAAGGGTGATGCTTGGCTAACGCTTACATGAACACAATCATGAAAAATAGAACATAGAGATTCTATTAAAAAGAAGGAACATAGTTACAAAGTTCTTCTCTTAAAAACTGACTGTCTCACTAATGAATTGATCAACCCCTTAGCTCTTCGCGTGGAGGAGTTTATATACATAATGTTTACAGAGGTGAGCGAGACGACCCTTTAGTGGTCCACTGCTCTCTAAATTTAGTCAACCATTACTGCTATCAACTGATCGAATGCCAACACACAACGTTCTTCCTTTTCCATCGCACGTTAGTTCTTCATGGTGTGTGATGTGGTGTGAGGCTCCTTCTTAGCGTGGACTGGTGGTGTGGTGTTGAACAAAGGAGGCTGCTGGTGATTTATCTGGAATGAGAGCCATGCTATCACCCATAAGCATGGACAATAAAAATTTTCCATGCTTTAGCACTTGGGAATCTCTTATCAACAATGCCTGGTTAGCTCGGCGAACTGAATGGTGAGCTGGACAGTGAGTTGGATATGCTCTACGCATATCTAGGATGAATGCGTTGTCTATTTGTTGGCTCTCTAAAGACTATGGTCTGCAATAACAATCTCATGCTAACGTTTTAATGCCTAGAAACCTGCCAATGAATATCGCGTAGTCTAATTAGCGAGCTGGATGGTAAGCTAGACATGATATGCGCATATCTAGCTAAATCCATGTTTGTTGTTAGCTCTTCCAAAGACTATATCCCGCAAAAAAATGCATACATAAATTAATATATCAAAACATGCTCCAAATAATGTCAATTTTAATCTGTAAAATTGTTAAATGATAATAATAAATAGATTTTACATAAATCTTAAATTCATTCATACCTGGGGCTGAATAGTGACTTGCATGATAGAAAATATGCAAAAAGATGTTGAAACATATGTTTAAACGCATAATTTAACCACCAAAAATGATGACAAAACTGGGATCAACATTCCCCCAAACCGGAGAAATGCCAGGTCCCACTAAGCAAAAATAAAGATAACTTAGGAAGAAGGCGGAGTTGCGCTAGCAGCTGCCTTCGACTTGGAAGATGAAGGAGTTGATTTAAACTTCAGTCTTTTGGCTTGTGCTTTTACAATAGCATGTCTTTCATGTCAAATGTTGTATGAATATTTAATGACTTTGCTGAAGTCTTCAATAGTATTAACTTGATAGCTCTCAGGTTTGAAACTATTTGGCATTGCTTAACAGTTAGGATACAAGATTTTTGTAGAGGGTATAAGAAGAAAGTGGCTGAAACAACTCTACAAAAATGATGGTGATGAAAATGATGGAATAGAAAGAAGTTCGGCCTACTTTAATAGATCACGCTATCATAGCGAACCTTGAGACGTGTGCCATTAACGGGCATATGCATTAATGAGTGAGTTCATAAGGTTTGCAATTAGTTCAACCATGTACAAAGTAAAACTTTGGACAGGTTGAACGTATGAAACGAAAGCATAAATTGCATTTACAATTATAATAAACTTGATTAACAAGAATATCTGTCATTTGATAGTTTACATGCGTGATTGGGTAAGAGGATAGGGTTGCTAACAATGAAATGATGACTAAAAATATTCTCAGGTCAAATCGCGTCCACATGGAGGTAAAAATTATTTGCCAAAAGATAAAATTTGGTTAACAAATTTTAATCATAAGTGCTATAATATCACAATGTTTTATTCAGGTCGTCATTTGGTATTTCATTTGGACCATCATTCGATCCTTCATACAGTCCTCCATATTGATTTTTCTGTGAAAATATGTTTCATGCTATAACCAAGTTCCACTGCTTACATTATCCTGAAAATGCTTATCATTTGTCAAAGATAAACATATATGTCATAAATAATTAAAAAAAAAATTTAATCTTTCCTAATCCTCCCCCAAACCAAATATATGGCGTGTCATCAAGCCATACAAGAAAGAAAAATTGATTGTTCCAGATAATGAAGTAAATATTTCTATCATGCTATTATTATTTTGTAAGAAAAAGAAAAACTAACTAGTAAATGGAAATGATTCAGATATGAATATTCATAAAAAAATATAACTGTGCTTAGAAATACCACTTGAATGATGATAATATAACCAAAATAATGCCATAGGAAAAGCTAGTCATCCATGCCTCATTTTAAATATATCTTGTCATCACAAAATATTTTGAGTTTACCCCGAAGTGTGTGAGATTTACAGCTATGGGTCCCATTTCTAGGATAATGGCATCGTAGGTATTTGTTGAATTAGATGACTGGGCCCAAGCCCAAATTATAGCCATTCTCAAATGACATTATAAACAATTGGCCTTGACATGTTTATTCATAAATTCTAAAAAAAATTCTTTATATTATCAATGTTCTACAAACCATGTGCATAGTGGTGCATTAACTAGATCTCTTTTACCCGATATTTCCCCGTTGCTAGCAGGCCTGTTCAGTACCTTGACGGGCTTACCTTCGTACCATGCAAGCATAGTCTCGCTGCTAGCGATCTTGTTCAGTACCCCAACGGATTTACTTGCATTTATCGAGCTTCCTTGTTTTAAGTTATTACTTAGCATTGACCCGCTGCCAGTAGACCTTTTCAGTACCACGACGGGTTTGCCTTGTATGATGATATTAAATATATGGAAGCTGATTGGTACTAGAGCGTGTTAAGTCATGCTAAAAACATAATTCAATTTTGTAAAGTAAACTCATAAGTAACTTTTCATAATGGCCTTAACCATAGATCATGTCAAAAGAGAATAACTTAAAGTTGTTCTTTGTCGTTATAGTCCTTCTTCTTGATAAAAGATAAGTAATGTTTCCCAAAGGAAAAAATTCCACTTACTCTCGAGTTATCACCAAAATACTTGTGAGACAAGTTTTGATAACAAGTATAGGATGAACTAGTAATCCATAGGTGTGAGATGAGATTGTGAAAAATATGATAATGAAAGTAGGTCTATCAAGCAATTGTTCAAAAGAGAAAATAAAAAATATACATGTCTGATTCAAAATACCAAAAACCATATGAATCATAGAAGAGATGGTTAAGAATGATATACAGGAAATTGTTTTTTTGTATTGTCACTATAAGCTACAAATTTCAAAAGTACCCCGAGAAAGGTTAAGATACCTCATGAGTGTTTTAGAGTACTTCCCTTTTACAAATAATACTCCATGAGCTACTTATAGAGATAAAGTACTTGTAATCAAATTGCAAAACCACTTGTTAGATGATTCAATTTATTCATGAAAACATATATAACATTATAGAAAGGAAAAAAGGTCCCTTGTAAGCAATTGGTCAGAAATGAATCTTATTTATTCAAAGAAAAAAACACATATTTACATATATACAAGTGATGATAACCCAAAATACTTTTTTAAGGATCAGGAGGAGGAGGAATAACTTCCCCTTCAACCAAATTGGCCATTTCCTTCTGCTGCAAAACATTTTGTATGAAATCCTGTTTAGATGTTGGTCGGTGATAAAGTCTAAGTCTATGTCCATTTAATACAAAGTAAACTTGTGAACCATCAATTGTGACCCATTGTCAAAAGATGTAACTACTTCATATGGGCCCATCCAACGGGTAGTTAACTTTCCTTTAAAAATTTTAAACCGTGAGACGAATAGTAGTGCCCAATCTCCAATGTTAAATTGATTTTGTTTAATAAACTTATCATGCCATTTCTTTCATTGATTCTGTATTAGCATGGTTCTTTGGAGTGCATCTTGTCTAATCTCAACGAACTCATTAATCTGTAACACTCGTTGTTTCTATGCTTCCTCCAAATTCATGCCTAATTGTGCTGGCATACGAAAGGTCATAACTTGAAATTCAATATGTAAAAGGACTTGTTTTCCATACACTAACTCATAGGGGGTATGTCTGGTAAAGTTTCTCCATGTTATCCTATAGGCCCATAAGGCCTCCGGGAGTCTATCTGCCCAATCCTTATGATGTAAGTGAATGGTTTTGGTTAAAATGGCTTCTAATACTTTATTGGTTGATTCTACCTGGCCATTAGCCTAAGGGTGATAAGGTGAATATTTACAATGTCGGATGCCATACTTCGTAGTAATTTCTTTCATTAATTTAGAAGTAAATTGGGAACCTTAGTCTATGACAATTTCTCTAGGTACACCAAATCAGGTGAATATTGCTTCAAATAAAAATTCTACCACTGATTTCTCTGTAGCCCTAAAAAAAGCTTTAGCTTCTACCCATTTGGTGACATAGTCCATGCAAACCAGGATATACTTATTTTTACGAGACATAGGAGAAATTGTTCTTATGAAATCAAGAGCCCATTTCTCAAAAGGTTCAATCATGACCTGAGGTTGTAAGGGCATCTGATAAGATGACGTAGGTATACCCATTCTTTGGAAACTATCACATCCTTTAACATACTTAGCAGCATCCTTGAAAATGCTTGGCCAGTAATAACTAGAGTGCAACACTTTGTATGATGTTCGCTTATCAGAAAAATGTCCTCCACATGGTCCATCATGGCATGCATGGAGGATTTCTGTCATTTCATCCTCTTGCAAACATCGTTGAATAATAAGATCTGGACTGGTGCGAAAGAGGTCATTATCAACCCAAGAATAATTAGAACTCTGAACTATAATATGGCGTTTCTTGTGTGGGGACAAATGGTTTGGTAGTTTCCCAGTTGCTAAATAATTAGCAATGTCTACACACCAAGGGGTTTGAACAGACACAACAAACAAGTGTTCATCAAGAAAAGTGTCGTCAACGGGTTTAGCACCATCATCATGTTGAATGCGAGAGAGGAAATATGCTACTAGATTTTCTTTACCAGGTCGTTCAATGATGGTGATGTTAAAATCTTGCAATAGAAGAAGCCACTGGGTCATTCTACCATTGGTAATTGGTTTATTCATTAAAAATCTGATGGAAGAGTGATCGGTATGCAAAAAAACTTCATAACCTATAATGAAATGGAGAAATTTATTAATAGAATAAACTACTGCCAAAAATTCTTTTTCAGTAACAGGGTAATTTAGTTCGACAGGAGTCAAATTCTTGCTAATAAAATAAATGGCATAAGGTGATTGTCCATATTTTTGGCCCAGGACTCCTCCGATGGTCATATTAGAGGCATCAATGGATATATGAAAAGGAAGGGACCAATAAGGACCCCTGAGTATGGGTGACACCAATAGTTTAGCCTTTTAAAATTCAAAAGCATTTTGACAAGATTCTGTCCACTAGAACTCTACATCATTTGTAAGCAATTTAAACATTGGTGCAGATATTTTAGTAAAATTTTCAATAAAGCGACGGTAATAGATTGCATGAACAAGAAATATTCTTACCTCTTTTTGATTTTTTGGAGAGGGAATGCCAACAATTACTTCGACCTTAGCAGGATCTGCCTTAATTCCTTGGGAGGAAATATGGTGTCCTAAAACTATACCTTTGTCAGTAACATTTACATTTTTCATGACTAAGGGATAAATTTTTTTCTTGACATTGGATTAGGACCTTATCAAGGTTGTTAAGAGCCTCTTTAAAGGTATTACTGTAGGCTGTAAAATCATCCATGTATACCTCCACACAGTCATATATAAGATAATTTTTTTTTTCTAAGACTACTCGCTGAAAAGTGGCAGGTGCATTACATAAGCCAAATGGAAAAAATATATAGCCATATGTTCCCTAATGGCATGTAAAAGTGGTCTTGTATTGATCTTTAGGTGCTATTAAAATTTGGTTGTACCCACTCTATTTGTCAAGAAAGAAAAAATATTGTTTACCTGATAGGGTATCTAACACTGGATCAATAAAAGGTAAAGGAAAGTAGTATTTAAGTGTGCTTTTGTTTAGCTCTCTAAAATAAACACAAATGTGCCATTTACCTATTAATTTATTTGGGAATACCACTAGAGGAGACACCCATTTACTATTAGAGATAGGATAGATGAAACCAGCATTGAGGAGTTTTTGTAATTCTTCTTTTACTATATCCTTTAGAGCAGGATTCATCCTCCTCTGAGGCTGCCTTACAGGTGAAATGTTTGGATCCATATAAATATGGTGAATACAAGTGTTAGGGTGTATACCCTTCATATCAGTGTATTCCCATGCAAATGCTCCTGCTTGTTTTTTAAGAACCTCAAGAAGCTGTTCTTGTTGGTTTTCACTTAACCCTGCATTTATATGTAGAAATTTTCCAGGGCCAATTTCACAAGGTATGGTATAGGGTCCTGCATGCTCTTCAATTGTGAAGAAACAAGGTTTCTATATAAATGTTGAGAGAGCCATATTCTCTTGGAACTCGTCTCCAAAAATCTGATCGAATTGAGCAAAAGACCGAGGAAAATCTATACAAGTTGTTGAAGAAACAAACTGGTTTAATACACTCTCAGTGGTCTTCTTCTGAAGTGCCTAGGAGAAATCACTAGGGAGGGAGAGGTCATCAAATTCCTCATCCCCTAAAGAAAAAATTAACCACCATGAGTTTTTAGTTATTCGTTGTGATAGGGGGTATAAAATAAGTCTCTGTGTAGACAACCCATTGGAAATAGTCATCTCTCCATCCCTACATCCTATAAAATCATTTGCAGTATCCAACCATGGTCTTCCTAAGATAATAGGATGTGATTTAGAAGGATCCTTTGATTCTATGACCGCAAAGTTGACAGGCTATTCCCATGAGCCTGCTGATACAATAATATCATCCATGACTTCAACAAGTTTTACCATAGTACGGTCTGCTAGTTCTAGGATGGAAGGGGTAGGTTGGAGGAATTGTCCCAACTGTAAAAATTCTAAAACTATGGTGGTCATCATGTTGATGGCGGATCCTAAATCAATTAATGTATTTTCTATGGCGATATTGTTTACAACTACAGTCACTACTGGGGCTCTTGTATTTGTATATTTTTCAATCTGGGACTGATCTGTCATACATTCAGACATCTCTCCTATAACATGAAATGTGAAAGGGTCTTTTTGCTTCTTTTTTGGGCACTTAATGCATAGTTCCTTTATTACCTTGCTGTATATTGGTATGTCCTTGATAGCTTGTAATAGATGATTTTTGACACAGATATTCTTTAATTCATTCAAAATGTCATACTCATGATGAACTACAGGTTTTTCTATTACTAGTCTTTCCGAAAATGGAGGAAATTTTTGCTCCTGAATGGGTTGTTGTAGAGGATGGGTGTGTATTGGAATCTTTAGAATGTTCACATCCTTGAAAATGGAATCATTCATGGGTCCATTTGAATCCTCTTCTTCTTCATTTTCCTCATGAATGATGACTGATGACTTGGGTTTGTCATTCACAACTCTTCCAGATCATAATTGAATCTCAGTATAGGTACAGTCGAAATAAGGTATGATGGAAGATTTTGCAACTCAATGTTGTTAAGAGCTTGAGTTGGTTTATTATTTGGGTTAGGTATTGGTTTTACAGGTAATAATGTCGACCGCGGAGGTTTTATATTCTGGAAGTGATGAGGTTGTTGTCTGATGAGAGGAATTGGAGGCACAATTCTAGGCAAAATTTGTTGGAAATTTGTTTGGTGCTGAGGATAAGGATTATTAGGTGTAGAGATAGGTTGTGACTAAGGGTATGGTTGTCCTCTCCACCCTTGTGACCAATATTTCTGCTGCAAAAATTGAGGAGGAGGGTACCAAGGTGGCCAATTCTTCCAACTTGAGGTGTTCCATTGTTGAGGTGGTTGGCATGGAGGATAATAGAGTGGAGGTTTTGGTGGAGAATTCTAGTATGCTGGTTGGTCTCTAGGTTGTGAAGGAGGCCTCCTAGATGTTTCACCTAAATCCCCACTCTTATAGATGGCTTGCAACTTAGGAAACGATGGGAAATTTTCTGTTGGATCTTCCTCCATACAGATGTGACATATGTAGATGTTGTTTAATGCACATTCCCTTTGGAGATGTTTGTTCCTACATCTTGGACAAAAAATGCTCATTGCTGCTTGTTCTTCATCTTGCATTTTCTTGGCTTGTAAAGCATCCAGTTTAGAACCCATTGCTCCTAAGATATCGGACTTGAAATTCTCCAATAGGTTTCCTAACTCTATCCTTGTAACTCCACCTAAATTGGGAACGTTTCCTCTTACATTTCTACTATAAGGCTCCCGAAAGTTTTTCCCAACTTCCCCCCTACTTATAGAATAATTTTTACACATCTCACCGATTCGTACAAAGGTTTTATGAGAAATATCGCCAGCTTCCATGAGGTTAAGACTTTCTATCAAGTCCTCATAAATCGCTTTAAGGAAAAGTGTACGTACTGCATCTTCTCAGAGGTCAATATATTTTGATTTATGTAATGCATAAACAAAACTTTTGAGATAATCCTCTAGTATTTTGTCTCCAAGTTGTTGTATCTTGAATATATCATGTCGAGAGTCCTTAGGTTTGCAATACTCTTGATATTTTCACAAAAAGGAGGTTTTCATATCATCCCAAGTCCTGATAGTGGATTCTCCTAATCCCATGAACCATCTCAAGGCAGAATCTTTTAGTGTAGAGGGAAAGAGTTTTAGTTTGTGAGAATCTTGTAGATAATTATAGCTCCTACAAAGGATATTGAAATCGAATAGAAATGTGTCTGGGTCCTCATTACCTTTTCCATAGAAAGTAGGTAAGGAGGAGGCAGGGATGTTTTACATAGTTACATCCTGTACAGTGTCTAAAATAGGAAACCCAAAGGTAGCCTCAGTTTGATTTTCCCCTTCTCCTTCATCATTTCTAACTTCATCATGATCTTTGTTATCTCCCTGTCTCTCCATATAGGCTGGGTTTTTAATGTAAATATACCTAGGAGGCTCCTTTCGAGGTGATAATGAGGCATCCCAATGTTATTTTTTGGGAGAGATCTTCCTCTAATCAGCCGTGTTTTTATTGAATCCTAGAGGGAAAGTAGGTTCTACCGTGGATGTTTTAATTTGTGAGATAACTGGATCTATGGGGTTTCCAAAGAGAGATTTTACCCAGTCAGGATCAACAAAGTCAACGAAATTCAGATCTTCTACTAGTGAAAAAGTTGTATTATTTGGATTAAAGACTAGTGTAGGATTAGAGGTTCCTAGTGGATGATCCTCTTCAACTTCCTTAGGAATGAGGTCCTTAGGACCTCCTACTAAGGTTCCTTCTCCTTCTATGACTTCCCTAGTAAGATATCCTGAGAGAGTCTCCTTAGGTTTTCAGGTAGAAGTACTTTCGACGGGTGTCTTTAGATATCTTTATGCCGAGTTAGTAGTTTGGGCATTACGTCCCCTATAAAGTTAGTAGGAATTTCAATAAGTTTTCCTGTCTTAACAAATATACCCTGAGGATCTCTAAGTCTATTCATGAAAATATTAAACTAAAGAAAAACCTATGCTACTACTATTGCTGGATTTGAAGGTGTCTGTTATAACATATGCATAGGTTCTTACCTCTCATCTTACCACTCCCCCACCACTAGCCTATTGCCAAAATTCATAAAGAATTCTATCTATTCTACCTTACAGACAACCTCCCCAGCAACGACGCTAAAATGTTGGGTTTTATATCGTCTTGATCAATTCACTTAATTTTTAATTATCGACCGGGGTTGGTAGGCTTAGAGTTGACACAAAATATATGCAAAGATAGATGGATTCCTATGGTGTCGTGGAAATATTTTAACAAAAAAAAGATCGAAAGATCTTTCAAAATGAAAAACCGAGTCAAACTCCTAAGAATTCAATTATTAAGGTAATTGAACGAGAACAAAATACTAGATCAGAGTATAAAAAGTACACTACTCTACTTTATAGACAATTACTAAAGAATAAAGATATATACAATACTACTTCTATACAAGAAACTACCTTTTTCTAGTAAGGTTTATTGAATAATTTCAAGAACTAATTATGTGAAGAAGGTTTATATCGGAATTATAGCAACAATAATTAGATTGACAATTATTTTTATAAGCAACTTTAGACTGAAAAAGGATACTATCAACACTAACTTTTCAAGTGAAAGACTAGGATGCAAGGAAGACCTAACTTATAAGTGAGTAGAAAAATTAATAAGAGAAACAAGTAGAAAACTTAATAAGAGAAGCAAGTAAAAAACTTAATAAATAAAAATTAATAAGAGAAGCAAGTAGAAAACTTAATAAAAATAACTTTGAATTCTATCCTACAAGTCTCTTTCGGTAAATACACAGTGAAAAAGGAACAATCCTATTGCTATGGACAATCTACAAAGTACTAGTATACTTTCCTAAGGATACCACATCTAATACTAAGTTTTACATGAAAACGGATAAATCAATCCAAAGGCATGATTACAAAACAGTACAATAGTATTAGTGAAAGGAATTAGAAACAAACAAAAGAAACAAAACATAACATAACTCAAAACATGTTCAAGGTGAAAGGATAAAGATTTAGTAAATAATCTAAAAAAATCTAACTTTTAGTCTTAATGTTAAATAGGACTATCATCTAACTATTATAGTCAAAGAAGACTTTAAAAACTAAAGAAACAGAGCTTTAAACATGTTCAAAACACATTAAAAACACTAAAAATGAAACGACGGACTGGATGACAGACTGAACTACAAGTATGAAAGGGGTGTCTGATGACAGTTTAAACAAGCTGTCTGAATGTCAGTCTACACAACTAAAATAATAAAAAATAACCTAAATGATCTAATCTTCAGCTCAATTTGTGCACATGCAAATACAATGCATAGAGGAAGTAAATAAACGTACTTAATGATCAAATTTGACAACTAAATAATCTTAAGCTAATTCATAAAAAGAAATCATTGCATATTACACTAAGAAACAAATTGGAATTTAACTTGAATGAGCTTATAACAGAAAGGAAATGAATATAATTGAATCTATTATAACTTGATTAAAGCAATCTATTCTACATACTTGTCAATATAAAACTGAACAGTAAAACTGGAAATGAAATGACTGGAAAGTAAATTGAAAGAAAAATTTGTGCGCAACAAGATATTTAAATTCGGAAATAAAACTATATTAATGCATTGCAGAAATGTTGTAGGCACAATAGAGCCCATGTTTTCAATAAAACATGGGAACCCCAATTTTACATGCAAGGTAATTTTCTGAATTCCTTAAATCATTTTGAGGCCCCTATTATATTTGTTGTGATTTCTTTGTTTTTTAACTTAGCCAAATTTCTGAAATCTATGCATGATTTGTGCGTGTTTGATGAGTTGCGGGAGTCCATCTTTCAGTGAAATTGTTTCACCCCGCAACCTGCATTCTGCAAGTTGTGGGAGGCGTCATTTCGGCATTCATATGTTTTTGAAGTTCCACACTCCGCAACCTGCATCCCGCAAATGCGGAATGCAGGATACGTAAAGGTTTTTTGATGCATGGGATTTGTGATCCTGCAACCCGCATCCCACATCCCGCAAATTGCAGGTTGTGGGGTGCGGAGAGATATTTATTTTTATGCTTTTGTTGCATGTTCCCGTAACCTATAACCCACAAATGTGGGATGTGGATTTCATAAAGGTTTGAATACAATTTTGAAAGTTTATGATCCCACATCCCGCATTTGCAGAATAAGAGTTGCAGGAAGTAGTTTGATTTATGATTGTGTTTTGTGTTTCTGTTATACCCAAATCCTGTCACCACCATGTGATAAGACCTTTGACTTACATATTTTCCCTTAATCCTAGCACTTGGATTGGAAACCCATGTTGTTTGTCAATTCTACATGAAAATACTCAACACTGCACTTTCCTTGTTAACCATGAGTGGTACCTTGCTTGCACCGCCTTATTCCTGTTTTCCATAAGCGGTGCCACCGCTTGTGGCCTTTGGTCCATAAGAATTTCTTATCTGAACTGCTCTATCATAAGAGGATAAAATCGGTACCCTAGGTAAAATGGGAAAAAGAAAAGTTTCTCGAGGCTTCTAGATCATGGGCCTCGTGTCCTCCCTTATCCCTATCATTGTGGGTCAGCTGAGCTCGAGATCCCCCATCATAGGATCTTAGAGGCCACCTCATCCACAAATCTCTCAACCATCCCTATCCATTGAGCCTTACAAATACAAGCTCATGTCCATGGTTGAGGGGGAGAACTATAGAGGTATTGTTATGTTGTTGGTGTTGGAGCAGGGTCCCGCAACTACAGAAGAAGTTGCCAGTTTAGCGAATAGACAGTTTTGGCAGAGAGAAGATAAGGTAGAGCTACGACGCCGTAGCATGTTTCGAGCTACAGATCAGAGCCGGAAACCATGACTGTTGGGGCAGAAAATTCAAAGGAGACGACGGTACCTGAGCGGCCGAGAAGAAAGAGCTCACCCACTGCATTGAAGGCAGCGGCAGAAGACGGGAGGGCTCAGCTACCCTCATAAAGGAGAAGAAGCAACGAGGCCGAGGTATTGAAGACGAAGGATAGAAACAAGGAAGCAATGCATAGTACCCATCATCAGTGCCGGGAAGCATGGAAGACCACAGAGAGCTGTGGTGTGATGGAAAGAGGCTACCTCAAGTATAGATACGCCGACTGTCACTAGTTAGGGTTTTGGGTTATTGTTGGGACAGGCCCACAGTGTTGTAATGGCGAGACCTTCGGGCCAACTATAAAGGGATTTATTTTTGTATTGTAAAAGGTTGTTGGTCATTTTGTGGGTTAGACAGTTAGAGAATAGTTGGACAATTGTATAGAAGCCAAGCTCTGGTTCCGTTGCCGACCAGGTTCTGTGGCAGCCTGGGTATCCCGCAGCTCTTCTAGCCTGCGAGATTTCTATCTCTACGCAATGCGCACTTCCTCTTACTCACGATGACTCCAACCCCTATCGCATCACCGTGCTTTGGACCACACGTAACTACCTCCTACGCTAGATCCTCAACCGCAGTGCACCACAGCTTCTCTACTATGCGATATCGCCTCCCCGCGATATCCTATTACTGCGGCTCCGCATACTTACTGCTACTTGCTAGTTAGTAGCATGCGGTGCCACCACCGAATTCCTGTTGGCAAGAAGCGGTGCTGGTCCAGAACCTCTCTGTCAAGACCCCTACAACATGGTGCTACGTAGGCCTTATTCCAAGACCACTTTTTCTCGTTTTTGCAAAAAAATTTGAGTTGATTTCCTTTCAGCCCTGCACTGTTAGGATTGTGTGTTAGATTCTGATGTTTGTGGTTTGAAATTTTATGGTTAAATATTGGTTTGATTGGAAAATTCAAAATCTAGATTAGGCTTATTGATTGTTCATTCACTTCTGTGCTTGTTGGTTGTGATTGTGAAAGGACTTCTTGTTTTTTGAAAAGCTTAGGGTGTTAGTAAGATCCCTTTTCATTTTTTTTATATATACTGAAAGAAAAATATTTGATTAGCATCTTGGTTTCATTTTTTGTTTTCATAGAGAACTTCTTTTTCCTACATTAAAAAAGAATTTTTTTGACTGAAATTAGGTTATTATCATCATTGAGCATTAGACATTGGATATCTGATTGGCCTTACAAGCTTTCAGGCTCTTTATGTTCTTTTGTCTCTTATGCATTTAGTGCTATCTCATCAAAATAAAAAATATGGTAGTTTTAAGTTAGATTTATCTATGTTTTAAGAAAAATTGAAAAATAGAGTGCACATGCATGTAGTGTGCTTCTTGTTTTTCTTTTAAGAAAAGAGACTCTTCCCCTTTTTATTGCTTTCAGAAAAGAGAAATCAGTTTGGAAAGTGCTGCTTGTATTTGATTTTGTGTTCAATATTGTTGTTTGGAAATATTTTTGGTTTTGAAACAAAAGAAAATACTGTCTTTCCCTCCCATAGGTAGGCATACCGAACGGTAAAGTGAAATATTTGCATACGCATATTGCATGGTTTTACTTTTTCTGTCAAAACTCCATGCATTCACCTAACCGTCCACTTTAAAATTAACAGTAGTTATAGGTTAAAATTTACATAGAAATTTGAGTGATAGGTTAGAGACGTGTTTGGGCATCGTTAAGCGTAGGAGCTATCGTTATTTGTTCGCATTACATCCCGGGACTCGCACGGTTCTTCCATGTATCGTCGGTATATCGAACGGCCTTTCACATACCCTTGAGGTATATAGAAAGGTACTTAACATACTCCATTGTATATCGGAAGGCCCCTTGTGTACGATTATGCATTAGACAACACTACTACTGATTCGAGCTCCCACGTACCTTGAGCATATCGGGAGACCCCACTAGGATACCTTATCCATATGAGAAAAGCCCTTTGGCCATATTGCTTGGAGCCATACACTGAAAACAACATTTAGGGAGATCACTATGCATGTACCCTAGAGGTATATTGTGAGTGGCACCTTCTTGACAATCCTTGTGAGAGACCTGACTATCTGAACTCCTTCTGTTGTTTTAAGTTTGCTTCTTTGACCTATAGCTTGAGTAGGGAAATTTTTTGGTGTGTTTTCTAGTTTTTCAGACCCTAGGTTAGAAAGGAACTGTACAAAATGGCTGAGCTAAGATAGTCCAGAAGAGTACGGGGCTTGCCATCTGATTTTATTCCTGTTTCAGGAGAAAATCCAATGGAATCTATCGACCAAGGAGCTGCTACCACCTCCCAAGTGGGAGATAATGTGAGTGCAGAAAGTGAAGGTCCATATTCTTCATACTCACCTCCCTTGGTCCAACAACCTTCTTGGGGAAATACCTTGTTCCATTCTCCCATAGAAGGTCATGTTGATGATACTACCCGTCTGGATTATGGTCCCAATGCTCCATTTTGGGATACCTCTATAGGACAGGCCATTTCCTCATTTGGCACTTGTTTAAACTTTTCTAAAGAAATTTATCCAGATGAAGAAGAATGTAGACAATACCAGGCGACCGTTCTCCATGCACAGGATATTGAGAAGAAAATAGATGATATATTGGGCACACCACCACCACGTTTCGTAGTTGTACCTGTGGGATATTGTTGACTTGCCGATTCTATGAGACCCATTGAACCGATTATAGTTCGCACAGTGACTCCACACAACCCAGGACAAATTTCCAACCCCACCACCTCCTATATTATGTCTGTTCCTAATCCTCCTAGGTCTTTCGCACCTGGGGCTCAACCTTCAATTCCTGTTTCGTCATTACCTTCTAGTGTCGGGGGGAAACCCCCGGCACGACCTACGTTATTTGGCACCGAAATTGCACCTAGTCAAGGACAGACCTCTAATATAGAACAATATACATTTTATGTCCTTCCCACCCATACTAATATAGTTAATCCCCCACCCAGTTTAGGTAAGCCCTTGGGGGCACAACCTGTAACCACTCAATCCTCTGGAGGTTATGGTTATACTGTACCTATAGGAAATATTAATTATCCATCCAACCCTATAGGAATGTCATACATAGCAATTCCATACCCTAGTAATACTTTTACGCCATGGGGCAGCCTAACTGGTCTTACATGCTAGCTATGGGTGGGATACCTATTAATACTACGAGAGGTGCTGGAGGACCACCTTATGGAGGTCCTCCCCTTGGGGGGCTTGGTGGCTTCCCTCCTTATGGTCCTAATGGTCCTGGTGGTCCTGCGGGGGCTGGCGGCTCTCCTTCTAATGGCCCTGGAGGGTCTGGTGGCCCTCCCCCTAGTGGTTCCGGTGGCTCCGGAGGTTTACCTCCTAGAGGTCCTGGAGGGTTTGGTGGTCCACCTCCTGGTAGTCCTGGTTGTCCTAATGGTCCTGGTGGTCCTGGAGGCCCTGGTGGTCCTAATGGTCCCGATCCCAAAAATCAACCCCCCATGGGAAGATTTCTCGGTAGTTCTTCCTCGCAACAACCTGTCTATCAGTCTACTTACGGTCCTACTGGTACATATATGCCATATCAATATTACCGGTATGTGCAACCTAACCGTCAGAAACCTTTCCTAGCAACTTTGGAATTTCTTGACTTGTCCAAGTTGATTAATGACCCCATTTGACACAATCCCTCGTGGCCTCCCATTTCGGTAAAGTTACCATTGAACCATCCAAATTTCGATGGGAAGTAGGGAGATAATCTGAAAAACAAAGTCATGACATTCCATCTGTGGTGTTCTTCAAACTCCCTCATGGATGATTTATTTTGGTTACGACTCTTTCAACAAACTTTGACCGGTACAGCTGCGAAGTGGTACATTGAACTTCCACAAAATTTGTTTGTGGATTTTGGCTCCTTGGAAACCATGTTTCTTACACACTTTCAGCTCCCTATACATTATGAAACGGGTACTGATCTCTTAACTTCTCTGCAATAGAACACCTCCACCCACATATCCGATCATATCCATGAGTGGAGAAGGCAGAGAAGGATTATTAATGCCCCTATTCTGGATTATTTATTAGCTAATTGGTTTACCAAATCCTTGTTGCCTCCAATTGCTTGAGATGTGGCTATGGGCGGTGCCATTATTGAAGAACAAGCCATTAGTCAATCCCAGTATCTAGACTTGGTCTATTCCCAGTTTGGAACTCTTTATGACTTGATTCCTCAAGCTCCTTTCCCAAGCACCGATCCCGCAAAGCCACTAGTAGAAGTACCTGTTGATGGGATTGTTGGTTCAATCCAGTCCCCATAAGCAGCGAAACCTACCAAGAAACCCCAGACTACCACCCCTACTCCTTTGAATCCTAATTTTTTTGCTGAGGTTAATTCTATTCAAAGTACTCAAACCTTGGAAACTAATAAAAAGAAAGGTAAAAATAAGAATAAAAAACCTAGAAACCAATAGGAAAATCCAAGACCAACCAACAATGATAATGATAAAGGGAAGAGAAAAGCAAAATATCCATGTCTTCTATGCAGAGGTGACCATTTCACACAAGAGTGTCCCCGTCGAGACGAAATCTCCCAATTTTTGAAATCAAATCCCGCACCCACAATTCTCACGGATCCTTTTCCCTCTCAACAACAACTGATAGACCACATGTCTAATCAGGGTAACTCTAGTTCGTCAAAATGAATTCGTATAATGTCCTTGGATACCATTAGTCTACAAACTCGTAGTTAGAATTATGACAAACTTGTATATAAGAAAGAAGACCATTCTTCTTCAGGAAAATCTCCCTCTATTGGTTCTCTGGAATCCTCGTCTACTGTCCCCCTAACCATTGAGAAGCCTACTCTCGACATGATTTTGCATCCACCCAATAGTACTATTAGGAAAGCTGTATTTAACTCTAATGCTCAAGTTTCTCAATTTTATAATGTAGTTGAATATCTCGCTCAGGCACTTGTGCAATGTCTACCTTAGAAGTACTCCAAAGTTGTCTTATACAATGCAAAAATCTGTTAACGGTGTTAGGAGATTTAGACCCAAATAATAATAATTTGATTCATTTCAATATTGAGAACTATAAGTCTAGGATACCTCATAAAATTGCTTTTCAAATCATTACGAAAGTAGTTGGAAAGAAGGTTTTTAGAACGGTACTAGATGAAGGAGCTTCGACCTTGGTTTTGTCTCTGTCTTGTTGGAAAGCTCTCGGCTCTCCCAAGCTTGTAACATCACCTATGACTCTGAAATCCTTTGATGGATGAGGTTTCTATCCCCATGGTCTCATATCATCTCTCGCAGTCGAGCTTGAGGGAAAAAATATTTCTATTCAAGTAGAAGTGGTAGATTCCCTGTTAGATTACAACCCCCTTCTAGGACGAAATTGGTTTTATGCCATGACGGCTATCGCTTCAACAATATTCCAAACAGTCCAATTTCCTCATCTAGGGAGAATTGTTACCATTGAACAGCTTGATTTCTGTACGCTGGATGTTACTACCTCTATGGCTAATAACATCCCCATGTTAGGACAGTCCCCTCCTCCTTACAAGTCAATTGGGGTAGGCATGTTGAAGGATTCATCCCTTATGGGGATTTTTCCATCCACTCCTCCTAACATGGATATCGTGACAGTCCATATGATTGCATCATTTAATGATGATCCTAAGGGCAAACAAGTTTTTGAGTCCACCTCGTTGAGTTCACAAGAAGAAATGTATTACACCATTCAAACCCTTTTCGATGATCACGCTGATGACCTTCATCTAGTGGCTTTGGATCCTTACCATTGACCTTATTGGTTAGAACCATCTCTTCCTATTTTAGAATAGCTCTCTAATACTTTTCCTTCTGACGAGTCCATTATGGAGATCATGAGTACAAATGAGTCCATTTGGGAGGATCACCATCATAGATCCATGTTCCTCCCCAACACCAGTTTGGTTAACCATGATTATGCATCCCTGTTTCTTGCTAATATTGTCAACGTACCCCAAAGTCCCATATTGTTGCAAGACACAGATTCTAAAGGAAACCTTTGCAACACTACTCAGTCGAATCTGATTGACATACCAGCCAAGCCTGGTACCATTGAGCATGTTCATGTTGGGCAGAACTGCTTGGCAGATGAATCTGAGCCATATAAGGCACTTTTCAAAGAATTTCATGATAATTTTTCCTGGTCCTATGAAGAAATGCTGGGGATTGACCCATCCATTGTGGTCCACAAGAATAGAATCTATCCCACGGCTAAGCCTGTTAGGCAAAAACTAAGGCAAGTCCATCCACGAAAAGCCGCAGCTATTAAAGCTGAAATAGAGAAACTTCTCAAAGCTGGGTTTATTTATCCCATACCCTTGACAGAATGGGTATCGAACATTGTCCCTGTCAATAAAAAGTAGGGGACCATTAGAGTCTGTATCAAGTTTAGAGATTTGAATAAAGCTTGTCCTAAGGACAACTTTCCTACTCCGCACATCGATTAGATTATCGACAACTGTGCTAGAAGTGTCATCTTCTCATTTATGGATGGATTCTCTGGCTATAATCAGATTGAGATATTACCCACTGATCAGCACAAGACGACATTCATTTTCCCATGGGGAACCTTTGCATATAAGAAGTTACCTTGCTTAAAAAATGCTGGAGCCACATTCCAGCATGCGATGTCCTATGTGTTTCATGATATTAAACATATTTTTGAACCGTACCTTGATGACCTCCCTGCTCATTCACAATGACAGGAGGACCACCCTGGTCATCTTAGAGACATTTTCCTAAGATGCCATCATTATAATATACGGCTCAATCCACATAAATGTGTTTTTTGCATTGAGATGGGACATCTGTTCGGATTTGCAGTCTTTAAGGATGGCATCCAGATTGACCCCTTAAAAATTGCCACCATTTTAGCTCAACCAGCCCCAACTAATCTCCTTGAAGTCCAAAGTTTGCAAGGGAAGGCAAACTTTCTCCACCGTTTCATGTGCAATTTTGCAGAGAAAACACATGGTTATATGCATCTCCTTAAAAAAGACACCCCGTTCTTTTGGGATGACCAAGCTCAACACACCTTTGATAATATCAAACATGCTCTGACTCATTCACCCATGATACACCCCCTAGATTATTCAAAGGAATTTCTCTTGTATATTGTTGTCTCCGCTACTACCATTGCTATGGTTTTGGTGCAAGAAAATCCCAACGGTCAAGAGCATGTGATTTACTATGCGAGTAAGAATCTTATGGATTCTAAAACCTGATATTCATGCGTGGAGAAGTTAGCATTGGTCACGGTAATTGCTGTACAAAAATTTCATCACTACATTTTGCTCCACACAATCACTGTATTGGCAGACCAGAACCCTATGTATTACATCCTGACTCGTCAGGTGCTCATTGGCAAGTACTCCTGATGGATACTCATACTACAGGAGTTTGTTTTGGAATTTGCTAAAGCCACATAAAAGAAATCCTTGGTCTTTGCTGAGCTCATCTGTGATATTCCCTATGCTTCGATGAAATCTGAGCCCAGTGATTCATTTCTGGATGAATTCCTGTTCCTGATTAGCACTACCGATCCATGGTATGGAGATTTTCTTATTTATCTCCAAACACAACGATTTCAGCTGCATTTATCCCGTGACGATCACCACCGTATCCATCACCACACAAAATACTACCTCATCCTGAATGATACCTTGTATAGATGTGGGATTGATTCTATGCTCTGGCGATGCCTCACTCATGAGGAGGCTGAACATGTGTTGAACGATTGCCACTCTGGAGCATGTGGTGGTCATTTGTCTGGGATGGCTACAACCCAGAAAATCCTTTGCACTGGCTATTTCTAGCCCTCAGTCTTCAAAGACTGTCACGAGGCTGTTAAGAAATTCCCACCTTGTCAACATTTTTATCCCAAAAAGCGCACTCATCTTGCTCCGCTACACCCCGTCATTGCCGTTGGCCCATTTTCCAAATGGGGAATTGATTTTATGCATTGTAAGCCTACCTCGGTTGGGGGGCATGGTTACATCATCATAGCCATTGACTATTTTACAAAATGGGCTGAGGCCATGCCTACATATGCGGAAGATGGTAAGACTGCCACTCTATTCCTATTCAATCATATCACAGCTAGATTTGGATTCCCGCAGTCCATTGTTATTGATCACGAGTCACATTTCCATAATCAAATGATGGAGGAACTGAGTGCCATGCTATTTTTTCGCCATGAAAACTCTACGCCATATTATCCACAAGCTAATCGTCAGGTAGAGGCCATTAACAAAGTTTTAAAAACTATGCTTCATCGGATGGTTGGAGATCATAAATCCAACTGGCACCACATTCTTTTCTCTGCTCTTTGGGCTTATAGGAATTCTTTGAAAACAACTACTAGTTTCATGCCTTTCCAGCTTTTCTATGGACTCAAATATGTCTTACCAATTCAATGTCAGATTCCATCTTTACAACTTGTCATCGAACTTCTCCCAGACACTTCCGTAGAGGAAGAAAGATTTTTGTACTTGAATAACCTTGACAAGACTCAGAGAGATGTTGCCTTGGCTAATGAGGCACATAAGAAATGTGTCAAGGCACAGTATGATAAATCTGTCCAACCTCATGCCTTTAATGAGGATGACCTAGTTTTGACTTACGACCAGAGATATGACAAACTAGGGAAAGGAAAGTTCGAGTCCATGTGGTACGGTCCTTTCATCATTTCTAATGTTTTAGAGAAAGGGGCCTATGAGCTCATTGACTACAATGGAATCCCTTTAGGGCAACCTCGCAATGAGTTTTACCTAAAGAGGTACTATGCCTAGGTCTTTCTTGGATAGTATCTTGTACATATGTATATTGCTTGACTTTCAATGTGCTTTTAGTATTTTCAATATGGTTTTGAGTTTAGTGTCTGCATCTGTTTATACCATGTTTTGGTCATGCAGAGTAGATGGCTTTCTATGGCTTCATTGATGGTGCTTGCTGCCACACCTTGAATCTCACCTCAGCTGCTTGGGTCCTCTATTCCCCAGCTGAATATTTGGTCAGTTCAGGAGTGGTTTGTATTGGTCCCACTACCAACAACATCGCCGAGTATCGAGCAGTCATAGGTATTCTAAATGAAGGTGCCTCCCAAGATGTTCACAATTTGGTAGTCTTGATGGACTCACAACTCGTGGTTTTTCATCTAAACTATGTTTATACCATTAGAAATTCTATGCTTCTCCGCCTCTTCCGAAGGGTACGCTTGTTAGAAAGGTCATTTGAAACCATCACTTATAGGCATATCCCTAGGGAACATAATGTAGTTGCTGAATCATTAGCTAATTAAATCCTAGATTGGCATATTGCCCATTCATGACATTAAAATCAAATATGGTTCATTGTAAATAAACAATTAAAGATACATAAAAATCATGTAAAATACATTCACCATTTGAGACATATAAACACCAAGTAAAAGTCTGTATCTATCTATCTATCTATATATCTATATATATATATATATATATGAACATGTTTACAAAAAATAGGTCATGAGACCTCATCTGAAGAACGTAGGCTTTTAGGAAAAAATCACCATACAAAATCCTGAAGCTATCAGCTTTTAGTAGATATCTCATGCATACAATGTCTAGTGATGCTCGTGGTAGCACATCACTTCCCGGGCTACTCTACGTAGCAGTCTACTAAACCGACCTGGTACTCCTACTGTAGCTCTCTGATACCTCAGAGGGAGGTAATCAATGGAAGAGTTAGGGATGTCTAACATCAACCTCTCCAGGTTTTTCTCTAACTCCCCAGTCACATCATCTCTTTGTGGTACAAAGTGGGCCCCAACTCGTCTATCCAATGGGGAAGCTACCCTAGGTCATTATGCTCGAATGTCTACATGAAAATATTCAGGTCTCACTACTTAACATAAAAAATATAAAACATTAAAAAACATAAAAACATTATTTCCATTTTAGGGTTTCTTGCTTCTTACCGAGGTCACTCCACTGTCCACTAGGTGGGAGCAGTAGGTCAGGGTCTCTGCTGAAGTCTGTAGCTGCATAAACATAATCCTCCACCATGAGGATCTGATCTCTGAGCCATTGGAAGAATGGGTCACCAAACTTCACCTTCCCCTTTCCCGCTCCAGTACGGGCCATAATCTGGACCCACCTCTGCATATGGGGGTCCTGTGCTCTCATCTCTGTAAAGACCACCTGGGGTCTCATCTGTGGTACTCGCTCGAAGAAGAAGCAGGCTATAATGGAACCAAAACTGAACTGCTTCAGTTCCCCCTACTAACACTTACTCAGATGATCCTTGAATATTGGAAGCAGGGCTTCCACCTAGTTGAATACTGTAGGTGCCATGGACTCTATGGAATAGAGCATGTGTGCCCTAGAATCCTGGTGCACTCCCTGGCTTCCCGCTACTCTCTGCATCATAAACAAGATAGTCCATAGAGGTTCGTCCATCACTGCCTTTATGGGGATTTTATTCCCCGATTTCCTCCTCCCTAGGATATAGTGATGGTCTATCAACTCTTGTTTGGTAATATCCCCTCCTCGGGAACCTATCAATGAGATGGGGGCACCTCGTCTCAAGAGTCCAGTCAAGAAGTAGATATCCTCTACCTCTACTATCAGAATATGAGCTCCAACCTCAAAGTGTTGATGCTCCGGATTCCACATCCGAAGTATGTGCTCTAGAAACCGCTCGTGTGATACCATGCTGGGAGTCTGGAAGAATTTTAGGTGTCCACAATCTCGTAATGTGGCTATGCAACCCGCATTTCTTTCAGCGAAAGAGTCATCATTATCATGTTGTCTTTCCTTCCATATCACCATTTTTTATTAGCAAAATCCTACCCAAAACAATCATAACACCTATTAGAATCATTCTTAATCATTTAAATCCAAAGATATGATCTAATTTTGCTTGTGTTAACAATTTTGCATTTTCACGTCCAGCATCGCCTATGCACCGTTGAAGATAGGCGGTGGCACTACCTGTGCACTTTGTTTTCAGTGCGATTCTAGTGAGGTACCGCATATCCCACAAAGGATAAGAGTGGTGCCTGTTCCCATGGTTTAAGGGATTGCCATACAAGCCCAAAACTCCATCCAAAATCAAAATTGATACTATGAAAAGGAAGAATAGGGTTTTAACTATTACTTGGAACTGACGATGCTCAAATCCGATGGTGGAAACTCCTGATATCAGCAACTGAAGATCTGATTAGGAAAGTGCTCCAAATGCTCTCCACTATGGGTAAATAGTAAAACTATTTGATTTTTCACTATTTACATGACTTTTATACACATTTTTGGGTTTGACATGCTATAGTTTTGATTTAAAATCGCTTTTTACTCGAAATTTATTAGTCGTAATCCATTAATGTTAGTTATGAGTGCATTTAACACTTGTTTTTGAGTCGAGTACAGGATAGAAGAATCACAACAGTAAAGTTTTGGGAGTTTTTTTATGACTTTTTCATACTACCATAAAATGGAAAAAGTCGATGAGCGTTAGTTACGACACTTTGGTCACGCTCTTGAAACCTGGTATCAAAGGTCTGAGTCCATTTCCAATTCTTTCCAAGCTCATAAAAACTAACATTGTGTAAAGAAACCTCATGGAGTCTTCTTTTAATTCTTTTCGGGCTCCTTAAATACGAAAATATCGGTAAGTCTGTTTTCAATTCTTTCTAGGCTCGTAAAAATTAACATTGTGTAAAGAAACCTCGTGGAGTCCTCTTTAAACTCTTTTTAGGCTCCCTAAATACAAAAATATTGTTGAGTGATCTTGTCTTCTTTACGCTCGTCAAAGCATTTGAAGAGTCGTCTCTCCAATGGTAGGTTATCTTTTTTTCGATTCGGATGGACTATTTACGAAAAAGGAACACTCCAGACAATCATGACTAGAAGAGTTCTCTAAGGTATGATTTTATACTTTTTTGGGCCTTAGGGACTAAATCATACAAAAAATGACCCTTTGGAGTCTTCTTCCGTAATCGTTCAAATTCTCTAAACATGAATGATACCGAGTTTTCTTTCATTGGACTCGTTAAATTAAAAATTGAGAGATTCATTTTTGGGGACAAATCCCTCCTCTCTCAGGTTCGTAAAACATATGAGTTTGGACTTGTCTTTAGACGAGCTATACCGAGTGTTTGTTACCCTCTTTGAACTCATAAAAATTAAAAGAGGCACTCATCGATCATGATGGGGGAAATGGGAAGGGAATAATTTTGCAAATAAATGGAAGTAGTTTGTTGTTACCTTTGAACATGGCACTTGTCTGCATATCATTTCAGTCAATTGGGTATTCAGCTGATCTCTGTGACAATCCAATTTCATGAGTCATGCCATTCCTTTGAGTCTTTCAAAAGAATGCATTGTCCACTGTCATATCGTGAGTCTATCTCGTTTAGTCATGCTTCCAAGTCTTGTGTCACGCCACCCTTTGTTCAAGGGGAAAGTTGAAGAAGTTTACCTCTGCAGTCAAAACAGTCTCTGTGTTAGTACTTTTGAGTTAGTCTCGTGGTTACTACATTCACATCATTCCATAACTATGTTCCGAGTTTCATGTCGTTGATGTGGGAATCATCATGGCCCTCCTTCGATGAGACTATTCCCGTCGACATCAACTCATTATCCGGGAAATAGTCTTAGAAACAAAAAACTTAGTACCTTGAGGTCTGTATGCCTTAATGATAGATTCTCTCGCTCTTGACATAGGTTCACATAATTGACCTTTGATTGATAGAATTGACTGGGTGTTCAACATCAAGATATCTATTCCCACTCAGTAGATTGTACTAGGGTACCTTGGGAATCATTGACATCAATGGTGATCTCCCTTGCACTTGTTAATGGTTCACATCATTGACCATTAATCAAGTGGTTTCTACCATGTTCGACTTTAGATCATTGTAATCACATGGATAGAATCGTACTTTATGGAAGACAAGATGAAGACCCTGGTTATTTGTTTAGCGCTCATTGCTTTCCCCAGGTTGTGATGGATTTTTGTATATCTAGCATGGATCCACATTTGTATGGTCGTGGCTATGCTCAAATTTGTATCTGTATGACATATATCTACATTGTATGTCTGGTAGCTATGTCCAAGTTTGAGTCCTCTATCACATGGATCTACGATGTATTCTAGTAGCCATGCTTGTTTATTTCTCCCATGGATCTGCCTTGTATTGGTCTGCAGCCATGAGTTGGTTACTTGTTTCTATGAGTCAAAAATATTGATGTACTACAGATGCCTACTAAACGACATGCTCCGATCGAGCCAACATTTTCACCTCGAAGTGACAACTTTTTCTCTCAAAGCTCTTGTTTATCATATCCCTCTAAGACTTGCCATTTTGGGGGCATTCTGTGATACCCAAATCCTGTCACCACCATGTGATAAGACCTTTGACTTACATATTTTCCCTTAATCCCAACACTTGGAGTGAAAACCCATGTTGTTTGTCAATTCTACATGAAAATATTTAGCACCGCGCTTTCCCTGTTAACCATGAGTGGTACCTTGCTTGCACCGCCTTATTCTTGTTTGCCATAAGAGGTGCCACCGCCTGTGGCCTTTGGTCCATAAGCATTTCTTATCTAAACCGCCCTATCATAAGAGGAGAAAAGTGGTACCCTGGGTAAAATGAGAAAAAGAGAAGTTTCTCGAGGCTTCTAGATAATGAGCCTCATGTCCTCCCTTATCCGTATCATAGTGGGTCAGTTGAGCTCGAGATTCCCCATCATAGGATCTTAGAGGCCACCTCATCCACAAATCTCTCAATCATTCCTATCCATTGAGCGTTATAAATACAAGCTCATGTCCATGGTTGAGGGGGATAACTATAGAGGTATTGTTATGCTGTTGGATTGACCACTTGGCCCAAGCCATTTGAGAGCATAGAGAGAAAAGTTGGAGCTTATGGGGATGAAATGTTGGTTTCATGGAGATGTATGTTGACACTAAGGCTTAATTGGTTGTAAACTTCTCTATACATCTTAATGCAAAGCTGATTTCCATCCCACATTACTGTTGTTTTGATTTCGTACATGTTGTTAGATTCCTTAGTCACTAACATGGATAAGTAGATGCTGTTCTGGTAGCTTTGATGTGTTTGCATGTTTGATCTGGTTGCAGGTACATAGGTTCACTATTGAAGTAGCATTCCAGGTGTCTACGACATCCAGGGAGGGTTTTCATCCTTTATCGTTCACTCATTTGTTCTAGATCTCAACCATTCAGACCAGAGGAACAACTTCTGTTCGCAGAAGGTGAAATATTTCTGGTTATAGTTTCAGCAACCTGCAAATTGCAGATTGCGAGAAAGATGTAGCCTGCAAGTTTGAATCTCTTTTGTGAAATGGTCTTGATCCGATGGTTGGGATTGGTGTGTAAATATTTAGGTTTTGATTTTCTTTCTTCTTATCTTGCTTGGTTTATTAGGCGATTTCATGGCTTCCTTCATTATATCTTCTATTTTTTTGCTTCAATTTCTTTAGGTGGCATTCTTGAGACAAGGGCTTGAAGACATTATTCATTTTAGATGATTTAGTTCCTAGTTGCTTGCATGCTCTTTTATTGGTCGAGTATGATATTTTGCTTTCATTTTGAATCTAATTATTCTTTTTTCACGAAAACATAAGTGTCGTTTCCCTTTGATAAATGAATCTTATTATGTGTTTTAAGGGTATTTATGACTTGATAAATGTAAATATATATATGGAAATATTTTGTGATATTATTTATTCTTTTCCATATAATTAATTTTGTTAATTTTTCAAGTTATATTTTCTAACCTTAATATTTAAAGTTCATCATAAAATCATAATTATTAATCAGTTTCATATGAAAAATCTCAACAAAATACTAATGTGAATAAAATATTTTATGTGAGATGTTTGAATGAGACCATTTGGAATATGAGCTCAACTAAGATAGCCTGAGATCATTTTAAAAGGTTGACATGAATCTACTTTATATGAAGAAACATCTTTTAGCATGAATTTTTATAAAGTGAAGTTAATTATTTTATGAGAGATCATGTTTTTAATGAATTATAAAGTCAAAAGAGGATTCATCATGATATATCTCTATTATGATTTAGTTTACAAATGATCTTGATGAAAGTTTTGTCTCATTGTTATTTAATAAGGCTATGCTACGTGCAAAATACTTGTAGAGGAATGGAAGTTCACCAAAATATCATAACAAAATGATGATCGCTCTATTTGTAAACCTGAAAAGCTTAGCAAATTTAGAGTCATATCTTAAAAGTTTTAATGAGAATTACTCGGCGATGTTGCTGTTTACCAAATCACTAAAATTAAGGGAATAAGATGTCAACATGCTACTCTATTTTCTGCCACAAATTTGTAATTTGGTTGTTGAGTAATGAAGATGGAAATTATATCAATGCCACATGCCAATTAAGAAAGATCATGACCGAATGAGAATTGTAAATTGTTGTAATATATTTTCTCCACGAAGTTCGCTGTTAAAAGGAAAAAAAGTGCAATTCATGGAGATGCTCTAAATGAGATGCCTCCAACACATCGATTTCTTGGGATTCATGATTTCCAGGTGTTGTTCTCAGCCACAGATATCACGGATTCTCCGAGATCTGCCAGTTTGCCATATAGAAACTATCATAGACAATCTCAATAAATCACGATTATATTTTATGACTGAGTGAATTTCCAATAAAAGATTGGCATGAAATGTCACAATTGTGTGGGAACTCCACGTTACATTGCCAAACATCAGTGGCAAAGACATATCGGCCGTGTGTATGAGTTTTCTATGAGTTTTCCACATTTCACACAGAAAATGTATGCCAATACCATTCACAACAAATCCCTTGGATTGGCGAACACATGTTTAACCCTTTCTTTATCTTCTCCCTTCTCATTTGATTTTTATCAGTTTCGTATTTTTAGATTTTACTCTTCATATGTTAGTTTTATATTGTTTTGGGATTTAGTATGCTTGGATTTGGATAACACAAAATAATTTATTGTTTGATATGCAGATTTTGGCAGCAGGAAAGAACACAAAAACATTTTGGAAAACCAGATTTCCGTCATTTTCAACAAAGGATTTTCTGCAGCAAACTACTGGAAAATGAAGATGAAATAGAAAAATATGAAACATGGGTTTTTTGCAGAAGATACCCATTTACCATAATTGTGAGGAAGTTCCTGAAAAAAATGAGCCATTTGGGATATTTGAGGGGTTATCTGGACATATTTTATCCAGTTGTGGCCAGCTGTTATAGCTGATTTTACCACTCCAGGTGAATCACACTTGTATGGCCTTTCCCCTCTCCCTCTGCAGACTCCTTGGACCCCTTGGACCATTTTTTTCCTTTGATGTTTCCTTGACCATCCCTAGAAACATGTGAAAAATGATACACGCGACTTTTAAACCCCTAATTGCGTATATACGCGGGTTTGACCACTAAAACCGCGTACATCGGGATGTGTACAAAATACAAATCCTTTTGGAGTTTTCCTTGACAATGATCCGACTCACTTGACTCTTGGCCTTCCATATGCCTTGAGATCGCTTGGATTCGACCTTTCATTACCCCTTTGAAAAGCTATATAAGGAACTATTTGGTACATTGAAGGCATAAGAGAGAATTGAGAGCAAAGAAACTATAGTCCATTGTTTCCGGAACTTATGCTTGAGTCTGCATCCCTTTGTCCCTTGGAGCACTTTTGTGTTCTTCCCAAGCTTGCCTTTTGCTAGTGAGCTTGCTATCAAGAGATGGAAGATTGAAGTGGTGGAGACCCAAGTGGGGGATTCAGTTTCTTTGATTCGCAGACGTGCTGACAGAGGTTGTATCCATTGTAATATCTAATTTTATAATAATAAAAATATCTTTTCCTGTCCAATAATGTATGTTTGAATGAATATTTTATCCCTTGGATGATTTCAAATGCTTATACATTGTCGATCATATATGCTAGAATAGATCTAACACCAATATATATAGTATGCTTGTATTGTTTACTTGTTGTTGAGGAAGTAATCTATCAATTCAAGCTGAATTTGGAAAGCTCAACGGGGATCTACTTCAACCGTCCGGAACAAGGTACACAAGGTATGATCCTTTAGTGTTAGATATTTAATTTCTATTGTATATTGGAAAGGATTGATTACTGGATTTTCCAATTCTGTTACAGAGAGAAATTCCTATGGCTTGGGGTACCACAATAGACAGCTTGACAATAGAAAGTCCTTGAGCAAGAGCTTCATACTCCTCTTGAACTTTATGCTGGCCATTTCGCCAATACTCCCGTATGTCAAGTTGTAATTGCATTATCATGAGCTTTGCCTGCTTTATTGAGCTTTATGCCGGCTTCCCTGACATTGCGTTTCAGCCATATAGCCCGAGCTTGTCTCATGTCTAGCCATGCAAAGCCATTTTATATATCCTTTGTAGCTTGATTCCCTTTTTACCGGGAGGGGATTTTCCCCTGAGTTTCGATATCCTACACATGTGTCCTTGAATTGAGCATAGGTATGTTCCACTGCTTGGAACTAGTTTGTTTTCCCCTATGACACTCGTCTCCTCCTAGTTTGTAACTATAAAGCAGTTTTATTCTTTTTCAAGATTTTTAAATATTTGAAAAAGTAAAAAAAAAAAAAACCAAAAATCCGGACAAGGAAAGATGTTATCTTTGGCAGCTATCGAGTCGCATCACCTTCGAATAGAGCACCGTATATCACATCCATTGGTTTGGTTTATAGTTTTACTTTAGGAGCTATACTCGTTTATCTGAGTTTATCTCCACCGATTGGTTAAGCTTCCAGTCCCTATGGAGTCTCTGTCGATGCCTCCTGTGTCGCAGAGATGTCCCAATTTGTATATCGAGTATATGTTTCCTTTATTCAGTCACCATTCGCTGTTATTCTCTTGTTCGAAGGAAGTTGAAACCCGAGTTGGCCATTCCTCAGTTATCTTGACTTTGCATGCCGGCCATTCCCGGTACAGTTACTGGTTCATGCACCTTATGATCGAGTCCTTCCACATCATACAGCTTTGTTGAGTACCTCGTGTTGGATGATGGGGGATGCCTTAATGCCCTCCTTCCAACAGATTTCATCCCATCGACTTCAGATCAGTTATTCTGGGATTGGAATCTAGAGTCATTTTGAGTGCCTTGAGACTTGCAATCATCAGTGGCAGGTTCTCTCGCCATCGACAGTCTTTGGGAATACATCAATGTCCCCTGATCGATGGATCCTCTCATGTGTTCGACCTCAACACATTTATTCACACTTGTTAGTTTGCACTCTAGTACCTTGATTCCCATTTTCATTATCGGTGGGTGATCTCGCATCTGTTAACGGTATACATCAATGACCGATAATCAAACGATGGACTACTATGTTTGACCTCGACACCTCTATTCACATAGTAGGACATGTACTCGTAGCGGTTGGTGTAGAAGACCTTCCAGATTAGTGGCATCTCTTATATGCTACCTACTTGATCGTGCCAGTGTTCATGAGATTTCAGCTCCCGTGACTTGATTCCAGTATATGTCAGACATTTCCAGCTATTATGGAGATCTTGATCCATTGTATATCTTCAGCCATTATGGAGATCATGATCCTTTGTATATCTTCATCACGGAGATTCTGATGTATGTATATTGTACGTGGTGATGACCACTTATGTGATATCTTGTATCATGCCTATTCATGGCCATTGTACTCTTATGTGTCCGGGACTGCTATATTTATTTACAGTTATGTGCAGATTTGTATCATTGTACTATGCTGGTTGGGTGGTTGGTCTTCCATTTGGGATTCTTTATCACTCCACTTCTGGGATGGACTTATAATGTATTTTGGCCATCGTATGACCCCTCTGACCTCACACATTAGGGGGCATCTATTATAGCAGATTTTACCACTCCAGGTGAATCACACTTGTATGGCCTTTCCCTTGTCCCTCTGTAGACTCCTTGGACCCCTTGGACCATTTTTTGTCCTTTGATGTTTCCTTGACCATCCCTAAAAACATGTGAAAAATGATACACGTGACTTTTAAAATCCTAATCACGTATATATGCGGGTTTGACGACTAAAACCGCATACATCGGGATGTGTACAAAATCCAAATCCTTTTGGACTTTTCCTTGACATGGATCCGACTCACTTGACTCCTGGCCTTCCATATGCCTTGAGATCGCTCGGATTCGACCTTTCATTACCCCTTTGAAAAGCTATATAAGGAACTCTTTGGTACATTGAAGGCATAAGAGAGAATTGAGAGCAAAGAAACTATAGTCCATTGTTTCCGGAACTTATGCTTGAGTCTGCATCCCTTTGTCCCTTGGAGCACTTTTGTGTTCTTCCCAAGCTTGCCTTTTGCTAGTGAGCTTGCTATTGAGAGATGGAGGATTGAAGTGGTGGAGGCCCAAGTGGGGGATTCAATTTCTCCGATTCGTAGACGTGCCGACATAGGTTGTATCCATTGTAATCTCTGATTTTATAATAATAGAAATATATTTTCCTGTCCAATAATGTATGTTTGAATGAATATTTTATCCATTGGATGATTTCAAATGCTTATACATTGTCGATCATATATGCTAGAATAGATCTAACACCAATATATATAGTATGCTTGTATTGTTTACTTGTTGTTGAGGAAGTAATCTATCAATTCAAGCTAAAGTTGGAAAGCTCAACAGGGATCTACTTCAACCGTCTAGAATAAGGTACGAGGTCTGATCCTTTAGTGTTAGATATTTAATTTCTATTGTATATTGGAAATGATTGATTTCTGGAGTCAAGCTGTCTGTTGTGGTACCCCAAGCCATAGGAATTTCTCTCCGTAACACTAGCAAGGAGAGTTACTTCGCTTCTCTATTTTTTGTTTGTTTGTTTGCATTTGCCGATTTAAACTAGAGAAGAGATTGCTAAGAGAGGGAGGGGTGTCTCCAGATCAGGTAAACAATTTCTTTTTCTCTGAGATTATTAGACAGTAATCATGTGCAATCATAAAAGCTCTGTATTTTTACTGAAGCTAAAAATAAACTTAGAGATTGTTGTAGCAAACCATTATTGCATGTCTTTTGGAGAATAGGAAACGCCGCTGCCAAGGAATTTTTGACTTTTGGAGGAAGGAGGATTGATACAGGAGATCGAAAAACACTTCTGTTTTTTCCTAAGGTTTTGTGTAATTTGTTGCAAGAATTTTGAATAAATACAGTATTGCTGTTTCTTATCTCTTGTACTCGATCTATCAATTTCTTTGACAGATTCTAGTTTTCTTGTTCCAAATGATCATATAGTACCGTGATTCATTTGTAATTGATTAATGTGTTTGTTTAACTCAGATTTCTCTCTGTTATTTATAAATGCATTGATAAAGCTTCATGAAATTTATTTTATGAATTGTCTTTCTATTTCTGCAAATGTTTCAGCAGTAAGAGTTTTATAGATTATATATTGGTTTTTCAACTAACTTGAGCACTTGTAGGTTACATTGAATGATTAAATTCTGAATTTTTTTAAAATTTTTGTTAAACAATTGTAATTTGAGTAAGAAGAGTTTCATCTCATTTACATTTCTGTCAATGTGGTGAATTACTTGTTCTTCAAACAGCTCAAGACAACCTGTAATTCGTTCATCACCCTTTTCAAAGTAATTTAGATTTAGATTAGGTTATTCTTCATAGTTAGGTTTAAGTTTTCCTTTTATTTTTCTGTCATCAACTCTTTGTTTTCCAATCTGGAAAATAGATCCTCTGTGGATCGAATTCAACCATAAGCCAGTGGAGGCTACAAAAGTATCTGTGGGAGATTACCATCCCAAACAGCTCGAGGATATAGAAATACATGTGTGGGATTGTTTGACACCTTTAGCTGGGTTTTCTCTATGTGTTGTAAGCCTTGAAGACCCTTATTAGCCACATACTCAACTGATGCTTCAACAAATGGCGCTAGAAGGAGGGCGACTGACAAGTAAGGCCTTTCAGCTGTTTTTCTTCAAGTTCATTTTTTTTTTTAAATGGCTCATATCACTTTTCTAGATCATGCTTTCAGTTTTCCTAGGTCTACTAGAAGTATTCCTAGAGGGATAGCTAATTTCTTGCGACGTTGAGCTTCAACAGAGAAGGTAAGATCTCTGCATCTTAATAACTTTTTGAATTTAATGATATTTGTGATTTTATAAACGTATCTGATGGGAATGAGAGATGTAGAATGTTTACTGCTACTTTCGAAGGAATAATTCGGAGTTGGTATGAATTTATACCAGCTAAATCTATCCATTCATGGAAACAATTCACACATTTATTTCTTAGTGCTCATGAGAATTATAGTTACAAAAAACTTGGTTTTGAATTAGAAAATCTTCGTAGATACAAAGATGAATCTCTTGATGATTTCTTTTCCAGATTTATGATAATATGTTGCGGATTTCATGAGAGACACCAACTTTCTTAAAATGACATAATTTATTGGTTTTCCCATCTTAATTCTCTTTTTGACACACTTGATTTGGAAAAGAATGATAAATCTAAAATTAATGACATGCATATTGATAATAATTTTGGTTCATTAGTCGAGATTGATTTAGAATCTAATCCTATTAATTCTAGTCAAGATAATGAAATTGTTGTGCATGCACAAGAATTAGGATTTTGTGATACACAGTTTCATGAACAAAAGAATAAGGAATGCAATTCAACTCTTATATTAAGTGACGATCCTAAAACTCTTTTTTTAGAAGATACAGTGCGAGAAGAATTAAAGATAGGCTAGATCGAGCAATTGAATGTGCTAATGATGATTCTATTATTGATGTTACATTATCTTCTTCTCATGATCACTCAGGTCTCCTCATTCAAAATTCATTATTAGATCATATTTTTACTAATTATGTTTCTCTTGAAACAATTAATGAAAGCTATTTTATCAATAGAGAAACATTTAATTTTTTACATTCTGAAACTTATTTCTCTTTGTATCAAGATATTTTTTTTGATCAAATATTACATTTGTATGTTAATAATTTTCAAACTGATACTATGTTATGGTCAGATTTTGGTAGGATACAAAGTAAATCTTTTAAGAATGAGGGATGCATTTTTGTTCAATCTAGTTTATCTCTAAATCGCCATGGAGAAGAAAATAATATTCTCACTACCATTACTCATGTAATAAATGCATCTTCATCTACTTTATATCATGTCATTAAGGATTATGATTCAATCTGCAATATGGAAAGGGATACAATATTTTCTCATGTTGTATTAGATATGGGTCTATTTTATTGCAACTTGATAACCACATTTGGATATGATGTCATTAATTCTAAGCTTCAAATTGAAGGACCCAATGAGGTAATTAGGTTTAAGGTAATATGAAATTTTCATGTTGTTCCTTCCCAATTTATCAATGATGAAATCATTTTAAAGAATTCATTTTCCACTGAATCCCTTTCGCAATTTTTTAATCACATTCCTGATAAGATTCATTTTAGTTATGATCCTCATGAGATATCAGTTTTCCCCATGAATGCAATACAAACATCATGTCACTTCCAACATGATTTTTATGATCTGATTTTTGATTGGTTGGAAGAATCATTTGTCAAAAGGTTTCCATGCAATCCTTCATTCTTTGTACATAAGAAATTTCATTTGATTTGTCCTATGTTTCCATTTGACTCTGTTGAAACTTCCAATACTAATACATAACTTGTTTTTTTTTTTATAGGTTTCAAGTTACATAACTGGTTGCATTGGAAATTTGATTTTACCTAGATTTTGTTCATCTTTTAGAGTAGTATAGGAATAGGTGTAGAATAGTATAGTTTTTTTATCATTGCTTTAATTTTAATTTGATTATATCACTTTTTTGAATTGATTGATTTGGATTGGATTTCTGAGTTTGACAATAATTTGCATTGAGGCGAAAGGATGAAATGTTAATCATCGAAATTGATTCCAATTATTCTACAATTCTTTATTTTGAATCATGCTTTATTTATCAAATCTTTTTATAGGGGATTGTTGATATTTAGTTAATGATACTCTGGGGAACGTTAGTCATTCCAAGCCTACATATTTTGAAGTGTTGTATGTAAAGGAGTATTTTTAAAGGTGATTTTCAAGAAGAGATTATCCTTTTTCCTGTAGTGGAAAACTTTTCAAGTTTTACTTTTATATATACAAACTTAGTTGCATTGATCATCTTTCTAATTATCACAAATCAATACACAAAGCTATTCTTTTAAATTAGATTATGCAATTACATTCTACTTGCGTTGTTATCATCTCAAAACTCTTAATGCAATCCCACTCTCTTAAGGAGTATAGTGGCTTCCCTGTCCATTCAACAATCTCTTATGGGATTACCATTAAACGTGGTCCAATCCTTTTCTTTAACATCTCTAGGAGTAAGTTGGGAAACAGGAGGTCTTATTACAAGCCGACATGTTCATGATCATACCTTATTATGGAATGAATTTATTAATATCTGGTCATCAGGCCAGGTTACTGGCTTGTAGCCGCTAAAAGGGTTGCAAGATGAGGGGTCTCATTACGAGCCATCCCGCTCATTATTTGTAAGTCGATGTGAATGAAACTGTCACCAAGTCAGGGAAGTGGTTTCCAACATATTTCTAGGAATGCAAATCTTTAACAAGGATTGATAAGCTTCACATATTCAATTGATGGATGGGATACAAGTAACTTATTGGGTTAAAAGGTAACCCCGTCGAGGCTATAGACGCCTACTGGCAGCAGGGCCATGCCTATGGCATTAGAGGTAAAACATCAAGATAACATATTCTAGTCATTAGAAATTGTTCGTTTAGAGAGTGTTTCAATGAAGACTATATTTTGTTGGAAATCTAATCTATCAATGCTCGTCTTTATATTTTTCAGTGATAGTTAGAAAGGAATTTTTGTTTTAAAATATCAATTGCAGTTGGGTAAATATTTAAGAGGATGACTTGTTAATGTGGTACAGATATTTTTGGGGAAGTTTTCTTCTTGGTAAAATCCTCATCTTTCACCCCTTTATACACATAAAAATGTTATCTTTTCAAGGAAGAGATAACTGGTTCGTCCCAGTGTGTTGCCATTTGTTGTAGGGAGAACAGATCCCATGTTTTCAATAAAACATGGGAACCCCAATTTTACATGCAAGGTAATTTTTCTGAATTCCTTAAATCATTTTGAGGCCCCTATTATATTTGTCATGATTTATTTGTTTTCTAACTTAGCCAAATTTATGAAATCTATGCATGATTTGTGTGTGTTTGATGAGTTGCGAGAGACAATATTTCAGTGAAATTGTTTCACCCTGCAACCCGCATTCCACAAGTTGTGGGAGGCGGCATTTCAGAGTTCAGATGTTTTTGAAGTTCCACACCCCGCAACCCGCATCCCGCAAATGATGAATGTGGGATACGGAAAGGTTTTTTGATGCGTGTGATTTGTGATCCCGCAACCCACATCCTGCAAATTGTGGGTTGCGAGGTGTGGAGAGATATTTATTTTTATTCTTTTGTTGCATGTTCGCGTAACCCGTAACCTGCAAATACGGGATGCATATTGCGGAAAGGTTTAAATAAAATTTTGATATTTTATGATCCCACACCCCACATTTGTGGAATAAAGGTTGCGAGAAGTAGTTTGATTTATGATTGTGTTTTGTGTTTCAACAACCCACAAATTGCGGATTGCGAGAAAGATGCAGCCTGCAAGTTTGAATCTCTTCTATGAATTGGTCTTGATCCGATGGTTGGGATTGGTGTGAAAATATTTAGGTTTTGATTTTCTTTCTTCTTATCTTTCTTGGTTTATTAGGTTATTTCATGGCTTCCTTCATTATATATTCTATTTTTGTGCTTCGATTTCTTTAGGTGGAATTCTTGAGACAAGGGCTTGAAGACATTATTCATTTTAGATGATTTAGTTCCTAGTTGCTTGCATGCTCTTTTATTGGTCGAGTACGATATTTTGCTTTCATTTTGAATCTAATTATTATTTTTCACAAAAACATAAGTGTCGTTTCCCTTTGATAAATGAATCTTATTCTATCTTTTAAGGGTATTTATGACATGATAAATGTATATGTATATATATATATATGGAAATATTTTGTGATATTATTTATTCTTTTCCATATAATTATTTTGGATAATTTTTCAAGTTATATTTTCTAACCTTAATATTTAAAGTTCATCATAAAATCACAATTATTAATCAAATGATAGTTTCATATGAAAAATCTCAACAAAATACTAATGTGAATAAAATATTTTATGTGAGATGTTTGAATGAGACCATTTGGAATACGAGCTCAACTAAGATAGCCTGAGATCATTTTAAAAGGTTGACATGAATCTACTTTATATGAAGTGAAACATCTTTTAGCATGACTTTTTATAAAGTGAAGATAATTATTTTATTAGAGATCATCTTTTTAATGAATTATAAAGTCAAAAGAGGATTCATCATGATATATCTCTATTATGATTTAGTTTACAAATGATTTTGATGAAAGTTTTGTCCCATTGTTTAATAAGGCTATGCTACGTCCCAAATACTTGTAAAGAAATGGAAGTTCATCAAAATATCATAACAAAATGATGATCACTCTATTTTTCAACGTGAAAATCTTAGCAAATTCATAGTCATATCTTAAAAGTTTTAATGAGAATTACTCGGCGATGTTGCCATTTACCAAATCACTAAATTCAAGGAAATAAGATGTCAACATACTGCTATATTTTCTGCCACAAATTTGTAATTTGGTTGCTGAGTAATGAAGATGGAAATTATATGAATGCCACATGTCAATTAAGAAAGATCATGGCCGAATGAGAATTGTAAACTGCTGTAATATATATTCTCCACGAAGTTGCTGTTAAAAGAATAAAAAACACACTTCATGGAGATGTTCTAAATGAGATGCCTCCAACACATCGATTTCTTGGGATTCATGATTTCCAGGTGTTGTTCTTAGTCACAGATATCACAGAGTGTCCAGGATCTACCACTTCGCCATATAGAAACTATCATAGACAATCTCAACAAATCACGATCAGATTTTATGACTGAGTGAATTTCCAATAAAAGATTGGCATGAAATGTCACAATTGTGTGGGAACTCCACATTACATTGCTAGACATCAGTGGCAAAGACATATCGGTCACGTGTATGAGTTTTCTATGAATTTTCCACATTTCATGCAGAAAATATATGCCAATACCATTCACAACAAATCCCTTGGATCGATAATTTATTGGATCAAATCCTTGCTTCAGCAAATAATTTGTTGTTTGATATGTAGATTTCAGTGGTGGGAAAGAAGAAGTTACTGAAGTAGGAAAGAACACAAAAACATTTTGGAAAACCAGATTTCTGTCATTTTCAACAAAGGATTTTCTGCAGCAAACTACGACAAACGAAGACAAAATAGCAAAACCTGAAACATTGGTTTTTTGCAGAAGATACCCATTTACCAGACTCGTGAGGAAGTTCCTGAAAATAGTGAACCGTTTGGGAGATTTGAGGGGTTCTATAGACATGTTTTATCTAGTTGCGGCCAGCAAGGAGAGTCAGTTTACTTCTCAATTTTTTGTTTGTTTGTTTGCATTTTCCTCTTTAAACTAGAGCAGAGATTGCTAAGAGAGGGAGGGGCGTCTCCAGATCGGGGAAACAATTTCTTTTTCTCTGTAAATTTATTTGAGATTATTAGACAGTAATCCTGTGCAATCATAAAAGCTCTGCATTTTTACTGAAGCAGAAAAGAAACTCAGACATTGCTATAGAAAACCATTGTTGCAAGTATTTTGGGGAATAGGAAACATTGCTGCCAGGGACTATTTGACTTTTGGAGGAAGGAGGACTGATACAAAAGATCGAAAAACACTTCTGTTTTTTCCTAAGGTTTTGTGTAATTTGTTGCAAGAATTCTGAATAAATACAATATTGTTGTTTCTTATCTCTTGTACTTGATATATCAAATTTCTTTGACGGATTCTGGTTTTCTTGTTCCAAATGATCAGATAGTGTTGTGATTCATTTGTAATTGATTAATGTGTTTGTTTAACTTAGATTTATCTTTGTTATTTATAAATGCATTGATAAAGCTTCATGAAATTTATTTTATGAATTATCTTTATCTATTTCTGCAAATGTTTTAGCAGTAAGAGTTTTATAGCATATATGTTGGTTTTTAACCTAACTTGAGCACCTGCAGGTTACCTTGAATGATTTAATCCTAATTTATTTTTATTTAATTTTTATTAAACAATTGTAATTTGAGTAAGAAGAGTTTCATCTCATTTACATTTCTGGCAATGTGGTGAATTACTTGTTCTTCAAACACCTCAAGACAACATGTAATTCATTCATCACCCTGTTGAGGCCTGGAAATTCGCAGGCGGCAACAGTAAGGGATTCTCCCCAATCAGCGTTCCCAACTAGCCCGCTGACTGTTTGGTATAGGGAATCCGTCCAGTTTACGGTCCGGCTACCGTAGGTCAAAGTAACAACAAGGGTCTACCGGTTGCGGCCTGGTCCACCGGAATTTGTATTTTGACTTAATATGCAATGCTTATGCCTATCTAAACCATGCAGGGTGATGAGGATGCCGGGAACCACACAATGTGCTGCGCAGGTTCTTACCTCTCGTCTTACGTTCACAACACCTAAACCACATATGCAACTATGAACTAAGATGACTAACTACCTATCCCCGGGGAGCCAAAACAACCATTATTTAGTAATGCATTAACTTCATGTAGAATAAACACAATCATAGGTAACTGATATTTGTATTGACAGTACATGAAAGAGAAATTATTCCAACAATCAGATAGCTAACTGTTATGTGAAGCACCAGCATTACTGAAAGTGAATTTTCCACAAAATAAACCGAAAATCATTCAACGAGACATAAGTCATAGAGTTAGAACGATCTCACAATTCATGGACATATGCTGAAAAAACAAAATAGTTCATTTTCCTGCCATCCATTGCACACCATTTGGAAAATCCCACAGCACTTTCTCCAACAGGCAAACTACAATTCTTTATTGCAAAAAGGAAATAGTTCTTCTTTACAATAGGTCATCCAGTGTGACCGAGGGAAAAAAGCCCCTTCTTTTTCTCTCTTCCCTAGTTTTATACAAAAAGCAAAAAATGCTTGGGTTGCCCAAAGTGACCTTTGGGCTCCCCAACGCTTCAATTTCTCTCAACCCCTTACAAAATATTACATTATACAAAGTTTGACCAGTCCTTCTCACTTGGAGGGGCCCGCTTGGTCTTCCAAAAATTTCCTCCACGCTACTGCCTCAGCCGCGAGTCCTTCAAATGAGTGGGGCTCCAAGAATTGTATATTCAGCTCGAACTTATCTGCTTGGTTCCGAATAGCTTCTATTCTGGCCTTGTTCAGGTGCACCTGTTCCTCCAAAAGATGAATACTAATGGCTGCGTGTCCAATTTCATTTCTTAGGATCGGCTCATCAAGGGCTCTGATACATTAGACCTTGGCTTCATCCTCTTGCTGCCTTGTCTGCAACATCTCTGCAATTGTATCATGATCAGGAAATTCATGTAGCCTATGTTCAGCCTCCACTTGACAACGATTATAGGTGATAAGGGCTCTTCTAAAGAACTTTGTACATGCTCCCTTCGTTTTCTTCACTGTCTTCTGAAAGTCCTCTGCAGTAATAACAACAAACTCGATCAGATCATGATCCCGCTTCAAAGCCTGCTTATCCTTAACTGGTAGCTCAGCTGGGACTTCTTGATCATCTTCTACTCTGGTTATCCTTGAAGTCAGCACCTCCAAGATATCTTGTGATCTGTCCACGAAATAAGATGCTGTATTTAATATTTCATCCAGCCTGCCATCAATCTGCAAGATTTGATATCTTTCTTCTTCCAAGGCCGTTTGCAGTTGCAGCATCCTTGCCTTCTGAGTCAGGATGTGGTCTTTGACGGGCTGCAGATCTACCTGCTGCTCCTTGGCTGCCTTCAGCTGCTCCTCCAGATCTCTAACATATAAGGTATTGGATTCATAGATGTCCTTCTGCTA
>LPNX010875283.1:0-97431 GCA_001517045.1 Pseudotsuga menziesii | reverse complement strand
GTGGGGTGGCAGGACTGTCAGTCCTCACCCACATGCACACTCCACCACTGTTGGCTTCACGATGGCAAAGAAACAGCTACCATCTCTCCCGCAGACATTGGACTCTCTCCACAACGTTTTTGTTACTCATGCACTTCCAATTTCGCGTCCTCCCTGTAGGTTGTTCATCCTCATGCAGGGAATGATTGTTCATTTCTCACGCACGGGATTTTCCTGGTTTTACCCACGCAGTTTTTCCTCTGCGGATTTGCGGATGGTGCGGCTGTATCCTCTCCTCACAGGCTGATTTTGGGTTGCTGCGGTATTCCTTACCTGTGATTGTTGTGGTCTTCTTTGTGATTGAGTTCTGGTGCAAGACTCTTTCACACATAGACTGGGAGTAAGTAGTCTCTTCCCCAGTGCGGCCAGTGTAAGTCTTTTCCACGTCCTTAGTTGTCCAGGGCAGACTGTCGATTTCCCCATGTTGTGAGTGTGTTGCTGTTACATTTGGAACTGTTGGATTTCACTTGGAAGTATCTTTCCCCTGTGATTGTGTTTGTTGTTACGCTGTGGGGGCTGTTGTAGATTGTTGGGAGTCATTTTGGCCACGAGAGGGCCAAGAACGACTTAGAAATCATCCCCCCTATTTAGCTGTAATTGATTGCATACGTGCAATGGTTGGTCTTCGAACTGTGTAAGGAGCAAGGATGGGGGATTGGTTTGCTTGATAAACCTGGTGGCTGGAAACCACACAGACAGATCTAGAGGGCTAACTTTCTTCTCCACAACCCCTAATAGCACTGGAAGGGAATGCAGGGCCTGAGGGACTATGTAGCAGAGAAGGGACTGATTCCTTGTGTTGGGTGTGTGTGGGTGTCTTAGAATTCAGGCTATTTCTGGTGTAGGTGTTCCTGGCTCTGTAATGAGCTCACCAGCTTAGAATTTAGCCTTTCCCAACTCCTGGATGGCCTGATAAACCCAACTATGTTGGCTTGGCTATGTTTTTGTATCCTTGGCTATGTGTAAGCCTACTTGTTCCCTTATTCCTTGGAGAATCATGACCAGCTCGTGGGTGGCAGTGCTGCTGAGAGATTGAGGAGCACGCTGGCCTATGGTTGGGTGGAACGTTGCAGCGACGTAGCTAGTTGCAGATCGAGCTCTTCATAAGATAAGTGATCTTGTCCATTTTTACTTCTGCAACCCCATGTTTGTTGTTAATGATATGATGAACATGTTAAATGAATGCTTGTGTGAATGCATGTTGATTCCGCTGTGCATGATAAATAACTATAGTTGTGTATGATGAAAAAGGGAATTTGTGCATGTTTTACTTCAATGCATTTCCTTTCAGCATTTTGTTTCAGCAATTTTATGCATGTACATGTTCATGGGGCTCTTAGCCCGGATGGTTAACGCCATGGGTCGCGTCCTCTTCGTCGGTCGGAGGCATGGGGACGTGACAGTTAGTGGTATCAGAGCTCATGTTGCAGCATGGGCATACATGAGCCATGAAGTTACAGTGACAGAAGAAGAACTTCTTTCTACCCAGCAGAAATCAGACTGGAAAATTCAAAAAAAAATTGTTGTTTAAGTGTTGGAGCAATCGGAAGAGCTAGCAGGAAAGACTTCTGCCGTAGTGGAAGAGCTAGTACGAAATACTTCCGTTGTAGCGGAAGCGCTAGGTGGAAGCATGCCGACAGAGATCCGTTGGAAGGAAATCAGGAAAAATTTCTAAGTGTTTGACGACACCNAGCTAGTACGAAATACTTCCGTTGTAGCGGAAGCGCTAGGTGGAAGCATGCCGACAGAGATCCGTTGGAAGGAAATCAGGAAAAATTTCTAAGTGTTTGACGACCCCATCAGCGGGAAATAGTCGATCAGGCATCCGCCGTTGCGGACGGCGAAGCAACCTACGCACCCGACGGAAAACTCCTCCGATCGTCGATGTCGTTAAGAAGGTTAAGGCTCGAAATCGTTGACTATCAGAGGAAGAAAGTGTTCGTGTGCCCGCCGTTGTGGCATCCAAAAGCACTAAGTCTTCCGATAAGAAAGACTGTCGATTCTGATTGGGCTATGCCACAACAAAGTGAGCTGTCGATCGGAGGAAGATCAAAGCTGAGGAGCCGCCATTTTGAAAGTATAAATCACTAATTCTGCCGATGAGAAAAGACCGTCGACGCCGAAAGTTCAAAATTTTTCTAAGTAAAGAGAGGCCATCGGAAGAAGTTCATGTTTGGTGTGCCGCCGTTGCGGAAGCCAAAAGACTAGTCTTCCATTGTAAAAATTCTGTTGATACCGATCAGGTTGTGCCACCGATCAGAAGAAGAAAGAAGGTCATGTTCCGCCATTGCGGCTGCGGATGGAGCTAGTTTGCCGATAAAAAGGGAAAACTGAAAATTTTGGTTAAGTATAAAAACGTTGGATAAAGTTAGAGCTTCCAACAGCCGATGAGTATGGTCTGCAAAACTCGCAGTGGATTGAACGACCACCGTTGTGGCTGCCTAAAGAACTAACCTTCCGAAGGGCTAGAGGACCCGATTGCCGACGTTAGTGCTTAGCGGACCTAACAGCCGATGTACATTGAAAAAATTTAGTTGTTTCAACCGCCGATATAGCGGAGGAATTAGCGATTTGGGCTGCCGAAACGTGGGGTCAATAGCTGAAATGAGATCCGATTCTACAAGGAGGAAATTTTGAGTTTTCAATAGGATTTCCATAGCAGATTGTGACTGTTTTTCAGTGGTTTTCAGTGAATTTTCAGGGCTGAAAAATGAGAAAGTAGCAGCGAAGATAGACATTCTTTGATGAAGAAAATCTAGTGTTTGGGAAAACTTGTAATTTCATAATTTTCCAAGAGAAGGTAAGTAATGCTTGTTTACATCAATGTTATGCATCTAACACTTTTGTTACTAACACGTTTGCAGAATCATAGAAACCTTCGAGGGCAGTACTCCAGGTAGTGCAGTTTGACAAGTAAGTGGTGGTTCAGTTATGAGAACCCATGATGGGTATGATGCTCGGGACCTTATGAGCAAGCAGAAGATACCATGGAAGAATATGCAAATAAGTTTTTGGAGCTGTCGAGGTATGTCCGATACATCAGAGATGAAAAAGTGAAGGTCCAGCGTTTTCTGAGTGGATTACCTCAGTCTTGCAAAGATATAATTGAGTTTTATGAACGAAGAACTCTTGAAGAAGCAATAAGAAAAGCCAAGTATTGCTATGAGCAAAGCAAAGGTAAGCCGGATTACCATAAGGCATGGAAGGACAAGAAGAATGAGAATTTTGACCAAAGGAAGAAAGGTTTTAAACCTTCTAGCTTCAGGAATCAGTAGAAGCAGCCATCCCAAGCTGCAAGTAAGCCAATTGGAGTGACCGGAGAAAAGCCTAAAGATCCACAACAGAATAGAAGACCACTCCAATGTTGGAAATTTGGAGGACCCCACATGCGCAGGAATTGTCCACTCGAGAATGAGAGTGCAAGGCCAGCTTATAATGTTCAAGGAGAAGAAACACTGGGTCAAGTAGCAAGGGCAGTTCCTAGGATCTATGCAGCACTGGAGGACCATCAAGCAGATCACCAGTCAGCTGTGGTTGAAGTAGCAGGTAAGATTGTTGACCAATCTATTTCTATTTTGATTGACCCTGGTTCTACGCATAGTTACATTACTCCTAGAATAGTGGAGATTTGTGCCTTTAAGAAAGCAAAGCATAGGAAGTCTTGGTTAGTTCAGCTAGCCATTGGAACTAAGAGAAAGGTCAGTGAAGTGGTAGAGAAATGTCCATTGGTCATGAATGGATTGGTCACCTGTGTATATTTGAATGTTCTACCGCTTGGTTCCTATGATGTTATCATTGGAATGGATTGGTTAGAAGCTCACAGAGTGAAGCTTGATTGTTACAATAAGACTTTTGAATGCATGAATGAAGAAGGAAACCTAGTAGTTGTGAAAGGTATTCCAAGGGTGATTTCAGTACGACAGGTTTTAGCTATGCAATTAAAGAAGTTCTGTAGGAAGGGTTGCCAGTTGTATGCAGCTCATATTTTGGAGGAAACGGGAGATAAAACTCCTAGGGTGGAGGACTATTAGGTGTTATAGGAATTCAGGGATGTGTTTCCTGATGAGATCCCAGGACTTCCTCCAAAGAGGGACATTGATTTCACAATTGAACTTGTGCCAGGAGCAGTACCAGTGTCCAAGGCACCCTATAGGATGAGTACACCAGAGATGCTAGAATTGAAAATGCAACTGCAAGAGTTGTTGGAAAAGAAGTATATTTGGCTGAGTGTGTCCCCTTGGGGAGCACCGGTTCTGTTTGTAAAGAATAAATATGGTACACTCAGGTTATGCATTGATTACAGACAATTGAACAAGGTTACTGTGAAGAATAAATATCCTTTTCCTAGGATTGATGACCTCTTTGATCAAATGAGAGGAGCAAAGGTATTTTCCAAGATTGACTTGAGGTCTGGTTATCATCAGGTGAGAATCAAGGATGAAGACATTCATAAGATATCCTTCAGGACAAGGTATGGGCATTATGAGTTTGTAGTGGTACCATTTGATCTCACAAATGCACCAGCTACATTTATGTGCCTTATGAATAGTATCTTCAGCAGGTATTTGGACAAGTTTGTTCTTGTTTTCCTTGATGACATTCTTGTTTATTCTAAGAATGAGGAAGAGCATGAAGAGCATTTGAGAGTGACATTGCAATTGCTCAGGGAGCACCAGTTGTATGCAAAACTGAGCAAGTGTGACTTCTATAGAGATAGAATTCAGTATTTGGGTCACATTACCTTAGAGGAGGGTATATTTGTGGACCCTAAAAAGATTGAAGCCATTATGAATTTGACTACTCCAAGAAATGTGACAGATGTAAGATCTTTCATGGGACTTGCAGGATACTACAGGGGGTTCATTGAGGGGTTCTCCAAAGTTGCACATGCCATCACTTCTTTGCAAAGGAAGGGGATGAAGTTTGAATGGACATCGAGGTGTGAAGAAATTTTCCAAAGATTGAAGAACCTTCTCACCAGTGCACCAGTATTGAAGGTTGCAGATCCAGAGAAAGATTTTGTGGTATGTACCGATGCATGTGGACAAGGGCTTGGAGGAGTCCTTATGCAAGACAACCACGTGATATCTTATGAGTCAAGAAAGTTGAAGGAACATGAGATGAACTATGCCACTCGTGATCTAGAGCTTGCGGCCATAGTACATGCTCTCAAGACGTGGAGACATTACTTGATGGGTAGGAGATTTGAACTCAGAACAGACCATTGTGGTTTGAAGTATCTATTTGATCAACCTACTCTGAATGCTAGGCAAGCAAGATGGCTGGAGTTTTTATGTGAGTTTGATTCTGAAATCAAGCACATAAAGGGAAAGAAGAACAAGGTAGCTGATGCACTCAGGAGGAAGGTGCAAGAAATGCATGTGGCATCTCTTAGTATTTGCCAATCAGATTTGAGACAGCAAATTGTTGAACATGTTGCTGGAGATGAACTATATGAGCAGGTAAAAGGCAAGTTGCAGCAGAAAAGTCTTGAGAAAAGGTATGAGGGATATAAATTGGAAGAAGATGGACTTCTCACTTATAAAGGCAGAATTTATATTCCGAATGTAGCATATTTGAGGAGAGTTGTTATGGATGAAATCCTTCAAGCTCCATATTCTAGTCACCCAGGATATCAAAAGACAATTGCTACAGCTAGAAAGCAGTACTTTTGGCCAGGAATGAAAAAGGACATGGCTGAATACATTTCAAGGTGTATGAAATGTCAACAGGTAAAGGTTGAACATCAACATCCAGCAGGTTTGTTGCATCCTTTGCCCGTTCCAGAATGGAAATGGGAAGTTATTTCCATGGATTTTATTACAAGATTGCCGATGACTTGGAGACAACATGATTCCATCATGGTTGTGGTGGACAAGTTGACAAAGGTAGCACATTTTATACCGGTTAAGTGGACGCACAACACTGATGACATTGCAAAGATCTTCATGAAGGAGATTTTCAAATTGCATGGATTGCCGAACGCAATAGTATCTGATCGAGATGTCAAGTTCACTTCCAGCTTTTGGAAGGGGTTGTTTGCAGATTTGGGTACAAAGATAAATTTCAGCACTGCATACCATCCTCAGACAGATGGTCGGACAGAGAGAGTTAATCAGGTGCTTGAAGATATGCTTCGCATGTACGTAATGGAAAAACCAACCAAGTGGGAAGATTACTTGTACTTGGTAGAGTTCACTTATAACAATCGACAGTAGGCATCCTTGGGGATGAGTCCGTATGAAGCTTTGTATGCAAGAAGGTGTAGGACACCAGTGACTTGGGATAACACAGTGAACAGGATTGTGCTTGGACTAGAATTGCTCAAGGAAATGGAGCAAGAGGTTGTAAAGATTAGGCAGAATCTGAAAGCAGCACAGGACAGACAGAAAATCTATGCAAATAAGCATAGGGTGAACAGGGAGTTCAGTGTTGGGGATCATGTTTACCTTAGAGTGAGGGAAAGGAAGAGTTCCTTAAAGCTTGGAAGTTGTGCCAAGTTGTCACCAAGATATTGTGGGCCATTTGAAGTGCTTGAAAGAATAGGGCCAGTTGCATATAGACTTGCATTGCCTGCTAGCACTAGAGCTCATAATGTTTTTCATGTTTCTTTGCTTAAGAGATATGTACATGATCCTAACCATGTGATAAATTGGGATGTGATTCAGGTGGAACCCAAGGGAGAGCTCCGAATCGAGCCAATGTGCATCCTCGACAAGAAGGTCACAATGCTCCAGAACTGAGCCATAGGTCAGGTCAAGGTGCAATGGGAGCACTTCAGACCTGAAGAGGCTACATGGGAGATGGAGGATGCCATGCGATTGGCACATCCATTTTTGTTCAATTTTGCAGAACACTGAGGCGATACCAGTGTAGCATTTTGTTCAATTTTGTAAGCACTAAGGTGAGTGCTATTGAAGGGGGAGGGGAATGTAATGCCCCGGTTTTGACCCCGTTGCATTAAATGTACATGATCTATATACTGTAATGATCACGGTGTGGAGATAAAGGCAAAGGCCCCACCATTGATCAGTTATGCTATGTTTTGGATTTAAATTTGTCACCGATGGTATATCGGGGCATGCGGCATATATTGTGTTTGTCATCATGTAAATATGCATCTATAATTAATTAAATGAACCCGACCAACTACAATCGTGGTAACTAAAATGAGAAGGGGGCATGATTTTCACAAGGATGAGGATGTGGGGGAATTTGTCAAACCTTGGCCAATGGGGTAAAAATTCATGTGTCACCTTTCTTTGTTTACCCAACCACCTCCATTGAAGAATTGCTGCTGGTGGTTGAGGCAATTAATTGTTTTGGGAGTGGGGTGGCAGGACTATCAGTCCTCACCCACACGCACACTCCACCATTGTTGGCTTCATGATGGCAAAGAAACAGCTACCATCTCTCTCGCGGACATTGGACTCTCTCCACGACGTTGCTGTTACTCATGCACTTCCAATTTCGCGTCCTCCCTGTAGTTTGTTCATCCTCACGCAGGGAATGATTGTTCATTTCTCACGGACGGGACTTTCCTGCTTTTACCCACATAGTTTTTCCTCTGCGGATTTGCGGATGGTGCGGTTGTATCCTCTCCTTGCAGGCTGATTTCGGGTTGCTGCGGTATTCCTTACCTATGGTTGTTGCGGTATTATTTGTGATTGAGGTCTGGTGCAAGTCTCTTTCACGCACAGGCTGGGAGTAAGTAGTCTCTTCCCCAGTGCGGCCAGTGTAAGTCTTTTCCACATCCTTAGTTGTCCAGGGCAGACTGTCGATTTCCCCATGTTGTGAGTGTGTTGATGTTACATTTGGAACTGTTGGATTTCACTTGGAAGTATCTTTCCCCTGTGATTGTGTTTGTTGTTACACTGTGGGGGATGTTGTAGATTGTTGGGAGTCATTTTGGCCATAAGAGGGCCAAGAACGACTCAGAAATCGTCCCCCCTGTTCAGCTGTAATTCTGATTGATTGCATACGTGCAATGGTTGGTCTTCGGACTGTGTAAGGAGCAGGGATGGGGGCTTGGTTTTCTTGATAAACTTGGTGGCTGGAAACTACACAGACATAGCTAGAGGGTTGGCTTTCTTCTCCACAACCCCTGAATAGCACTGGAAGGTAATGCAAGGCCTGAGGGACTGTGTAGCAGAGAAGGGACCGATTCCTTGTGTTGGGTGTGTGTGGGTGTCTTAGAATTCAGGCTAGTTCTAGTGTAGGTGTTCCTGGCTCTGCAATGAGCTCACCAGCTTAGCATTTAACCTTTCCCAACTCCTGGATGGCCTGATAAACCCAACTATGTTGGCTTGGCTGTGTTTGTGTATCCTTGGTTATGTGTAAGCCTGCTTGTTCCCTTATTCCTTGGAGAATCATGCCCAACTCGGGGGTGGCAGCACTGCTTAGAGATTGAGGAGCATGCTGGCTTATGGTTGGGTGGAACATTGCAGCAACGTAGCTGGTTGCGGATCGAGTTCTTCATAAGATAAGTGATCTTGTCCATTTTTACTTCTGCAACCCCATGTTTTTTGTTAATGATATGATGAACATGTTAAATGAATGCTTGTGTGAATGCATGTTGATTCCGCTGTGCATGATAAATAACTATAGCTCTGTATGATAAACAAGGGCATTTGTGCATGTTATACTTCAATGCATTTCCTTTCAGCATTTTGTTTCAGCAATTTTATGCATGTACATGTTCATGGGGCTCTTAGCCCGGATGGTTAATGCCATGGGTCGCGTCCTCTTCGCCGGTTGGAGGCATGGAGACGTGACAAAACTAGTTCTGTGTGCCAAAATATCTTTCTACACCATTTTTTGCTTTCGGTGGTTAAGGAAGCAGAATCATGGGTCTGTTAGCTGCTGAAAGCTCTGATTTCGGTGGCTAATGAACCGTTGTTGCGTCCGCCTAAGCCACCGAAAGCTCTATTTCTGCAAAATTTTAATCAGCCTCCTAATCATCCCCTTTCAGTTTTGTTGTTGATCTTCTGGCACTTCTTTAGGCTGCCTAGGGTTTGGAAAAATAGCAGCATCCTGTGCTACCTCTGGATATTGAAAGCTTGATGCTGCCTCTACTAGGGTTTCTAGTCCAAAGTGAGTCTGAGAGCTAGGGTTTGAGTTGGAATTCTTCACCTATAGCCTCAGAAGTATGATCATCCTATAAAGCCTGGTGTTGTCCTTCATAAACCTCATATTCCTTTTTTGCAACAAAAAATACCTTCCTTTCATTTCTAGCAGGGAATTATTCAATTGAGTGTCTTTCTTGGTTAACACTACATTAGTTCTTTTTATCTCTCTCTCTAAAAATTCTAGTTCATATACTTTCCTCAACAACTGGTTGACTCTTTGTGACCTAGGCTTTCTAGAGGAAGCCTTTTCCACTAGTTCACCCTGGTCTTCTTTTGGTGTGGGTGAAGGAAACTCTTCATTTTCTACTGCAACCTGCTCTATTAGGTCAACTTCTTCCTCCCTTTCTTATTCTAAGTCTGAGTAAGGTAAGTTCAGAATATTTCCACTGTGTGTTGGAGCCTCCTTCTTATTTCCACTGAAGTCCAGGTTTCTTTTAGCTTGGTTGGTTTTAGAAGTGGGAAAAGGTTGATCCACTGTTACTGGTGACATAGCCCTCCTCTTCCTTTTTCCACTCCTGGGGCTGGTGGATTTCTTTGAAAGGGACTTTCCTTTATCTTTAGGTTGTAGGCATGTTTCAAACTCATTCCAAAATAAAAAATATGTCCATACTCTATTTCTCCTTCGCAGCAATTCTTGGACAATCAGTTGTATTAGGCCATGGCGAGATAACCTTCCTGCGATTTTGGTGGGCTAGGCCTTTACCTGGTGTGCCATCTTGGTTAAGATCTTGTGGAGGTAGAAGGGTAGGTTTAAATGGATTCTTCCTATAAAATGGTTCATTATCTTGAACTTATATATCATTACCCTATTGTACCTACCTTCACAGGTTATATACACCAAAATTACTTTCAATAATCGCTTCCACCTCTCCTCTAGCCATGTGGATGGAACACTTTTATTCCATACTACATTTTTGTGTTCAAGTTTTAAATATGTTCTGAACTCCACATTTTATTAATGGTGGTCTTAAGCCAGTTCTCCCCAGTTCTTGGGATTTCTATCACTTCATAAATTAGGGTTTCATCCACTAGAAACTCTTCCTTTCCTATCAGCACCTTGGAGCCATCAAAAAAAGGGCAAATACTTCTGCAACCTGCTGGTGTGAACCTTGGATTTTCTCACAAAATATGTAACAGCCTACATCTTTGAAGAATTGGAAGAATTCTGGATGTGATTCAATATAGCTGATGTCTCCTAGCTCCTATCTGAGGGCAGGTCCTCCTTTCTTCATCTCTGATCTATGCTTCTTAGTACATGCAAAAAATCAAAATTCAAACTCTGTGAAGGAAATTAGCGCGTTGGTTTCAGGGATGGCCTTAAGCAGTAAGGTGTTGAGTCCTGGAAAATCACAGGTAACAATAGTAGGCATTCTCCCCAATAAATGTTCCCAACTAGCTCGTTATTGTTTGGTATGGGGAATCCATCCGGTTTACGGTTCGACTACCGTAGATCAAGTAATGGTTAAAGTGTTTTACCGGTTATGGCCCGGTCCATTGTTTAGGTGTATTTTTTAGTTTTTTATCTTTATGTATGATGTGCAAGTGCTTAACTAAATGCAGGCGATAGAGATAATGAGGAGGGTCACAACGTGGTGCGTAGGTTCTTACCTCTCGTCTTACCTCTCTCGCTTCTCAATCACAAATAAATAAAAACTAACTAAGACTAATTAATCTATCCCTATGGAGAAATACTGTAATTAATGATGAGTAATATATTATATAACATGTATTAAGAAAATTATAGATAGCTGTTAACCTTTCCGAACACATGAATATCAATAGACAGATGAACAAAGAGATAGCTCATTGTTAATTAAAACATTAATTACTCAACTATGATTGTGGAAATTTCACAAAAAGAAACGAGAGCACATTCACAACATGAAAGAATTCATAAGTTAGAATGATCTCACGGTTCATGGAAACAAGCTGAAACAGAAGAAGTTCACATCCAACCAACCCATGGAAAACATTTGAAACTCCGCAGTGCTTTCTCCAATCAAAAAAGTAAATATCTTTATTATAAGATGAATTAGTTATCCTTACAATAATCTTGCCCAAATATGGTCTGAAAAAAGGTCCCCCCTAACTAAAACTTGCCTATATTTATACAAAAGGAAAAAACTCTTGGGATGCCCCTTGCTGCCTTTTGGGATTCCAACCTTTCTTTTACAAAAAATTGTCTTGTAGCTTGTGCACAAAAATAAATATAACAAATTACATTATTTATCAATATTCCAAAATATCCCACTAGGAGGGCCCAGCTTGTTCGTTCATGAACTTTCTCCATATATTCTCCTCTACTACTAAATTCTCAAAACCAGAAGGTTCGAGAAATCTGATAGTGATTTCATGCTAAGCAGCTGGGGTTTTTATACCCGCTATCCTGGTAGGAATCAAGCGCAGTTGGTCTTCTAGCAAGTGAATGCTCATAGCTGCATGTGTTACTTCAGTGTTTGGTATGTTTCATCCAAATCCTTGACTCGCTAGATGGCTTGTTCATCTTCGCTGCATTTGTCCTGTAAATGTTTCAAAAATGCTTCATGTTCTGGTAGTGCTTCCAATCTCTTCACAGCAGAGGTCTAACACCAATTATAGGTCAGGATCACTCTCCTACCAAATTCAGCATAGGCACCCTGTGTTCTCTTCACTGCCTTCTTTAATTCTTCTACTGCTTTACTGGAAAACTCCATCAGCTTGTACTCTTGCTTTATTGCCTCCTGATATTTGACAAGTATATCTGCAGGATGTTCTTTGTTTGCTTCTACCGAAGCCATCCTTCCCCGTAGAGTCTCCAAAATATCTTGGGTTCTATCCAACAAATATGAGGCTGTACTTACAATCTCTTCTAATCTGATGTCTATTTGTTAGACTCTAAGTCTTTCTTCCGCTATCTGCAGCTGTATCTGATGAATCTTCCTTCTAAGCATAAGAGCATGCTTCTTTAAAGGTTCAATATCAACCTTCTGCTCAGTAGCTGATTTCAATGAAGCTGCAAGTGAACTATTTTCTTCCTCCAAGGCTGCTATTTGAGTCTCATATAGCTTAGCCTTACCTTCTACGGTGATCTTCTGCTCCTCTAGATCTGTCACTTTACTTTCTAATCTGCTCTTTTCTTTATTTAACTCTTCAACTGATAACTCAAAATTATTTTTCTCAGCCTCCATACTCTGATATTACAGCTGTAGATTTCCCAACTCTACTGAAGTAGCCTGATAATTCCTCTCCATATTTTTTGCAGATACTACCAGAGCATCTTTATCCGCCTGCAAGGTTTGAAATTATTCCTTTGAAACTTTGACCTCACCGATCATGTCCTCATATTTTCTCTTCAGATTTTGGCTTTCACCCCTTTCTTTCTTCAAAGTTTCTTTCAGCTAGGCCACCCTTCTCTGAGACTGCTCGAGGTCGGTCATGATCCTATCCACATTGTCTTCAGTGGCTATGGTTAGAGCTACCCCAACCCTTTCTAGTAATCATGGATCCTTATGTGTACCCTGAACTACTATTTTACCAGTTACCATCATTCCTGGTTTACCCCCAGTGTCCACCTTCGTTTTAGTTATCTTAACAATTCTCTTCTTCTCTTTATCATAAAATATAGTATTAAAATATGGTACCTCCTCTCCTTCCATAGGCATGAAAGGAATTAAATCCAGTACAAAAAATGACCCTGAACCTCCTACTACCGTACTGCTGGGAGGACCAACAGGCTCTAATGGGTTACTATCAGTCTCATCATGTTCTTGTTTTGTAGGGTCTTTTCCTTCAGCATCTCTATTCTTGAGCTTTCAGGTGCCTTTTATGTTTGTTGTTTCTCCTTTTGGACACATTCTAATCTAAAACCCTCACTGTCTGCCTGCTTCTTCCGCATTTCATCTTCTTCTTGTTTTTTCCTTTCTTCTTCAACCTTCTTGGCTGCTTCCTCAGCTGCTCGCTTCTTTTCTTCCTCTTCTATCCTCAGCCAATTTTCTTCTTCCTGTACAAGCCTGTTAGCCTCCTCCTCTCTCTTCTTTTCTTCTTCTTCCTCTTGCCTTTTCTTCTTTTCCCCAAGATTTCCTTTACCACCCACAGTTCTTATTTTTTGCTTGAATCTTTTTCTAAGGGCTATCATGTTCTTAGCATTGTGAAAAGTCTACTCATCTTTGTCCCAAAAATTGGTGTACTCAAAATGTACTCTAGTTTCCCTGCAATAATCAGCTACTTTGTTATTTGAGTCATTTCTATGAAAGTTCATTTCACTGAAGTGAAATTATTCCAATTCCTGGACAAATTCTACTGCAGTCTTCACCCTTGAAAATTTCTAACTCCCAATGAAAAAAGGCACTGCAGGATATACTGCCTTTTTCAGTTCAAACAAGAAATTCCCTACTCCATCAATATATAATTGTCTAATAGCTCCTTTATGGAGTACATAATCGGTAGTGTATTTAGGGAGCAGAGAAGGGGCCCTTGAACCACCATACATCCTCAAAGATAAACCATCCTCTATTAGATAATAACTTCCAAATTCGTGCATAACCTTGAAGGCTTCTTCTGACATGCAATTGCATTCTTCCAAGAAAATCAAAGTGTAAAAAGGCATGATGAAATGCTCATAGATATCCTTATAATAGGTGTAGTATTTGTGATCCCAAAATAACTTGTAAGTAGCATATACTGGATCTCGATCCTTATCCCAGTGGCATTTTAGTGCAGGGAAAGACTGAGTGCATAGAATGCATTCTATCAAAATAGAGCTCATGTAGAATTCAGACTTCTTTTGGGATACTCCTCCCAATGCTACGCTGATGCAGGTTGACAAGCTATTTGACACTATGCTTGCCCAGTTAAAAATAGCAACCTATGTAGAAACATGATAAATAATAGGTATCCAACCAAACTTAAAACTTTTCCCATTAGCTCTCCCCAATATTCTATTCAGCATTAGAACGATGAATCTATATGGGGCAAAGAGATTTGATGTCTCATATTCCCTAGAAGGTCTGGTCCTAAAGTTTTTTCCTGGGATCATCATTTTCTTCACCATCTCTGCTAGGTCCAAACCTAACTACTTTATCTAACCTTTAGTCAGATAAGTCTGTGGTGATGGTAGATGATATGCCATGGACACATAAGTAGGGTTGTATGTAGCATAGCCTTGATTCTCGATATTCACTAGGATCATCCTTGTCACATCTGCCCTGGGCAGAATCCAGCCTATTACTTTTGAGCATGGAAACAGCTCAGGCCTCGTAGCCACTATCATCAGGGCTGACCTCTCAATATTCGTATATATGTACATGTCTTCAAAACTAGCATCAAGGACACTTTGGCTTGAAATCATTCTATACACTTCTCCCCACTTGTATTCTGGTTCAACCCCAGTAGTAGCTTTAGTGTCTTCATAAATGAATTCTACCTTGGTTATAACTTCTACTTAAGGGTCTTCTGTTAGAATAATCAACCCATAGTTAGCTACCTTAGACATTAATTTAATTATTTTTGTCTTATCTGCCTAGTTCATGTGTCCCACCTTATGCAAGTTGTCAATTACCTATCCATAGTGGTCCAACTTGCCTAATTTGACCCATCTAGTGCTTGGGAAACCTCAAGGAATCAATTCTACTTTATTCCTGGTCTCCTAGGCACCCTTCTGCTTTTTCTACTTTATTGCCTGCTTTTTCAGTGTTTTAAGGCAATAGGGAAAGTTTGACTAGGTGAGGTGAACTATTTTTTTGTCCTCTCCATCCTCCACTCTTTTCTCCTTGGAAAAGCATGTATGAGTTTTCATTCCATCACTCTTTATCTTGCGTAAGCCATTTTTCTAATTCGTGAGCTCCATGACAGATTTGGGATCAGCTTTTTACACCTATGGGGGATTTGCTTAATTTTAGTAAGCCTGCTTTATGCTAGATTTGAATTGATCCTCATGCATTCGAATCCCTGATGTATTTTATTTATTTAGAAACCTATTATGTTACAGGGTTGGCTATTGTACACTGAGTTAATACAGTTTATTGTTCAGCTCCAATTTCAGTCTCTTTTGTGAGTGATTTTGCATGATCAATTGTTAATTGTTGTGAGTAAAATTAATCTATCACTGGGTTCAATTTACACATGGTATTACAGCCATTGTAGATCGATTTATCTCCTTCAAAAAAAAATTGTAGGTTCGACATCAGTGACTGGGATCCTTCTACTGACAGTCGGGACAGATTTTCTAAGCTATGGATCAATCACAGAAAACTATCTTGACTCCCTTCAATTATTTGAATGGAAAGCAGATATGGATATACTGTTGAGAGTGAAAGGCATATACAGGGTGACTATGGCAACAGAAGCAGAGCCCAATGCAGCTGCAGAGAAGATAAAATGTCACAACAAGAGGGATGAGGCCTATGGTCTCCTGTGTCTGAGTATTTCCAAAGACATCCTTTTCCATATTGATGGATTGACATCACTGAATGAAGTATGGGAGAATATTTTTGATCTTTTTGGAAAGACAGATGAGATGAGGGGACATCAAATCGAAAATGAGCTGATTTCTCTGAGTCCAAATAGCTTTGAATCCCTGCAGCTATATTTCTCCAAGTTCAAAGCACTTGTTTTGCAGCTGAAACAGTGTGGAATAGAAAAGAAGGATGATCAGCTCATCCTAGCCATTCTCTCGAAGCTAGGCACTGACTATTCAGTGTTTTTTTTTACCTTCTATGCCACAAAACTGACAGCTCGAACCTGGAAGATGCCTAGCCTTGCAGATTTCATGGAATCTCTCACACAAGAACAAGACAAGCTGGTGATGATGGGCACCATCAAACCATCCAAAGATCAAGATTTGATTGCTGGAGATTCGAAGGTGGATTCAAAAAGCAAAAATAAATCTAAAAAACCACCTGAGCAAAAGAGAGACAAGAAACAGTCTCCGGAGGAGCCACAAGGTTCCAAGAAGAACTACCAGAAGAAGAAAAACAAAGGTGAAATGAGCAAGTGCGCATACTGCAATAAGGGAAATCACACTGAAAGCTCTTGTATGAAGAAGCAAATAGACATGCTGACCCAACTGCTGGAGAAGAATGGCATCTCCCTTCCAGACAGCTCAAAGAAGAGAGAAGGAGGATCAAGTTCATATGACAGAGAGAGAGTTCATGCATTGGTTGTCGGCACATCAAGCTCACCGAGTTTTATCATTGATTCTGGAGCTTCAAGACACATGGTTTCGACCAAGGAGTCCTTCTCCTCACTTGACATGTCGAAAGGACCACCTATAGTACTGGGAGATGACTCTCTCACTGAAAGTTTGGGAAAAGGGAGGATTGATCTTGATCATGGTCAGTTCAGCAATGTGTTGTATGTGCTTGGTCTTTCCTCCAACCTCTTGTTAGTGTACCAGATGACCCACACTGGTTCTCCTAAGAAAGTCATATTCTCCCCTGACGAAGTTGAGATCACAGAGATCTCAAGTGGTAGAGTCATTGCAAAAGGAGTTGTGAATCATGCTCAAAAGGTATACATGTTCTCACACTTCCTACCCTACTCAAACCCCTCTGCTCTTCTGATTCATGCTAATGAGGCTAGCAAGCTTTGGCATGAAATATTTGGCCACCTAAATTACAAGTATCTTTCTGATCTTAGTGAAAAAGAGATGGTCATAGGGTTTCCCAAGATAAAAATTTCCAAAGGAGTCTGCCAAGGTTGTATCCTAGGAAAACACCCAGAGCATAAATTTGAGAGAGCTAGTCATGAGAGAACCTCTGCACCCCTCGAGCTGATCCACAGTGATGTTTCTGGCCCATTCCCTCATATTTCCATGAGTCAAGCCAAATATGCATTGACTTTCATTGATGACTTTTCTAGGTATTGCTGGGTTTACTTCCTGAAACACAAGTCTGAATTTTGTGGCCTCTTCAAAGTCTTTAAGGCTTTGGTTGAAAACCAGTCTAGGAGGAAACTCAAGGTCCTCAGATATGACAATGGTGGTGAGTATTTCAAGTCTGAGTTTATTAATTATTGTGCAGATTCAGGTATTCAGATGCAGCATTCTATCCCTTACACACCATAGGAAAATGGTGTTGCTGAGAGGAAGAACAGATCACTGAAGGAGATGGCAACATGCATGATGGAGGCCAAAACTTTGCCACCAAAGTACTGATCCGAAGCTATCAAATGTGCAGCCTATATTCATAATAGGTTGCCTCATAAATAGCTTTATGGTATGACTCCCTTCGAAGCATGGAGTGGGCACAAGCCAGATGTGACCCATTTCAGGATTTTTGGCTCAAAGGCTTGGGCTAGAATTCCAACAGAGAAGAGGAAGGCTTTGCAGCCCCAAAGCCAAGAGTGTCTTTTTGTTGGATACTCTGAAGATTCAAAAGGGTACAAGCTGATAAATTTGAGCACAAACAAATCCTTCATCGAAAGGTGTGTTCAGTTTGAAGAAGAACCCCTTGCAGCAGTGGAAGTTGGAGAAGCATCTTCTCCACCTGAACCTCAGGAAGTAAGTAAAGAGTTTGTTGAACATGCTGATTCTGATTTTTATGATGGATATGATTTTATTGCAGACCCTAACAGCCCTACAAGGCCAAAACTGGGCATCCAAGACACTACATGCAGCAGGAGAGCTAGTTGGGAATCCCAATGACCCAAGCAGGACTAGATCTCAATTTGAGAGTGGTCTGTGCATGAAGGATCCTATGTTTGCTGAAAAATGCTATTTGATGGTGGAGTTTGATCATAAAACATATGAAGAAGAATTATGAGATTCAAGATGGCAAACATCCATGAAGGAGGAGTTCAGCTCACTCCAGAAGAGCAACACATGGGAGCTAGTCGATCTTCCCCCAGGGAGAAAGTTAGTCCAGTGTAAGTGGGTCTATAAGACCAAATTTGCTGCTGATGGTTCACCACTAAAGTACAAGGCTAGATTTGTATCCAAGGGCTACTCACAAGTTCATGGAATATATTACAATGAGACCTTTTCCCCAGTGGCAAAGATGGATTCCATCAGGCTAGCCTTAGCCATTGCAGCCTCAAAGCAATGGGAGGTACATCACATGGATGTAAAATGTGCCTTCCTGAATGGAGATCTCACTGAGGATATATATATGCAGAAGCCTCAAGGTTTTTCTACTAACCCTTCTCTTGTGTGCGGGTTGAGAAAGTCATTGTATGGGCTAAAGCAAGCCCCCAGGGCTTGGTATGCCAATATCGATAGCTTCTTGCTATCACTGAATTTTGTTCGGTGAAAATCAGATCCAACTGTCTATTTGAAGTTATTTAATGGTTCATTAATGATCATTGTGTTATATGTTGATGACCTCCTCATTACAGGAAGCTCAAAGGATGAGATTGCTTCCTTAAAGGGTGCTATGAACCAAGCCTTCTCCATGACAGATTTGGGGCTCTTAAGTCAATTTTTGGGGCTTGAGATTGCTCAAACCAAAGATGGAATCAAGGTACACCAGTCCAAATATGCCTTGGAATTGCTGAACAAATTCAGAATGAAGGATTGCAAAGCAAGCAAAACTCCTTTCCTTTCAGGAGTGAAGCTGGAAGAAGATGATTCTTCACCTATTGTAAACAATACACTGTATAGGAAATTGATTGGATGTTTGTTGTATCTGACAAATACTAGACCTGATCTTTCTTATGCAGTAAGTGTGGCTTCTAGATACATGGATCAGCCTCATGAGATCCATTGGAAAGCAGCTAAAAGGATCCTTAACTTTGTTCAGGGAACAAGGACACATGGGATCTTCTATAAAGCAAAATCTGATCTTGATTTGATTGGATTTACTGACAGTGATTGGGCAGGTGATAGCACAGACATAAATTCCACATCAAGATATGTGTTCATGCTTGCAAAAGGGCCAATCAGCTGGTCAAGCAAGAAACAGAGTGCCATTGCACTCTCATCTACAGAAGCAGAGTACAGAGGAGTTGTTAATGTAGCAACTCAATGTTTATGGTTGCAGGGTTTACTTGGAGAGTGTTGCTTCGAATCAGAGTACTCAACTACCATATACTATGATAACTAGAGTACCATTCGAATTTGCAAAGATCCAATTCAGAAGCAGAGAACCAAACACATTGAGATCCATATGCACTACATTAGAGAGCTTGTGCGTGATGGCACCATTCACCTACTCTTCTATTCATCTTCAGAACAAGTAGCTGATATCTTCACCAAAGAATTTTTTGAGAAGACCTTCAGCAATCTCAAATCACTACTGGGGATTGTTGATCATGCTGTGAAGCATGAGTGAAGACAAGATTTCCAAATTTTGTTTTACAGCCCATGTTTAAGGGAGGATTTTCCCAAGTTGGTTTTGCCTCTTTCCTTGGTTGTATGGACATCCAGTATGTAAAAGGGTGACTAAGCCTTGTTACTAGGCCCTATAATTTTCTGATATATTACTCATAAGTCCGGCTTAAGGGGGGGTGTTAGAATAATCAACCCATAGTTTACTACCTTAGACATTAATTTAATTATTTTTGTCTTATATGCCTAGTTCATGTGTCCCACCTTATGCAAGTTGTCAATTACCTATCCATAGTGGTCCAACTTGCCTAACTTTACCCATGTAGTGCTTGGGAAACCTCAAGGAATCAATTCTGCTTTATTCCTGGTCTCCTAGGCGCCCTTCTGCTTTTTTTTCTTTATTGCCTGCTTTTTCAGTGTTTTAAGGCAATAGGGAAAGTTTGACTAGGTGAGGTGAACTAGTTTTTTGTCCTCTCCATCCTCCACTCTTTTCTCCTTGGAAAAGCATGTATAATTTTTCATTCCATCACTATTTAGCTTGCCTAAGCCATTTTGCTAATTCGTGAGCTCCATGATAGATTTGGGATCAGCTTTTTACACCTATGGTGGATTTGCTTAATTTTAGTAAGCCTGCTTTATGCTAGATTCGAATTGCTCCTCATGCATTCGAATCCCTGATGTATTTTATTTATTTAGCAACCTATTATGTTACAGGGTTGGCTATTGTACATTGATTTAATACATTTTAGTGTTCAGCTCCAATTTCAGTCTCTTTTGTGAGTGATTTTGCATGATCAATTGTTAATTGTTGTGAGTAAAATTAATCTATCACTGGGTTCAATTTCCACATCTTCTTCAACCACTTGGGCTTTCTTCTTCTGTTTCCTTGGCATATTGTTGTACTGGAAATCAACCTGTAACAGTTATGCAACATGGTTTTAGTTCAATTATATCTAGCAACTGGTATAGTAATAGACAAGAAAAACATATAATCATTACCCCTTCTACGATATGCATGTTGGAAATCTATGTTGATACACGGTCCTTAGAATAATATATTTTAACAAAGAAAACAATGCAATAGTTCACCCTCTAATTCTGCTCAAAACAACAACTTATCTTCAAAACCCTATTTAGCTACACGACCCTCCTGAATCCCACGAGAAACTAAAACTATAGGGGACACAGCTTTCTAACCCCAGGATGAACATAAAATAACCAAAAATAGGGTGGTGCAAATGGAGAAATTCTTGTATGCACCATGCCCTAAAACCTCGCAATAGAATCACAGGGGTACTCATGGTGGAAGAAGAAAAAACCATCAGTCAGACAAAATTCTCACTATCTACGGGCTGAGCCCTTAAGATAACAAGTACCGCAAGAGAGCCATACATTGTACAATAAAAACCCTAACCCTACCGTGACACCTCACCCCATTCACCTGTCAATTAAAAATTATCAAAAATCACCCAAAGAAACAAAGTTACGGGTAAACCTACCTGGCAATGGCGATATGAGTGACTCGGATGAGACAAAACCTTCCACAGGTGTAGAGGAGGATGAAACAAATCCTGACTGCTGCACGCAACCAACTTATTTGTACGACTTCTATGGGCAAAGGAAAAATCACAAACCAACACGGTATGACATATATATAACCTTGACCAGGACGGAGATCTATCGGTGGGAAAACTCTTTAAAACCATCGGGAAACCAACTCCGAAGAACAAACATAGTATCAGCTGCCGATCACTCTATCCACCCAGTGATCATTTTGGAAAACAAGTATCGACAATTGGTAGGACTAGACTCTTCGGAATCGGTAGAGGAAACGTGAGGCATTTGGATCAGCTCAAGACTAGTATTCCACAAATTTAGACAGTACAAAGACTAAAAACTTTGGCTCATTCTAGTCAACCAGCCCAACAGCGATATTTTTTATAATATCGGATATCGAAAAATCATAGATGAAGGAACATTCGGTTCATCAAATACGCATGTCACTAAGAATTCGGAACTTCGGCAAACCAAATCCAAGAGGATAAAGAAAACTTATTCTGATGCAGCGGTGAAGATTTCCAAAACCTTTCGATAAACCAATCGACAAACTAGATGACTCTACTTCCGCAACGTCGGAAAACTAGTCAACTACGCTTCCGATATCGGAAGGCTAGCTGACTAATCATCCGATACAGAAAAGCAAAAAGACTAATTTTTTTTCTTTTGGAAAAAAACTGAGCCCAGATCAAATCTTGGCAAAAATAAAACATTCCTAGGCCAGTTTGAAACTCAAACAAACAAAGGGGGGGCCCTAAAAGTAAAATTTTATAGGGGAATAGTTGCAACTGCAACATAAGGATGCATGCAAAAAATGAGGAGTGTACCGAGGATATGGTGTTGATTTTGAGGGGTTAACCAATTGATCGGTACTTGAGTGAGATGATGGTGGATTCTGGTTATACCCACGAGATAGCCAGCCTAGTAATCATTTTCAATCTGAACCTGGTGCTTCATGGAATTTTACTGCAGTCATGGGACAGATGGAGGGCAAGCTAGGGTTTTGATTTCCATCAGTCATTTCAGATCAACAACAACCTCTTAGCCATCCATTTATGATTTACTGCAGTTCCCCGGTATTTTTGGTGGTTAATCGTGCTAAATTATGACATGCCTCATGCTAATGAGTTTGATTTTTATGGATAGATAATCGTTTTCCTTTTTGGGATTTTCAGTGGTTAAGAGAATCTAGGGTTTAATTCGCTAGCTGTCGAAATCTAGGCTTTCGGTGGCTAATGAACTGTTGGTCTGTTCGCCTAAGCCATCGAAAGTCTCATTTCCAAAATTTATTTAAAATGAAGTTAATGCACTTTTGGTGGTTTAATGTCTGCTTGGACCCATTGATAAGCCACCGAAACCAAGGCTTTTCGATGGCTAATGAACTATTGGTGAGTTCTCCTAAGCCACCGAAAGTCCCCTTTCCAAAATTTTATAAAAAATGGGATCAACAATATTTTGGTGGTTAACATGGTCCTGAGTCAAAACGGTTAGCTGTCGAAAGCTGGGCTTTTCAATGGCTAATGAGTTGTTGTAAAGCTTCCCTAAGCCACCGAAAGCTAAAACTTTCAAATTTATTGAAAAACAGGACATCAGATATTCCAACTTTGTTAGTCACCCAAATATCTTTCATAATATGACCTGAAATATTTATTACTATCAAAAAATAAATTATCTGAGTGGACTTATCTAAAATTGATTTATTTAGGAGATAACATCTGGCTCCTACTCTGGGATGGGAACCTCCCTGTGAGGTCCCAAGAACCCCGGACCAAAATTCCTTTCCTGAAATAAAAATAAGAATTAAACCTATATTCTATTGTTCCATTGGGCATGGAGTTTATTTGGTAAACAAAAACAATCTACTAACTAATATTTTACAATAACAAGTCCTTAAAGCCTCATATGAAATAGAGTTTCAGAAATCTCCCATTTATTGGGCCATCAAACACCTCCTCTCCTTCCAGATTTTGCAATTTGAAGGTGTTGTTCTGTTGCACTTGAGCTATCACAAAAGGGCCTATCTATAGAGAGTCAAACTTTCCATGCTTTCCCTTGTCTTGTATGACAGTATCCCACTTGAGGACCCAATTTCCAACCTGAAAGTTTTCCACTTTTTCCCTTTTGTCAAAAATAATCTTGATCTTCTATTGATGAGCTTTTGACCTTTCCATCACATGTTCCCTGACTTGCTGCAACTCCACCAAATCAAGCATCCTCCTCACCATGTCATTTGGTTCATCTTGTTCCTCCTGAAAGAATTTTTTAGCTGGCAGAATTAGCTGAATGGGAAAAATGGCATCAGTACCATAAACCAATTTGAAAGGAGAAGTCCCTATGGATCTCTTATCAGTCACTCTATCAGCCCATAGAGAAAACTTTATCTTAGAATCCTATCTTTTTTTATTAGTCTCCAATAGTTTTCTGATGATCCTGACTAGGCTTTTATTGGATGACTCAGCAAGGCCATTGCCTTGAGGGTAATAGTAAGCGGAATGCACCAGCTGAATGCCCATTGACTCACACATGTTAACCAATGCCCCGGCTTTGAAAGCTGGTGCATTATCAGTCACTAGCCTTACTGGGCAGACAAACCTGATAAAGATGTTCTCATATAAAAACCTCATGATGACCTAGTGAGTGGCATTCCTTGTAGGTACTGCCTCTATCTGCATGGTGAAATAGTCTGTGGCTACTAGGATCCATTTGTGCTGACCACTGGATGAAGGATTAATTTCACCTATGAAATCAAGACCCGACTGCTGGAAAGGACCATTCACTACAATAGGTCTAAGTGGCAAGGATCTGAGCTGCTGCTTCCCTATGAATCTTTGGCACTTTTCACAGGCTCTTACAAAGGTACACACATCAGAGAAAATAATGGGCCAATAGTACCCAACCCTCATAATCTTGTGGGTTGTGTTCTTCCAGTGATGATGGCCTCCACATGTGCTTGAATGAAACTGATGCATGACCTGAACTAACTCTTATTTATCTAAGCATCTCAACAAAACACTAGACAGATCTTTCCAATACAACAGTTTATCAATTACACAAAATTTACCTGATTTAAGTTTAAGGGCTAGTGCCTTATTTAGAGTGAGTCCAAGAGAAACTTCTAACTTTTGCAGGAAATGAATAATACCTGAGTACCACTCACATGAGGACAAGTTGTCCCCAACCTGTTGACTTTCATTCTGATCCTGAACTGCTTTTGTTGTTGCTTATGCTATTGTCTTTGTCTGCAATTTTGTTGAAGTTACACAAGTGAAATTCATTCCCAAAAGATCACAATTTTATTTAGCCATGAGTTTAGCTAGACCTTGGCCTTTCACTAACTTGGAGGGCTTTACTTCTATGTCAAACCCAATAAGTTTGGAAATCCATTTAGCTCTCTTTCCATCAATGTCAAACTGGGTCAATACATCCTTTACAGCAGCTGAAGGAACATAGGCAAGGACCTTGGCATGTAGAATGTAAACCCTAAAGGCTTTCAATGACTTGATGAGAGCATAAGCCTGCTTTTCAATGGGATCATACTTTAGTTCAGCATCCTTCAATGTCTTGCTGAAAAATGAAATAGGGTGATCAACGAATTCATCATCTTTTTGTAACAGCACAGCTTCCACTGTGTCATAGGATGCAAAGGAGAAAATGCAGAAACCCTTGGTGTAGTCTAGACTAATCAGAGTGGGAGCTTCCATGATAGCCTTCTTGATGTCTTCAAAAGAGCTTCTTGCTTTCTCTATCCATTTGATTTCAAATTCCTTTTTCAACATAGATGGTATGTGCTTTACCAACTCAGAAAAGTTATGGATGAACCTCCTGACAAAATTTATCTTACCCAGAAATGACTGAATATCCCTTTTTGACCTAGGTATGGACAACTTCTAGATTTCTTCAACTATAACAGGATCGATCTTCACGCATTTAGCTGAGACTATGTGACCTAGGAGTTTTCCCTCCCTGAGTGCTAATTGAGACTTCTTCAGGTTTAGTTATATCCCAAACTTTCTACATTTCAAAAATACCCTCCTCAAGTGTTGCAAGTGTTCTTCATGGTTGTGGGAGTAAATAGTGTGGTCATCAAGGTATATGAGAACAAATTTTTCTTTCAATCCATCAAAATCTAGGTCCATGGCTCTCTGAAAAGTGACCCCAACATTCATCAACCCAAATGGAATTTTTGCATACATGAAGGTGCCCCAGGGAGTGGTAAACGCGGTTTTTTCTTGGTCATCAGGGTGCAAAACAACTTGATTGTATCCAGAGAAACCATCAAGGAATGACATGACACTAGCCCCTAAGACTCTTTGCAACAGGTGTTCAATCTTGGGTAGTGGATAGTTGTATTTCTTGGAGCATTTGTTCAGGTTTCTGAAATCCACACATAACCTAATCTCCCTGTTCTTCTTCCTTACCACCACTAAATTTGCAATCCATTTGGAATACCTGAGGGGAATTATGATTTTGGCTTTAAGGAGCTTTTAGATTTATTTTTCAATCACAGGCAATAGGAGAGGACTGATGGATCTAAGCTTCTGCTTGAAAAGGATGGTGTCCTTCTCCAGGGGAATCCTATGTTGGATGATACTAGTGTCATACATTTTCAGGTCACTGTATTCCCAGGAAAAGATATCAGTAAACTCTTTCATCAGACTACAAAATTTTGACCTCTGATCAGCAGTCAACTCAAAGGACAGATTTATGAGTTTTGGATGACTTTGGCTACGTATGTTTTTCTCTTGGATAGTAGGATCTTTCTCCTTCTTGGCAAGTTCAAAAGGGACATAATTATGATCAAACAGCTCTTCCAGGGGTACCAGACCTCGAGGTATATAATTTCTAGGTAACTTAACAATGTTTTGCTCACCTACCTTATCCTTTAACCTGAGCTTCTGGGATTCTTCCATATTTATTTTTTCTTGCTCAATATGCATATCAGAGAATTCATCTACTACCTAGAGGAATTTACTAAGCTCATCATCATTCTAAAAAACCTTCCAAAATTTTACATTATCAGGTAGGGATGGCCTGTACTTGACTTAGATATCATAGCTCAGCTTAGGAGGCAAAGGGGGAACAAACAGACTTACAGAGACAGCAAGGGAATCAGACGGGTGATTCATAGCCCTAGGTATATATGAGAGTTCAAAAAACATGAAAGATTCCCTGAGTTTCCATACCTCATCTCTGTAAGCCTTCAGTATGACATTCGTTGCTTGAAAGGTGTTGTTGACATGCTGTATAATGAGATCTACATCTCCAAAGATATTTATGCACATGATCCCCATTTCCTTGGTAGCCTTCACTCCTAATAGCAATGCTTCATATTCTGCTATGTTGTTAGTAGTCTTGAAATCCAACCTATAAGACAAATGTATGGTTTCCTTTGAAGGAGAAATTAGAACTATTCCTGCACCTGCTGAGGCTTGAGTACTGGCCCCATCAAAAAACATGCTCCAAACTGAGGTGGTTATTTCTTCAGGATTTTGATAGATGGGCTTTGTAAGTTGGATTGGAATTTGTTGGGATTCATCAATATGTAGGATGCATACCCCAAATTCTGTGTCTATTGCATATATTGGATGGTTTATAGAGTTCTTGGCATTACTGATGATATAGGTTAATTGGTTCTCTCTGTAGAGTCTCTTGGTCTCCCCTCCAAACATTGGAATTGTAGCATGTGTAAGGTCCATCTGAAGGGTACCACCCAGGCTTTTAATCCATGAGCGAGATAAAAGGAGGCAAAAATTAGGTGGGATATCAGCTACCACTATGTCCATCACTATACTTTTTTAAGGCAGCTAGGAGAGGTTTATGACAAGGTCTCTAATAAGACCCAGGAATTTGACCTTCCTGGAGTCAAATGAGAACAGATCTTGGTAGGGTTTTGTAATACTGATGCCAAGCTCATCCATCACAGCTTTTGGCATTAGGTTATGGGAATATCCTGAGTCCAATAGACAGTTACGAATGATTTTATTATGGATATTCAGAGATATGTATAAAGGTGGGCAAAACTCATCCAACTCTTCAATCATAGGGCCTAGTATTACTGTGGGCTTATCATCTTGTAAGTTCACAAAGTCAGCATCTAGGGGACTTCTTGGCTGAAGGGATTTCAGTATGGATGCCTTGAAGGCCTCATTTCTACTCAGTTCTATCAAGGGAAAAGGGATTTTTAACTTCTGAATTGTTGACTCAATATTGAAAGCATGGGGCAATTTGTCAAAAGTTCTTACCTCTTGTCGTGTGGCTTTGAGCTAAATAGGATAATGAGCTGATGGTTGTAATGGCCTTTACTTTTGTTTTGGAGGAGCAGCCATCTTCTTTGCAAGAGCAGCAATATTCCTATCCTGAGGAGTAGGCTGCTTTGTAGGGCCAGGAGTCTTCTTCATAGGAGAAACAATCCTAGATCTCAAATTATACCCTTCTTGATCATCTTCCTGGTACATAGATTCTTCCATGACCTTCTCATTCATGAGGGATTCCTTATAGTCTGCTTGTGCTAGGAAGGAGTAATCAACTTCATCCTCCATGTATTTGATGTTGTCTTCTACCTCTCCTTCTTCTTGAGTGAACTCTGATTCTTCTTCTAGTACAACATTCTGAAAAGGAGCTCTGATTCTTTGATCCTCACCCTGATTCCTATCCCTTTGAAGGATTTGAGCTGGTGGGTTATTTCTTCTATAGGGTACAAAATTAGGGTTTCTGGGAGCAAAATCATTTGTCCCTTTACCCCTCACAGGTATTTTCCCTCGGTCTTTTAATCTAGACATTTCAGCTATCAGACTGTCTAACATTTTGGCCATTTTCTCCATCTTGTTCTCTGATGAAGAATCCCCTAGAGGATCTTAGGGTTGCTTCTTTCTGTCAATTTTTCCTTTAACCTTCTGAGATGCAAAGATATTGGATTCCACTTCAAGGGAAGCATCTTGCATGAGTGACAGAGAAGCTAATCTTCTTTCTCTGGGAAAAAGATAGAATTCTGAATCAAAGGCATTGGCATAGGTGATTTTGGTTGAAGTGTCAGTTGGCTTGATCTCAGCAGGGATCTTGCTGAACATATTGTTAAATTTTTTGGTGAAGTTAAAAACAGACTCACCATTCTCTCTCTTCAGGTTTCTAAACTCAATAATATAGTAGAGGTGGTCTCTCCTCTCGCCCCAATGATTCATAAATATGTCATCTAGGGCTTTAATTCCTACTATGGATGCAGCAGACAACTCTTTGAACCATTTCCTAGCCTAACCATCTAGACTTTGCACAAAAACCCTAGTCCACACATCCTCTTGTTTGATGTTTATATTCTCAGCATAACTGTAGAAGGCCTCTAGGTGTTCTTTGGCTATGAAGTCTCCCTCCCTAGTAAACTTAGGCATGTATTTGAGACAGTCTCCAGTAGGAATAGTAGCGAGAGGGTTAGGTATAATTAGAGGGGCATATCTGGCCACAAGGATCCTTTCCATTTTGGTCAAAGGGACATTCATATTGGAAGTGGGTATGGAAAGGGAAGAAAGAGATACTACTGGTGTGAGTGGTGGATGAGAGAATATTCTGGGTGGATTTATCTCAATGCAGTTGCCAAGGATTGGATCTACACAAGCAGCGGTGCTTGAAGATTCCTCAACCCTAAAATTTTCTGATTCAATTGTAAATTCCTGAGAATTATATGTTTCAGAAGAAGGAGATTGAAATGGAGGTCTATTTGATATAACAGCAGAAATACCTCTTGAAATACCTGATGTGGCTTCCCTTGTAGCTCTGGAGGTCTGTCTGAGTGAAGCCCTAGCTCTTCTTATAATCTCTTCTCGATCTGAAATAGGTGTTACTAGTGGCCCTTGAGGGTTTGCTCTGGTACTTGGTCTTCTTGAAGCCACCTTATTCCAATGGAGTCACCAGATAGATTATTACAACCAGAATAGTGTCCAAACTTTGTCTATCATCAAAGCAGGATCTATGTCGTCTTCCAGGGAAGCTGAGCTTCAATCTCCTCTCACCAGCAACGGCGGCAGATTGTCATCACTCCAGGAAACTCCTCTAGGTTGTAGCTCGAGGATTCCTGGTAACTCAAATGTTTTTATGGTTTTTATAAATGGATCAAGTCATATGACCTAAAGGACCTCACACTCTCAAGACATGCATGAAACTCAATCAAAAGATAAGGCTTCTAACTACTAATGTTCATAGATTTGATAATAGGGTGAACAGATGGAGAACTTACTATGCTGGCAGATTCATATATAAAGCAATTACATATAAATGGCTAATCATAACAAGGAAAAGTACTTGCAATTCAACTTATCAACATACAAATAGGATGATAGCTATTAGATATTAGATAATATGAATAAACCCGAATCAGACATTCAAGCACAAGCACGGAACAGAAAATATATGGAAGTTGAACATATAATAGAAAAAGAGCTTATATTAGGTCATGAATAACATAAGAAGCTTGGAAATGATAATGGTCTACAGGTCCCTGAAGTCGAACCCTTTCTTCAAAATAAGTCTTAGGTTGTATATCCTTTACAAAAATATTCAGATCCTGAAAAGTTGGATCTGATTTACTAAAAATAGCTAAAATAAATGTTTTTTGCAAAATTAGGTCAAAAACCCTAATTGAACTACTAGTCTATCTAACTCTAACACTTGTTCACTCATCGAACTCTTTGATGACTACAATGAGTACTGAAGTAGAGCTATAACCTATCATCTGATAGATGAGCCACTGTTGGTACAAGAAAAGGTAGGGTTTATGACCCTTTTCTCCTTGATTGTATCCTCAAAACTAGAACAGACAAACCTCCTCCAATGGTGCTTTTCAGCAAATTTCATCTTTATATTTCATCCTTGAGATAGTCGTATTCGCAAAAACTGGTTCTGTGTGCCAAAATATCTTTCTGCACCCTTTTTTCTTTCGATGGTTAAGGAAGCATAATCCTGGGTCTGTTAGTTGTCGAAAGCTCTGCTTTCGGTGGCTAATGAACCGCTGTTACGTCAACCTAAGCCACCAAAAGCTCTGGTTCTACAAAATTTTAATCAGCCTCCCAATCATCCCCTTTCATTTTTGTTGTTGATCTTTTGGCACTTCTTCAGGTTGCCTAGGGTTTGGAAAAACAACAGCATCTTGGGCTGCCTCTGGATATTGAAAGCTTGTTGCTTCCTCTACTAGGGTTTCTAGTGGAAAGTGAGTCTGAGAGCTAGGGGTTGAGTTGGAATTCTTCACCTACAGCCTCAGAAGTTTGATCATCCTATAAAGCCTGTTGTTGTCCTTCATAAACCTCAGATTCCATTTTTGCAGCAAAAAATACCTTCCTTTCATTTCTAGCAGGGAATTATTCAATTGAGTGTTTTTCTTGGTTAACACTGCATTAGTTCTTTTTATCTCTCTCTCTAAAAATTCTGGTTCATATACTTGCCGCAACAACTAGTTGACTCTTTGTGACCTATGCTTGCTGGGGGAATCATTTTCCACTGGTTCACCCTGGTCTTCTTTTGGTGTGGGTGAAGGAAACTCTTCATTTTCTGTTGTGACCTGCTCTGTTAGGTCAACTTCTTCCTCCCTTTCTTCTTATGAGTCTGAGTAAGGTAAGTTCAGAATATTTCCACTTTGTGTTGGAGCCTCATTCTCCTTTCCACTGAAGTCCAGGTTTCTTTTATATTGGTTGGTTTTAGAAGTGGGAGAAGATTGATCCACTATTACTGGTGAAATAGCCCTCCTCTTCCTTTTTCCACTCCTTGGGGCGGTGGATTTCTTTGAAGGGGACTTTCCTTTATCTTCAGGCTGTAGGCCTTTTTCAAACTCATTCCAAAATAAAAAATATGTCCATGCTATGTTTCTCCTTTGCAGCAATTCTTGGACAATGAGTTGTATTAGGCCATGGTGAGATAACATTCCTGCGATTTTGGTGGGATGGGCCTTTACTTGGTGTGCCATCTTGGTTAAGGTCTTGTGGAGGTAGAAGGGTAGGTTTAAAGGGATTCTTCCTATAAAATGGTTCATCATCTTGAAGTGATATATCATTTCCCTATTGTACCTTCCTTCACAGGTTATATACACCAAAATTGCTTTCAATAATTGTTGCCATCTCTCCTCTAGCCAGGTGGACGGAACACTTTTCTTCCATACTACATTTTTGTGTTCAGGTTTTAAATATGATCTGAACTCCACATTTTTAGTAATGGTGGTATTAAACCACTTCTCCCCAGTTCTTAGGAGTTATGTCACTTCTGCAATTAGGGTTTCATCCACTAGGAACTCTTCCTTACCTATCAGCACCTTGGAGACATCAAAAGAAAGGGCAAATGCTTCTGCAACCTGCTGGTGTGAACCTTGGATTTTCTCACAAAATATGTAACAGCCTGCATCTTTGAAGAATTGGTAGAATTCTAGATGTGAGTCAAGATAGATGATGTCTCCAAGTTACTTTCTGAGGGCAGGTCCTCTTTTCTTCATCTCTGAGCTGTGCTTCTTAGTACCTGCAAAAAATCAAAATTTGAACTCTGTGAACGAAATTAGCGCGTCGGTTTCAAGGATGGCCTTGAGCAGTAAGGATGCATGCAAAAAATGAGGAATGTACTGAGGATATGGTGTTGATTTTGAGGGGTTAACCACTTGATTGGTACTTGAGTGAGATGATGGTAGATTCTGGTGATACCCACGAGATAGCCAGCCTAGTAATCATTTTCAATTTGAACCTAGTGCTTCGTGGAGGTTTACTACAGTCGTGGGACAGATGGAGGGAAGGCTAGGGTTTTGATTTCCCTCAGTCATTTCAGATCAATAATGACCTCTTAGCCATCAATTTATGATTTACTGCAGTTCCACGTTCTTTTCACTTGTTAATCGTGCTAAATTATGACATGCCTCATGCTGCTGAGTTTGATTTTGATGGACAGATAACCGTTTTCCTTTTTTGGCATTTTCGATGGTTAAGAGAATCTAGGGTTTAATTCACTAGCTGCCGAAAGCTAGGCTTTCGGTGGCTAATGAACCGTTGGTCCATTCGCTTAGGCCACCGAAAGTCTCCTTTCCAGAATTTATTCAAAATGAAGTTAATGCGCTTTTGGTGGTTTAATGTCTTCTTGGACCCATTGCTAAATTGTTGAAACCAAGGATTTTCGGTGGCTAATGAACTATTGGTGAGTTTTCCTAAGCCACCAAAAGTTCCCTTTCCAAAATTTTATAAAAAACGTGATCAATAGGATTTTGGTGGTTAACGTGGTCCTGAGTCAAAATTGTTAGCTGCCGAAAGCTGGGATTTTCAGTGGCTAATGAGCTATTGTAGAGTTCACGTAAGCCACCGAAAGCTAAAACTTTCAAATTTCTTGAAAAACAGAACATTAGATATTCCAACTTTGTTAGTCACCCAAATATCTTTCAGAATATGACCTGAAATATTTATCACTATCAAAAAATAAATTGTCTGAGTGGACTTATCTAAAATTGATTTATTTAGGAGATAACAGGATGGAATAACCCCTGTAAGATTAAAAGTTGCACATTTTGGGAATCCACAACTATGTGTAAACCATTGATCTTGGATATCAATAGAGCTTTGAAATTTGAGAACATTTATGGGATTAACCACAACATAAACGAACATTGGCATAGGATCCTAAATGACAAGGACTACCATAAGCATAAGGTAATAGGTGGGAGAGAGATAATACTAGTCTTCAATATAAGAGATACATTAGTAAATGAGGGTAACCTAATTCCCTAGCAGAATTTTCATCCCCCTAATTGGATAAAATAGTCTAGTAGATGTTGAACCATCTCTCCCCTACTTAAGGAATTAATAGAGAAGGTAATGAAAATGTATCCAAAAGGATAGACAAATTTTGATTTCAAAGGATTTCATAGAAAAAGCATATAGGGCAATACTCATGGGTAGGTGAAAATAATGAAAATGTCTCCAAAAGGCTAGACAAATTTTGATTTCAAAGGATTTCATAGAAAAATCATATAGGGTAATGCTCATGGGTAGGTGAAAGTAATGAAACTATCTCCAAAAGGCTAGACAAATTTTGATTTCAAAGGATTTCATAGCAAACTCCAATAGGGTAATGCTCAAGTGTAGGAGCGGAAGAAACATATGGCCATTTACCTATGATTTTTCAACTTGACCCATATACAAACCCATCATGCCATCAATGCAAGGAAATCAATGAAAGTAAGAAATATTTTCGTTTCTACTACAAACAAAATTCTCAATTAAACATTGGATGTGACATTTTGACAAAATTGAAGACAAAAATGAATTGTTGGAACAACAATGGATGTCGATTGAATGGAAACTCGCTCTAAAAATGTATAATTGAAGAAACCATTTTCTACTAGGTGTCAATGGATCCAATTCCAAACACCCTCATAAGCATAAATGGGATAAATCCTATAGGTTCTTATGGTCAAGGAAAATGGATAAATTACGGTATCCACAAATAAAATCATAGAGAGTAGTTAAACCAAAATCAGTAAGGGAATGGAGTTTAGAATACTTAAATGCATTCTAAAGGTGTATGGAGATTCCTAATAAGGGATATTTGCAATAGGTAATGAGAAAAACATATAAATATTCTAATAGCATAGAGGAGTTGAGAAGGAAGCCAACAAAGAAGACAAGTGAAAGACAAGGAGGATCAATTGTCTAAAAGGATTTGATGGAAGATTACCACCTCACTGGATACCACCTTGCTTTGTTGATAGCTAATGAATGAAGGGTAATATTTAGAAACTCATTCACCACCTCCAATCAAGAAATAGCCACTCTCTTGCAGAGGTATATGGCGGGGCCCAACATAAATTGTGAGATTCAAGAAGGAAAAATGAAGGATAATTAGGATTGGAAAGTGATTGGTAAGATGAAAGCTAAATTTTCAAAACATAGTTTGTGGAAGCTACAATTATATTCAGGGACCAATAAGAGTCTCTAGTTTGGTCTCCAAACAAAAAAAAGAACATATAACATCTCTAGATTGTAGAGCACATATCCAAGAAATAGGATAAGAAATACGGATATGAGACCTCATATGAAAACTCAAAGATCCTCACAAATAAAATAAAAAAAATCTATGTTGAAATAATGTAAATTTGATTAAAATTATACTTGTACTTTACATTATTATTAATCCTGCTTTGGGAGATTCTACAGATTTAAAAGGTCATGTAAAAGTCATGAGGTAAACCATCTGTTGTAAGTCGGGTCAATAGCACCCAGAAAAGAAGAATATAATTATTATTATCAAATTTCCTAGGTAGGTCATACCTTTGAGTTAGACAGGTCAGCCCAGTTAGGGTAAATGTCAGTTGAGAATATTAGTATAAATAGGGAGGTGCCCTCCCTCATTTATACACACTAACACACACTTACATTGTGCAAGAGAGAGAAAGAAGGAGGGATGAGGAAGGAGGAGGACTAAAGTCTTTGGTGTTTGGATCTTATGCATGGGTTTTGGTCTCTCTCTCTCTATGAAAATTTGTTCTTTATTCATTGCATTCTGGAAATCTACATTGAGGATTTTTTTGTTGGGTTTTTCCCTTTAGGGTTTCCCAGGGTAAATTGTTGCATACCTTGTGATTGTGTGTCTTTCAGTGATCCTCTTTATGTTCTTATTGTGAAAATGTATTAAATGTTTATAAAGTTACTACTTAAGCTATGAAAGGATAGAAAACTCAACATGGTATCATATCTAGACTGAAAAGAGCATCTTTCATGAGCTAAATCTCTCTCTCCTTTTCTGGACAAGAAAATTAGGAATTTCTACTAAAGTGGAATTTTTTAGTGCAATTGACCTAAGGAAGTGATCCCCTCCTAGGTGCATATTTTGGCACCAAGATTGAATTTTTTCAGTGGGAATATCCTTTGGAAATTCAAGCCCTAGTTTTTCTTGGAACCAAAAAACCAGAAAACCAAAAATCCAGAAACAGAACCAAAAACTGCAGTCTAGAATCTTGCAAGTCCAGTTTCAAGGGTTAGAATTTGGATTTTTCAGGAAATTGACTATACCAGCATACTCGCCTCTGTCAAGCACATATTTTGGTGAGTACATTTTTCATTTCTTAGAAATTTCAATTTTTTGCATTTTCTGTTCTCCAGCACAGAATATATCCAAGCACAAAGCTTGATGACAAGATGGAAGGCATATAAAACTTATGTGCTTGGAAATACAAAATAGGACCCATTCTAGAAGAGAATGATATTGCAGAGTTTAACAAGAAAGTTTTTTCAGAGCCCGAAGAAAATCAAGCAAAGGAAAAGTACAAGAAAGACATGATTAGATATAAGAGTATCATAGTAGATTCTATCAAGGATCACTTGATTTTTCAAGTATCCTCCAAGGATACACCTATGAATATGTTTGATTCCCTTTCAAGAATGTATAAAGGAAGAAACATCAACCGAAATATGAACTTGAGATCCCAACTCAAAAGTACAAAGATGAGCAAGGGAGAATCTATCCAAGAATACTTCACAAGGGTCTCTCAAATCAAAGAAAAACTAGAAGCAATTGAAGACAAGATTGATGAAATTGAACTAGTAATGACCACTATCAATGGTCTTACTAGACCATCGGAGTCCTTCATCCAGACAATCTATCCAAGGAAGGAAATCCTACAATTTGATGTCTTATGGGAAGAATATTTTCAAGAGGAATCTAGAGTATCTAACTGAGAAGCACTACTTATAGATGATGACCATGCTCTAGCTACTCATACTAGAAGAATAAAAGGAAAACATCATTTCAAGAAGGAAAATCATAAGGGGTCTTATCCTCCTAAGAAGTTTCAAAACAATAAAAAGGGAGATTACAAGAAGAAATATTTCTCCTCTTATCAATGTTACCATTGTGATAAGATAAGACACATTGTTATAAATTTCCCAACAAATAAAGAATAATATAAGAGGAATAATAACAAAAGACAGCATGCTCACTTAGCTGAAGAAGAAGAAGAAGAAGAAGAACCTCCCAGGAAGTTAGAAAAACAAGAAATTGAAGAATATGTTCTCTAGAAGATGTATCTATCTTTGAGGCAGAAGAAGGTGTCATTTCTAAGGTGAAAGGCCACTCAGAAGCAGCCTTGATTCATGATACTACAAGTCCATGTGAGCCATGGTATATAAATATTTATCACATAACCTACAAATCCCTACCACATGTGAGAAAGGTAGTCACATGTCTACCATAACTAAATATTAATCGTGGAGGAATATGTAAAGGATGTGTGAAAGGAAAGAACATAAAGAATCCATTTTTGAATAGTGGAACCAAGTCAAAAGGAATATTGGAACTTATACACTCAAATGTATGTGGTCCTATGCCCTCAACATATTTAAGTGGGTATGCATATTATGTAACTTTCATTGATGATTACTCTCGTAATACTTGGGTTTACTCTTTAAAATCAAAATATTCCAAGTGTTTGGAAAGTTAAAGGAATTCAAAGCCTTGGTAGGTAATATTTGAGAAATAAAGATCAAGACACTCAAGTTAGATAATGGAGGAGAGTATACTTCAAATGTATTTTGAAACTTCTAAAAATACATCGGGATTAAGAGGGAACTTACCACTCCCTATAATCCACAACAGAATGGTTTTGTTGAAAGGAAGAACCGGACCATTATGGAAGCAATGAAGACTGTGATCGATGATCAAGATATTCCTATGCACTTATGGGTTGAAGCAACAAGGATAGCAGTATATGTCCAAAACAGAATATCCCATAATGCACTTAGACTGAAAACCCCTGAAGAAATGTTCACGGGAAAGAAACCAGAGGTAAGTCACCTCAATATATTTGGTTGTCCAATGTTTGTTCATATACCAAAAGAGAAAAGAACCAAGTTGGGTCCTTCCAGAAAGAAAGAATATTTGTTGGATATTGTGAGGTCTCCAAGGCCTTCAGAATCTAAATACCATATTACCATCATATGAAAATTAGCATGGATGTAACCTTTGATGAAGATATATCTCTTAAGAAATAGAGAAAGTGTCAACTTGAAGAAACATACGAAGAAGTTGTAGCTCCCAGAGCTGCAGAACCGATGAAAAAATTTGCACCTTCTCCTGACAATGAGATTCTGGAAGAACATGATATGTTGTAGCCCCAAGAACCTCCCTACATGAATATCTCCCACAAGAGAAATCCGTATTGGGCTCATGAGATTATTCAAGAAGCAGAAAGGTATGGTGCTCCACAAGGCAGAGCAAGAAGCCAAAGCCATTTCCTAGTTATGTATCTTTGATGTGTGATCTTGTAGACAAATAACCTACTTGTTTTGAAGCATTTGTTCAAAAAAAAAGAATGGGTAGAATCCATGACAGAAGAATACCAATCCATAATGAAGAATAATGTGTGGGAATTAGTTTCCAAAACAAAAGGTAAAAGTGTGGTATATTCGAAATGGATCTACAAGATAAAACATATAAGCGATGGAAGTATTGAGAAGTAAAAATCCATATTTGTGGACCGTGGATTCTCTCAAAAGGAAGCAATCAATTATGAAGACACATTTGCTCCTCTAGCAAGGTACACTTCTATCATAACTATAACGGCACTAACAACCAAGACAAAATGGAAGTTACACCAGATGAATGTGAATACAACCTTCCTAAATGGTGTCGGTTAAGAAGAAGTGTACATAGAACAACCACAAGGTTTTGAAGTCGAATACAGAAGGACACATGTCTCTAAAATGAAAAAGGATCTATATGGATTGAAGCGAGCTCCAAGATCTTGGTATGGAAGAATCGATAATTTTCTAACGAACTTAGGATTTACCAAAAGTAAGGTTGATCCTAACCTTTAATTCAAGGTTATCGATGATGAACCTATCATATTGTTGTTGTATGTGGATGATTTATTTCTGACAGGTAATGAGAAGCAAATCTCAAATTGTAAGAATAAACTCGCAACAAAATTTGAGGTGAAAGACCTTGGCTTGATACATTATTTCCTAGGTCTTGAAGTATAGCAGAACCCAGAAGGAATCTTCCTTAACCAAGGGAAGTATGTAGTGGAAATCATGAAAAGGTTTGACATGTTCGAATGTAAATCCATGGCCAAGGCAATGGATACACACATTAATTTTTTGGTTGATGCTTCATCACAATTAGTGCATGTGACACTATACAGACATATCATTGGTTCATTTATGTATTTGACGAATACCCGACCAGATATATGTTTTGTTGTGAACATTTGAGTCAGTATTTGGTTGAGCCCAAACATGTTCACATGGTAACTGGAAATCATGAGGTACCTAAGAGGTACGATAGACTATGGTCTCAGATATACTAGATATTGTGACTTCAGAATGTATGGTTATACAAATTCAGATTGGGCAGGAAGTGTTTCGGATAGAAAGAGAACTTCGAGAGGATGTTTCAGCATTGGGCCATGCATGATCTCATGGCTAAGTAGGAAGTAGTCCATTCTTCCTCTGAGCACCGCAAAAGAGGAATATATTGCAACCTATTCCTCCAGTTGTCAAGCCATATGGATTCGGAAATTTTTTTCATATCTATTCGATTTGGAGATGGATGCTATCATGATTATATGTTATAACCAAAGCTACATGAAGATGGCAGAGAACCTTGTGTTCCATGATAAGACAAAGCACATGGAAATATGATACTTCTACATTTGTGACATGGTGCAAAAGGTAGATATAAATCTCCAATATGTGAACACATATGAGTAGGTATAAAATGTGTTGACTAAGCCTATGTCATGTCCCCAATTAAATAATTTCCAAATAAGACTATTTGAAAATCATGTTTGACCAACCTAGTAGTTCCCTAGGTAGATATGGAGACATAAATTTTGTAATAAGGGGCTATAGTACCCAACAGGACATTAGTTTACCATATTCACATTTAAATGGGTCACATAAATGATAAATTCTAAAAAAATAATGTGTCATGGGTTCATGAAGACACTTGGAAGCTTGTGGAGCTTTTGGGTGACTAAATTCCCCACACACTTGGCATCATATTCACCCAAATTCATATTGGGCAGGAAGTGTCTCAGATAGAAAGAACACTTCAGAAGCATGTTTCAGTATGGGGTCAGCCATGATCTCATGGCTAAGCAAGAAGCAGTCCAGTGTCCCTCTGAGCACTGCAAAAGCGGAATATATTGCAGCTTGTTCCTCCATTTGTGAAGCCATATATGTTCCAAATTATTTGAAATATCTATTTGATCTGGAGATGAATGCTATCGTGATTCTATGTGATAACCAAAGCTGCGTGAAAATGACAGAGAACCCTGTGTTCTATGATAAGACAAAGCACATGGAAATATGATACTTATAAATTCGTGACATGGTGCAGAAGGGAGTTATAAATCTCCAATATGTGAGCACATATGAGTAGGTTTCAATTGTGTTGACTAAGCCTCTTTCATGTCCCCAATTGAATAATTTCCAAATAATACTATTTGCAAACAATTTCCACCAACCTACTAGTTCCCTAGGTTGAGATGGAGACATAAATTTTGTAAAAGGGGCTATGGGACCCAAAAGGACATTAGTTTAGAATATTCACATTTAACAAGGTCACATAAATTATAAATTCTAATAAAATAATGTGGCATGGGTTCATGAAGACACTTGGAAGCTTGTGGATCCTTTGGGTGACTAGATTCCCTGCACACTTGGCATGATATTCACCCAAATTCAAACACATGGGTAATGTAAAATTATTGTATGGTTATGTGGTGTCAAATATCATTTAATTATCCAAGTAATTATAATTTTTAAAGGAGGTTAACTCCCATGGAAGATGAAGAGGCTAGAAGACTAGGTGTGCCACTTGGAAGGAGATTCTATGCACTCTATGACAACAAATGATGGAAGATTCTATGACAAGTACGACAAATTCAGAATTTATTATTGACATATGACAAATATGAAATTATAGGGATACAAATAGCCACCAAGAGGTCTAATTTGGGAGCTAGAAGCAACCATTCGAATTGGGGAAAGAATTGGAGCATGAAGAGGAAGACAAGTGTCATGAGGGTTACTAAACCACTAAGATGAGTTGGAGGAATCTCATGGAGGGAAATTCGACATTAGGAGGCCTAATGAAGTTAATAAAATGATTTCATGAGGAAGGAGAATATATTTTGACCATTTTTTAATTGTCCTTTGGAATTTTGGAGAGCTTTTCCTTGTCCATTGCATGGTGAGTATTCACTCTCCCTACTTGTGAACCGATTTCAAGGGAGTTGGATTCCTTTACAAGTTGGTTGACGTAGAGGCCATTCAGACCTATAATGGGATATTAATGAATTATTTTTATTTTCAGGTTTAATTTCCATATAGTAGAATTCTCATCTATCCCCCATTCTCTCATTCCTTCTTCTCAGTTTCCCCACACTCACATCTGATGGCGCACTTGTTGGAGTGACTCTACCACCTTGGTGAGGATAGTTGATGCCAAATTGATACATGATTCATGGATATGTAATCTAATCTTAATATTTTATGTAATTCAAAATCTCATAATAATATGTATGAAAGGCTCGCATTCCCCATGCTCTTGAATAACTAGTTTTCATGGATTTGGCTTCAATACTAAAGTAGCTTTATATAAGATTCGTATGAGGACATTTATATGAGTTTTATGATGATGGGGAATAAATATATGATTTATGGCTCTTTAATATTATTTCAACATGCTCTGTAAGTATAAATATCAGAAATACATGTATGAAAAGCTTGTATACGCATGCCCTTGTATCACTAGTCTTCATGGATTTTGGCTTCAATCTTGAAGTAGTTTTATACCAGATTTGTATGAGAGATATTATATGAGTTTGAGGATGTTGCGAAAGAAATATATTATTTATTACTCTTTAATTTCATGTCCATAACATATGTGGGTCGAAATCCAAAAAACTATGTGAAAAGCTTGCATTCCCATGCCATTGAATCACTAGTTTCCATGACTTTGGCTTCAATCTTGGAGGAATGTTGTATCATATTTGTGGAAGGTTTTTAGTTTGAGTTTTATTCTTTCGGGGAAAAATTTTGTATTCCATATATTACCACCATGTTCTATATTACTCTCAGAACCATATATTCTACATTTCCTATGTCAAATTCTAGCTAGTAATGCAAATTTCCCTTGGGCAAATTCTATGAAAGTTACCCTACAAATGTTGCAGAAATTAATTAAAATGATTAAGGACATTCATTTATTTCTCATACTAATTTCCATACTCTGTTCTTAAATTTTGGAGGTTCGTACTTGATTTGGAGATCTATTTTGTCATCACCCTTGGGGGGATTTGAACACAATTTCCTAGTAATTTTGGTATTTTGTCATTAGCCCCAAAAAAAATTTCAGAGGTATAAAGTATGATACAAAGTATCCATAAACCAACTTGGGATTTTTTAAGACTCACCATACCATCTCCTTTCAAATTCGGGACCATTTGGTGAAAGTTGGAACCCTCTAGAGTCATGACTAGTTAAGCTCGAATTTTGCCCAATTTGTCCATTTCTCCAAAAATTTGAAAAAGGGAAATTACAGCCTCTGTCGCATGTGAATTTTGAACACTTTTGAGACAAGCTTGGTTTTTTCCGTAAGGACTTCCCTCAAAAGTGGGAGTAGTATTGATGATACTATGGTATCCTGATCACGTCATGTAGCTCAGTTAGGACTAATCATCCTTAGACTTGATCTCATAATTATGAAAGGAATGATCATCTTAAATGTTGATGTGAGTGTACTTGATCCCGTAATTCTAAAAGGAAGGATTGTACATGATGTCGGTGGACTCGATCCCATAATTCCGAATGCAAGGATTTTCCAAGATTTTTGACTTGATCCCATAATTCCGAAAGGAAGGATCGTCTAGGATTTCATTGGTGCACTTGATCCTATAATCCGAAAGGAAGGATCATCCTGTGTATGTATGTGTTAGTTGTGATCAGTATCGGTATTTCTGTAAATACTTGATCCCATAATTGCAAAAGGAAGGATCCTCTGAGTACCACAGATTTGTTGTCCATGATATCGTAATTCTTAAAGGAAGGATCATGTTGGTTGTTGTTACACCTACCATAAATGATGTTACTCCAAACTTGAGATGTTGATGATGATGTTGTTATTCATGTCACATGTTGTTGTTATTCCAGATTTATGTTGATGAGCCATCCTCGTGTTGTCGTTTTTATTCTAGCTTTATGTTAATGAGCCAGTCTTATGTTGGCATTGCTAGTGATGTATCAGTTTTTATGCAAATGATGATGATGCTCCAGATCCATGCTACATATGATGATGCTCCAATTCCATGTTGCATATGATGATGTTCCAACAAATGATGATGATGGTCTAGATCCATGTTGCATGTGATGCCAGTTCCATGTTGCAGATGATGATGATCCAAGATCCATGTTGTTGATGGTGTTCCAGTTCCATGCTACAGATGATGATACCTATGTTCCATGCTGCAGGTGATGATACTCCAACTTCGTGTTAAATATGATCATTTTGTTCAAAAATTCCAATGATATATAGATGTATTAGACAATGTTCCAAAATATGATGTTGATGATGCATCATCTCTCTCCTTTCGATGATGTTGTGTAGAGCCACATTGGTTGTTGTTGTTGTTAGTAGAATACCCTTCTTGTTAAGGGGGAGTGTTGAAACTATGTACCTTCGAAGAATATTCTACTTGTACTTTACATTATTATTATTCATCCTTCGGGAAATGTCACTATTGTAAAAGGTTATGTAAAATTCATGAGCTAAACCCTCAATTTTAGTTCAATTCAATAGTACCTAGAAAAGAATAATATAATTATTATTGTGAGATTTCCTAGGTAGGTCGGCCCTGTCAATTAGAAAGGTCGACCCGGTTAGGCTAAATGTCAGTTGGGAATATTAGTATAAATAGGGAGGCTCCCTCCCTCATTTATAAACACTCATGCACACTTGAATTACACAAGAGAGAGAAAGGAGGGACAGAGAAGGAGGAGGGCTAGTGTCTTTGGAATTTGTCTCTTATGCTTGGGTTTTGGTCTCTCTCTCTATGATACCTTTTTCTTTGGTCATTGCATTATGGTAATCTATATTAAAGATGTTTTTGTTGGGTTTTTCCCTTTAGGGTTTCCCAGGGTAAATTGTTGTGTACCTTTTGATTTTGTTTCTTTCAATGATCCTCTTTATGTTTTTATTGTGAAATTGTATTAAATGTTTATCAAGTTAGGACTTAAGTGATGGAAACATGCAAAACTAAAAATTCTATGGCTAATCTTACACAATCACCTCTTGACCAGGGACAACTAAAAAGGAAGATCATGGCAAGGACCAGTGACATTTGCAAAGAACAAGAGGAGATTGAAACACACCTCTTCCACATTTTCCACTTTCCAAAAGAGTTTGGTCGATTGTGGGTACAATCACATCGAGAAAAGGGAAATGGGAAGAACAAAATACATTCACCAAATGTGCTTGTTGAATATTTGAAGGCATGTATAGAAAAATAACCACTCTCTCTTAATAGGTAGAGGAAACAACCAAAGGATATGTGCCAATAAATAGGGTAAATTCACTCAACAAACTCTTGTCTACATATTAGCAACTAATAAATAAGGGATTTTGAAAGGAAGAGAGAGAGAAAGAGGAAGATTTACAAACTTGGTTGGACAATGTGGAGGTAAGAAAGACTCACCACTCCTTGTTTATTATTTTGAGAAAATATGGTTTACAACAAATGCTACCCTATTCCAAGACAAATTCATCATGCAATCATTATCTTCTATAAAATCCAAGCACAATATAAATACTTTCTTCAGTTGGAAAAACAAACAAAACCTATACAAATAGATGACTTTGTCATTTATTAAACTACACCTTGTGGCTTTTTTATGGGGACTCTCAAGAAAAACCATACCCTCGTAGCGCAAGGAGAATTCTATACCAAACATTATCCAACACTCAAATTTGATTGTGGTACAAGAAGAAAAATGAACAAATACATTGAATTGAGGGATGTCACAATACTGAGGACAATAGCACTAAAAACGATTTATACCAGTTGCAGATTTTTTGGGGACTCAATTGGTCATCTATTAAATGAAGAAATTAATTCAAGTATCCAAATCTGAACTTAACAAAGTGATGTTCGGCATATGCTTGATTTGAAAGATGAATTTAGGGAACAAAACCAAGAAGAGGATAAACTTTAAAAACAAGAATTTTGTAAGCCTTGTGACCCCTTGTCGGTTACTAGATAGAGAGAATGGGAATTAGAGTTCCTTTTGAAACAAATTTATGGATAAACTTCATCAACTTTTGATTTTCTTTATGAATTTACAAATTTGATTACATTTGAATGTGTTATTTTAGAATATTTGTCTATGAATTTCTAAACATGTCATATCTCACTAACTCCTTATTCATAGATTTGATTATGTCAATTTATCATAGCTTCATCATAGCAATCTTGGGTTATGCTATGTGATTTATCTTTTTTTTAATTTTATAGGAAAGTTACAATATGGTGGGGGAACGGTTTAGTTTTTAAATATCATTTGATGTTAACATTGATCAAACCTACTGCAACATCACCACCAAAAACCTACAGACCATTGATCAACTCACCTCTCGCAAGTTCTCTTAACCCCATTGAAGGCAATATACAACATACCATTTTCAATTAGAAGAATAGTTTTGGTGTCATCAACAAAGTGATTAATTTACAACAAAAAAAGGGTAGGTGCCCACTTTCCAATGTGAACATATTTTAATTGAGTTGTGGAGCAATGTAACAAAGGAAGCCAATATGGATTAGGATTAATTGCAAATATCTTGGGTTCACATGATTGGGGTTCATCGTCAAACCCTATGAAGTACATGAGTAGGATTTAAAATAAAAATAAAAAATTGTATGTTTTATGTTTATTCATTGTGGGTTCCTAATTCCCACAAGAAAGGGAAAGAAAAGTGTTTACCAAATTTTAAAATAAAAATAAAAACACAATTCAAAAATAAACACCCAAAAGATCAATGTAAATACAATCTTACTATAATTCAATAATGTAACATGCTTCTAATTTTTATGAAACTGAGAATACAAATAACCAAAATCATATAACTAAGTGAAAACGTTGAACTATCCCAAAAGTAGTTGTCTTTACTTGAAAGGACAAGACTAAAACTTGGTCATATTACCCATTTTCATTAACTTTGGTCCATTTTGACCAATTTTGTTCAACCTTGACCTATACTAAACCATTTAATGCTCAATTTTCTATTCCTTTTTAATAGTTTATGTATTTTTAATTTATAGCATAAAATAAAAAAATGGAGATGGAACCTTTTACCAATGGAAATATATTTTCATTAAGTTATAGGACAATGTAAAAAGGGAAGTCAACATGGACAAGAATAAATATAAGAGATATTGAGTTCACATGGATGAGACCCATAATCAAACCCTATGAAAGACATGAGCACTTTAATGTCAAGAAAATATTATATTATGTATTTAATGCAGCATAGATTCCTAACTCCCCATGATGCAAGGCTTAAAATAACAATGTAGACACAATTTTATGATGATTCAATTGTAAAATTTATGCACTTCCCCAACCCGGTTTCAAATCACACTGAACATCATTGTTTAATGCCCAAAACCATATAACATATGACAACTGAAAATACATTTTTAATCTCATAAACAAATTTACAATTTGAAACACATGAATAATTCACCAATTTCGGAGCATAATAAAATGCAACACATAGTAAAAATCAGACATATTTTTGGGCAACTGCCCCAGGAAAAACATCAATGGGGAAAACTTCTTCCATCTCAAGAATGTATGAAGGAAGAAACATCAATCGAAAGATGAACTTGAGAGACCAACTCAAAAGTACAAAGATGAGAAAGGGTGAATCTATACAAGAATACTTCTCAACAGTCTCTCAATTCAAAGAAAAACTAGAAGCAATTGAAGACAAGATTGATGAAATTGAACTAGTAATGACTGCTCTCAATGGTCTTACTAGACCATGGGACTCCTTCATCCAGACAATCTATGTAAGGAAGGAAAGCCTACAATTTGATGTCTTATGGGAAGAATGCTTTCAAGAGGAATCTAGAGTATCTAACCGAGTAGCACTACTTAGAGATGATGACCTTTCTCTAGCTACTCATACTAGAAGAAGAAAAGGAAAACATCATTTCAAGAAGGAAAATCATAAGGGGTCTTATCCTCCTAAGAATTTTCAAAAGAATAAAAAGGGAGATTACAAGCAGAAATATTTCTCCTCTTATCAATGTTACCATTGTGATAAGATAGGACACATTGTTATAAATTTCCCAACAAAGAAAGAAGAATATAAGAGGAAGAATAACAAAAGACATCATGCTCCCTTAGCTGAAGAAGAAGAAGAAGAACCTCCCAGGAAGTTAGAAAAAGAAGAAATTGAAGAATATCTTCTCTAGAAGATGTATCTATATTTGGGACAAAAGAAGGTGACATGTCTAAGTTGAAATGCCACTCAGAAGCAGCCTTGATTCATGATACTACAATTCCATTTGAACTATGGCATATAACGATTTATCACATAAACTACAAATCCCTACCACATGTGAGAAAGGTGGTCACACGTATAGCAGACCTAAAGATTAATTGTGAAGGAATATGTAAAGGATGTGTGAAAGGAAAGAAAATAAATAATCCATTTCTGAAGAGCGACACCAAGTCAGAAGGAATATTGGAACTTATACACTCATATGTATGCGGTCCTATGCCCTCAACATCTTTAAGTGGGTATGCATATTATGTAACTTTCATTGATGATTACTCTCGTAAAACTTGGGTTTAATTTTTAAAATAAAAATAGTAAGTGTTTGTAAATTTAGAGGAATTCAAATCCTTGGTAGATAATCTTTCAGAAAGAAATATCAAGACACTCAAGTCAGATAATGGAGGAGAGTATACTTCAAATGAATTTTAAAACTTCTGCAAAGATGTCGGGATTAAGAGGGAGCTTACAACTCCCTATAATCCACAACATAATGGTGTTGCTAAAAGGAATAACTGAACCATTATGGAAGCAGTGAAGACTATGATCCATGATCAAGATCTTCCTATGCACTTATGGGCTAAAGCAACAAGGAAAGCAGTATATGTCCAAAACAGAATATCCCATAATGCACTTGTGTTCAAAACCCCTGAAGAAATGTCCACGGGAAATCAACCAAAGGTAAGTCGCCTCAAGATATTTGGTTGTCCAATGTTTGTTCATATACCAAAAGATAAAACAACCAAGCTAGGTCCTTCCAGAAAGAAAGAATATTTGTTGGATATTAAGAGGTCTCCAAGGCCTTCAAAATCTAAATACCAGATTACCATCATATGGAAATTAGCATGGATGTAACCTTTGATGAATATACAACTCTTAAGAAATAGAGAAAGTGTCAACTTGAATAAACATATGACGAAGTTGTAGCTCCCAGAGCTGCAAAACCGATGAAAGAAGTTGCACCTTCTCCTAACAATGAGATTCTAAAAGAACATGATATGTTGGAGCACTAAGAACCTCCCTACATGAATATATCCGACAAGACAAAGCCAGCCTGGGCTCATGATATTATTCAAGAAGCAGAAAGGTATGGTGCTCCAGAAGGCCCCACAAGGGAGAGAAAGAAGCCAAAGTCATTTCCTAGTTATGTGATTTTGATGTGTGTTCTTGTAGACAAAGAACCTACTTGTTTTGAAGTAATTGCTAAAAACAAAGAATGGGTAGAATCCATGATAGAAGAATACCAATCCATAATGAAGAATAATGTATGGGAATTAGTTCCCAAAACAAAAGGTAAAAGTGTGGTATCTTCCAAATGGATCTACAAGATAAAACATAGAAGCAATGGAAGTATTGAGAAGTACAAAGCCATATTTGTGGACTGTGGATTCTCTCAAAAGGAAGCTGTCGATTATGAAGAGACATTTTCTCCTCTAGCAAGGTACACTTCTATCATAACTATCATGGCACTAGTAGCCAAGACAAAATGGAAGTTACACCAGATGAATGTGAAAACAACCTTCCTAAATGGTGTTATTGAAGAATAAGTGTACATTGAATAGCCACAAGGTTTTGAAGTCGAATACAGAAAGACACATGTCTGTAAAATGTAAAAGGATCTGTATGGATTGAAGCAAGCTCCAAGATCTTGGTATGGAAGAATTGATAATTTTCTAACAAGCTTGGGCTTTACCAAAAGTAAGGTTGATCCTAACATTTACTTCAAGGTTATCGATGATGAACCTATCATATTTTTTTTGTATGTGGATGATTTATTCCTAGCGGCTAATGAGAAGCAAATCTCAAATTGTAATAAGAAGCTCGTGACAGAATTTGAGATGAAAGACCTTGGCTTGATGCATTATTTTCTAGGTCTTGAAGTATAGCAGAACTCAAAAGGAATCTTCCTTAACCAAGGGAAGTATGTAGTGGAAATCATGAAAAGGTTTGACATGTTCAAATGTAAATCCATGGACACAACCATGGATGCACACATTAAGTTGTTGGTTGATGCTTCATCAGAATTAGTGGATGTGACACTATACCGATAGATCATTGGTTCACTGATGTATATGATGAATACACGGCCATATATTTTTTTTTTTTGTGAAAAATTGAGTCAGTATTTGGTTGAGCTCGAAAATTTTCACCTGCTAGCTGGAAAGCATGAGGTACCTAAAAGGTATGGTAGACTATGGTCTCAGTTATACTAGAGATCATGACTTCAGAACGTATGGTTATACAAATTCATATTGGGAAGGAAGTGTCTCAAATAGAAATAGCACTTTGGGAGGATGTTTCAGTCTGCGGTCATCCATGATCTCATGGCTAAGTAGGAAGCAGTCCAGTGTTCCTCTCAGCACTGCAAAAGCAAAATATATTGCAGCATGTCCCTCTAGTTGTGAATCCATATGGATTTGGAATTTGTTGTCATGTATATTTGATATAGAGATGGATGCTATCGTGATTCTATGTGATAACGAAATTTGTATGAAGATGAAATAGAACCTTGTGTTCCATGATAAGACAAAGCACATGGAAATATGATACTTCTAAATTTGTAACATGGTGCAGAAGGGAGCTATCAAGCTCCAATATGTGAGAACATATGAGAAGGTTTCAAATGTGTTGACTAAGCCTCGGTCATATCCCCAATTAAATAATTTCCAAATAAGACTATTTGAAAATCATGTTTCACCAACCTACTAGTTCTCTAGGTTGAGATGGAGACATAAATTTTGTAATAAGGGTATATAGGACCCAAAAGGGCATTATTTTACCATATTCACATTTAAATGGGTCACATAAATGATAAATTATAAGAAACTAATGTGGCATGGGTTCATGAAGACAGTTGTAATCTTGTGGAGCCGTTGGGTGACTAGATTCCCCACGCACTTGGCATGATATTAACCCAAATTCAAACACATGGGTAATGTAAAATTATTGTATGGTTAGGTGGAGTCAAATATCATATAATGAACCAAGGAATTCGAATTGTTAAAGGAGGGTAACTCCCATGTAAGAGGAAGAGGCTAGAAGACTAGGTGTGCCACTTGGAAGGAAATTATATGCACTCTATGACAACAAATGATGGAAGATTCTATGACAAGTATGACAAATTCAGACTTAACTGTTGACATATGAAAAATATGATATGAAAAGGCTAAAAATATCCACCAACTGGTCAAATTTGGGAGTTAGAGGCAACCATTCGAATTGGGGAAAGAATTGGAGCATGAAGAGGAAGACAAGTGTCATGAGGGTTACTAAACCACTAAGATGAGTTGGAGGAATCTCATGGAGGTAAATTTGACATTAGGAGGCCTCATGAAGTTAATAAAAGGATTTCATGAGGAAGGATATTATATTTTGATCATTTTTTAATTGGTCTTTGGCATTTTGGAGATATTTTGCTTGTCCATTGCACGGTGAGTGTTCACTCTCCCTGCTTGTGAACCAATTTCGAGGGAGTTGGATTCCTTTCCAAGTTGGTTGATGGAGAGGCCATTCAGAACTCTCATGGGATATTAATGAATAATTTTTTTTTGTAGGTTGAATTTCCATACAATCGAATTCTCATCTATCCCCAATTCTCTCATTCCTTCTTCTCCATTTCCCCACACTCACATGTGATGGCGCTCTTGTTGGAGTGATTCTTGCGCCTTGCTGAGGATAGTTGATGCCAAAGATTTGGTAAGCGATTCATGGATATGTAATCTCATCTAAACATGATATGTAACTCGAAATATCAGAAATATATGTATGAAAGGTTCGCATTCCCCATGCTCTTGAATAACGAGTTTTCATGGATTTGGATTCAATACTGAAGTAGCTTTATATTATATTTGCATGAGGAAATTTATAGGAGTTTTATGATGATGGGGAAGAAATATATTATTTATGGCTCTGTAATATTATTTCCACATTCTTTGTAAGTCAAAATATCAGAAATACATGTATGAAAATCTTGCATACGTGTGCCCTTGTATCACTAGTCTTCACAGATTTTGGCTTCAATCTTGAAGTAGTTTTATACCAGATCTGTATGAGAGATATTCTATGAGTTTGAGGATGTTGTGACAGCCATATATGATTTATTACTCTGTAATTTCATTTTCATAACCTCTATGGGTCTAAATCCAAGATACTCATGTGTGAAAAGCTTGCATTCCCATGCCATTGAATCACTAGTTTCCATGACTTTGGCTTCAATCTTGGAGGAATATTGTATCAGATTTGTGGGAGGTTTTTCATTTGAGTTTTATGTTGTTGGGGAATAAGTTTTTATTCCGTATATTACCACCATGATTCATATTACTCTCAGAACCATATATTCTACCTTTCCTATGTCAAAGTCTAGCTAGTAATGCAAATTACCCTTAGGCAATTTCTATGAAAGTTAACCTACAAATCTTGCAAACCATAATCCATTTGTAGAACTTAATAAACATTAGTAAGGATATTCATTGATGTCTGACAATCATTCCCATACTCTTTTCTTAAATTTGGGAGGGTCGAACTTGATTTGCAGAGCTAGTTTGGCCATCACCCTTAGGGGGATTTGAACACAATTTCCCAGTAAATTTGGTAATTTTGTCATTAGAACCAAACAGGTTTTCAGAGGTATAAAGTCTGATACAAAGTATACATAAACCACCTTGGGATTTTTTAATACTCACCATACCATATCCTTTCAAATTCGGGACCATTTGGTGAAATTTGGAACCCTCTAGAGTCATGACCAGTTAAACTCGAATTTCTCCCAATTTGTGCATTTCTCCAAATTTTCGAAAAAGGGACATTGCAGCCTCTATTGCATGTGAAGTTTTAACACTTTTGAGACAATATTTTTGTTGTTCGTAATGACTTCCCTCGAAAGGGGGAGTATTATTTATGATACCCTGGTATCATGATCACAACAAGTAGCTCAATTAGGATTAATCATCCTTATACTTGATCCCATAATTCCGAAAGGAAGGATCGTACATGATGTTGGTGGACTTGATCCCATATTTCTAAAAGGAAATATTGCTTAGGATGTTAGTGGTGGACATGATCACGTAATTCTGAAAGGAAGGATCGTCCAAGATGTTGGTGGAATTGATCCCGTAATTCCAAATGCAACGATCGTCCAGGATGTTGGACTTGATCTCATAATTCTGAAAGGAAGGATCGTCCAGGATGTTGGACTTGATCCCATAATTCCGAAAGGAAGGATCATCCAGGATGTCAGTGGTGTACTTGATCCCATAATTCCAAAAGGAAGGATCGTCTTGTGTATGTATCTGTTATTTGTGATCAGTATTGGTATCTCCATAAAGAATTGATCCCGTAATTCCAAAAGAAAGGATCGTTTGAGTACCATAGATGTGTTTTCCATGATCTCGTAATTCTTAAAGGAAGGATCATGTTGGTTGTTTTTACACCTGCCATAGATGATGTTACTCCAACCTTGAGATGTTGATGATGATGTTTTTATTCATGTCACATGTTTTTGTTATTCCATCTTTATGTTGATGAGCCATCCTCGTGTTGTCATTGTTAGTCCAACTTTATGTTGATGAGCGAGCCTTGTGCTGTCAATGCCAGTGATGTATCATTTTTTATGCAAATGATGATGATGCTCTATATCCATGCTACATATGATTATGCTCCAATTCCATGTTGCATATGATGATGTTTCATCAGATGATGATGATGCTCTAGCTCCATGCTGCAGGTGATTCCGGTTCCATGCTGAAGATGATGATGCTCCAAGCTCCATGTTGTTCATGAGATTATTATGGTTCTGAGAGTCATAATACATGCTTCTAGAGGATTTATGCTTCTATTACATATATATATATATATATCAATGGGATCACTTGTCCTTGTAGATCATGGCATTCCCTACAGGTCAAATCCCATCAAAGGGTTTGCAACATTTCATAATCAATGTATTAACAAAATAATGTAGGAAACCTTTTAGTCAATTCTTTGACACAACACACATAAGTCCATTATTCGGATGCTTATGGTCTCCATTATAGCATACCATTAAGAGTGTGTACTACTCCAGTATGTTATAAAGGATTCGCCATCCTATATGGGTTGTGCATCGTGACAGGCTATTAAACTACCTGAATTTGGAAATTTAGATATATGTAAAACATATTTAAAAACAACCATATCTAATATACTGGAGCATCTAAAATAAAATACTTATCTTTTGTAGTTTTGTGGGTGGGATCCAACTGATAGAGTCCATTGATATTCATATGCTTGCTTGGAGATCATCACAGTCTATATCTTCATATTTCTTAGAATAAGAACTCTGAGCGATCATCCTTCCTTGGCTCCTTGTGAGGAGGGTCTTCTTCTACACCAGCAGTTGAAGCTTCATGCTTTCTTTTGATTGAAGTTCGATAGCTACTAGCATAATGACTGTATTTCTTGCACCTGTAGCATTGTATCTGAGATAAATCCTTCTTCTTCTATTGTGATTGAAGGACTTCCTTCCCCTTCCCTTGATTTTCTTGGCATGAGATATGAATGGTTGATTATCCTCAGGTTGATCTCCATGAAGTATTTGGCGTGTTGTGATTCTTATTTATTTTTTATTGCATTATTCCCATAGCTTATCAAATTTGGGAATCTTGGTTTGACCACTTATAGTTTGGATGAGGGACTCCCAAGATGTTAGAATACCATTTAAGGTGGTAATAACAATATCATTTTCTTCAAGATTGTCTCCATCAAACTTTAGCTTGTCCCGGAGTTCAGTGATCCTCATAAAATATGAGGCAATATTCTCAGACTTTGACATATTCATATTCGACAGTTTATTCCTCAATGTCTGAGTCACATTGGTATTACTATTTTCAAATATCTTCTTTAAGTTTTTGAACATCTTCCTCTTTGTGTTTTCTGAGATCTCAGGAACTACATGGTCTCTAACTGAGTCCACCAACATCCTTCTTGCTTTGGCATCATCCTTCCTCCAATGAGGTTTGTCTTCTTCGGCTTCTGGTTCTGGGACCTTTTCATTTACACACTGTAATTGGTCATTTTATTCTAGTAGGAGAAGAACCATAGACTTCTAGGGGATGAAGTTGGAATCTCCTTCTATACGATCTTCAACCTTCGTGTTGATCATCTTGATTGTAGATATGGATCTAAAACCCTAGCAGAGACTACATCAAAACTAAAGGTTGGAGTTTTGGAAAACTGACTCCACAGATAAATGTGCCCTAGAGAGACGAGTTGAGAAGAGGTAGAGTTGAGCCAAAACTATGGAGGGATTAGGTCAAAAACTGAAACCCTAATTTATGTTGCAGCTACAAAATTAGGTCAAAATTGAAAAATTCTCATAATTGAATTATGTATTCACCCTCCTTAGAGAAAAATTCCCAAGGATATTTTTCTGCCAAAAGTTTAAGTGAATACCTTGAAAGATGAAAAACCCTAGTTTCAACAGGTTTCTGACAGTTCCGGCAATGGTTTCTTCTAGTACTGCTCTGATACCATGTTAGGTTTTCATAAGATTTGAGTAGTATACCTTAATTTTATTTATCAATATTATCACTAGAAGATAGAAAAATCGTAGAACAATAACACGAGTATTTTTATCCTAGGAAACCCAAATGGGAGAAAACCCAGCAACCTTTGTCTAGAGATGATCATTCTGAGAACAATGTACAATGAATAAGAAAGAGAAAATATGGAATTTCTTTCCAAAGATAGAAACCTTGAAAACAGTCGTCTTCTGTAGTATATGCGAACTTCTCTCTCTCCCAGAAAACTATGAACTTCATTGTGATGCTATGTTGCTTCTGTGTGGAATAATGAGGAGGGGTGCCACCTATTTATACAGATTTTCCACTAATATTTTGACTGGGGCGGACTTCCTGAAAAACTAACAGAACATAAAACTAGTTGCTCAAGTTGTCTGAGTATTTTGTCTAGAAATTTGTTTCTTCATAGATGTACCACATTATACATAGTGCATTCAAAATATATCTAAATTTATTAGTCCAATGGTGTTGTGAAAATTCCCCCCTTATGCAATGGGTTTCATATTTATGGACATGTTGAATGGGTTTTCAAATATGTGAAATGCAACTTCCCATTTCAAGGTGTTAGATTTTATGTGAGTATACTAGCTTAAAAACATGGTATCAAATCATTAACTATAATGGGCTCTTAGTCCCTTATTACATAACTAGGGGATCCCCACCATTCCATGCCCCTTTAGAAAGAGTTTCCCTAAAATTTTACACCAATGAAGTGCATCCATAAGATAGGGACCTATATGCAAGTGCAACACTCAATACTTACAATGAAAAATCTTGTGAAGACCATCTTGTTGAGGCCTAGAAAATCCCAAGAAACAATAGTAGGGATTCTCCCAAATAAGCGTTCCCAAATAGCTCGTTATTGTTTGGTATGGGGAATCTGTCAGGTTTGCAGTCCGGATACCATAGGTCAAGTAAAGGTTAAAGCCATTTTTATCAGTTACTTGACCTACGGTAGACTAACCGCAAACCAGATGGATTCCCCATACCAAACAATAACAAGCTATTTGGGAACACCTATTGGGGAGAATCCCTATTGTTGTTTCCTGGGATTTTCAAGGCCTCAACAGTTTTGGCACTAGAAGGAGGGCCACCAGTGCATGGTCGGCCGAGGAAATTTATTTTCTCAAGATCACCCCACTGGTGATAGTTCTGAAACCAGTTTCCCTAAAAAACCTACTCCTGAAGAAAAGCGCATAGGGTATCTCTATCCCATTGATAACGAAGTGATTGAATATTTAAGAATAATTATCAGGGTGTATGCAAAGAATATTGGAGGGTTACCCATTATTCCTACTTTGCCGAGAAGAGAGTTTCGTAAGAAGGACCGTCCTCAATTGGAAGATTCGGTGTTAGTGGAAGACCTTGAAGAACTGGTAGAGACATCCTTGCAAGAAGTTGTCCAACCTCTAAATCAATTGGGGCCAATTTTCACTCATTGTTCTCCTTTTAGAATCCCTATCCAATCTCCTCCTCAAACTCCACTCAGAATCATGGCCAATGTGAATGCAAATTAGCCACCTCCACCACCTGCTTGGAGGGATAGATATCCTTTAAACCTGACCCCTCCATTGCATGCTATGCCTCAGAATTTTGACAAAGCATTACCCAAGTTTTAACCAAACGAAGGAATTCTTGTGGATGATCATTTGCAGAATTTTTATCTGGCTATAGAAGGATTACAAGCAGCAGAACATGAAGATGTAGTCTACAGATTATTCCCACATACTCTTAAGGGAAAAGCAGCCTCATGTTACTTTGTCCTGCACACAAATTCAATTACAAATTGGAATACCTTTGAGAGGCTATTTAGAAATAAATATGGAATCCAGAAAACCCATGTTGCTTTAATGAAAGGATTAATTGCCCTAAAGAAAGAAAAGAAAGAAAGGGTACATAACTTTACTCAGAGGTTTGCTGCCTACCTGAATAGATTTGATGCAACTGACAAACCAACTGAGCATGACCTAATTGAGTATTACACATCAATGCTTAGGCCAGACCTAGCCATGTTTGTAAAAATATCTATTAGGCTCACCTTAGTAGATACTTATGAAGAAGCTGAGAAGGTGGAGACCGAAATGGAGAGTATAGACCAGTATCCTGTATAGTTATAGGAGAAAACTTATGGGGACAGAAATCCTCTATTATTAACTAAGCCTAAAGATGAGCGGCCACAAAAGTTAGATGAGGTGGTAAAAATGATGCAGAAATTGTCAAATAGAGTAATTGATCTGGAAAAGGAGAAGGAGGCCCATAAACAATACAAACCTTATTATAAAAAGAGAGATGATAATGGTCAATCCAATCCTCCCTCACATAGTCCCTTGGCCATGAATTTGACAGATGTAGGAATGGAAAATTTTTGTACATTCCATCAGCAGCCTCACTCTAAGAAAAATTGCCCACAGTGGATAAATTCTATGACCTTAGTGATGAACCAGTTATTCGATTCTAAGTTAACGGAAAATGTGGATGAGAAAGAGAAAGTTCATTAACCAACAGAAACCCAAGAAGAAGACACTTTGGTTTGATGGGATTATGTTTCCATGTTGAATGTAGAGGATGAAGATCTCACTGAGGAAGAAGAAATACCATAGACAATGTTACGACAAGGAGTCAGAATTCATTAAAAGAAGATAACATGATACTGCCCAAGATTAAGAAACTTCAGGAGAACATGAGGAAAATAAAGAATAATACTCCAACTATTAACATACCTGAGTTTGTCATCTCAAGCCAAAGTCCCAAGAAAATCAATATGCCTGTAAATTCTACCAAAAAATAAATTTGAGAATGTCAATAAGATTTTTACTGAGCATGAAATTGGATACGACATTGTAGAAGATATTAAAAAAGATAAATCAAATATCTCCTTGTTTGAAATGTGAAATATACCCCAACAAAAGGAAAAGATGTTAAAAGCACTTGAAACACCTGTGAAGGAACCCCGGAATGATAACCAAGCTTATGAAGAGATTGGTGAAACAAGTTTACGAGGAAAGTCTAAATATAGAACTCCAACATTCCTCCTAACTTTTGAACTTTTCAATTACAACATGTATAATTGTTTGGTGGAATCTAGAGCATCAGTAAATGTCATGCCACTTTTAGTTTGTAAGAAAATAAATGGTCAACCTAAGCCAACGACAGGCCAAGTTATCCAATTGGATAGGACTGCAGTGAAATTGATAGGAGAAATGGAAGATGTCCTGATCAGTTTATCAGCAGACGAGAGGGTATGTCAGTATATAGACATTGTGGTAGCAGATATCCCGGATGCCTATCATTTGGTTTTGAGCCGGGATTTGGCGGCAAAATTGGAAGGAAATTTTGCATCAGATTGGTCACATGTGAGGTTACCTTATAAAGGTTGTCATAATCAAATAAAGATGCTAAGGGAACCTCAAATGAAGTACAATGTAACTCATTTGGAAGAAAAGAATGAACCGATAAATTTTGTGTTGGTAAACTATATTCTTGAGCTGGAGTCGGGAAATTACCAAGCTGAAGAAGCCAGTAACATATCAGATATCCAACCCGATCTCCTTCAGTTTTCATGGGCTGATAAGATTGATTGTAATATAGTAGATTTAGTCTCAAAGGTAGTTAGTAGTTCAAATTCAGTAGGAGTAGAAATTTTTTGGATTCTTTATTTTGACGGTTCCAAAACCTTCGAAGGATTAGGAGCTGGTTGTGTCCCGATCGTTCCAGAGAAAAATAAATATTTTCTTTCATGTATATTAGAATTTGAATGTACAAATAACACAGCTGAATACGAAGCATTATCCCAGGGACTGAAAAAATCAATGGAATTAAAAGTAAAAAATCTAAAAGTATACGAAGATTATGAAATCATTGTTAAAAAAGTTCGAAACAAAATTCATTGCATATCACCACATTTGAAGGCTTACCAAAATGAAGTTTGGGATTTATTAACAAATTTTCATGCATTTAACATTTTTTCAATTCCTAGAGTAAAAAATGCAAAAGCTAACTTGTTAGCTACTTCGGCTACAAGGCTGGTACCCACAAATAACAGATGCTCAATTGAATTGCTTTTCAGGCCTTCTGTTCCAAACAACATTACCAATCTGAGGGTGTTTGATGTTGATCAACAAATACTGGAATGTTTAATTAATGATGATACATTTAAAGGAGCCATAATAGATGACGAGGAACATCAAGCAAACCTCCAGAATGGAAATTTCATTCCTAAAGGAGTCAGAACTCTGGAACAGATGTTTGATCTAGACAAAAAGTTCAGAAAACCAGCGAATGTCAAGACACATAGCTCGTATTTACAATTCGAGATGATAAATATAGGGACAGAGGTTGAACCCAAGTATGTGAATTTGGGAAAGTGTTGTTCACCCAGGGAGAAGAGTAAATTCATCAGTTTATTCAGACAATACAAAGATGTATTTTCTTGGACCTATGAAGACCTCAAAACTTATGACACCAAAATTATACAGCATGTTATTCCAATCAAATTTGAAGTCAAACCTTATCAGCAGCCTCTAAGAAAGATGCATCCCAAACTAGAGCCCCTAATTCAAAGTGAGGTAAAAATGCTTATGGATGCTAAGATCATATTCAAAGTTAGACATTCAGAATGGGTCTCAAACTTAGTTCCACTACTAAAGAAGTCTCGAGAGATCATACTTTGTGTTGATTTTAGGAATCTAAATCGTGCTTCAGATAAAGATAATTACCCTATCCCACCCATGGAACAGATACTACAAATAGTCTCAGGTTCTAAATTGTTTTCTCTGTTAGATTTATTTTTAGGCTATAACCAAGTGCTATTAGTAGAAGAAGACATACTCAAGACCTCCTTCAGAACCAAGTGGGGGACTTTTGCATATAGGAGAATGCCCTTTGGACTCGTTAATGCTGGAGCAACTTTCCAAAGGGCTATGGATATAGCTTTCCGTGGTCTGATTGGTCAGAGTGTTGTGGTCTATTTAGATGATGTTACGATATTTTCAAAGAAGAGAGAAGAACATGCATTTCATTTGAAACATATTTTTTAACGTTGAAGAAAATATGGCATTTCTTTAAATCCTAAGAAATGTGTGTTTGTTGGTACCGAAGGAAATCTATTAGGTCATGTTATTTTGAAAAAAGGGATCTCCATTGACCCAGAGAGAATTAAAGTAATAGAACAAATCCCTTTACCCCATAATAAAAAAGGTATGCAATATTTTATGGGGACAATCAATTTTGTGTGAAGGTTTGTGCCAGACTTCACTCATATAGTCAAACCTTTGCAACAAATGGTCAATCAAAGTGTGCAATTCAAGTGGATTGATTCAAAGAAGGATGCATTTAACAAGATCAAGACATCCATAGCTCATGCACCATCACTTAAAATCCCGAACTTCGAAAATGATTTTATCTTGTACACTTTTGCTTCAGATGATTCATTAGCAGCGGTGCTTACACAGAAAAAAGAAGGGGGAGATGAGTACCCCATATCAATTATGAGCACTGGTATGTAAGGGGATGAATTAAACTATCCCGCATTTGATAAGAAATCCTATGTGGTTTTTAAAGTGGTGAAGCAATTTAGACCGTATATACTTAAGAACCGTACCAAGGTAATAGTCCCACACCCGGCAGTAAGATCTCTTTTTGTACAAAAAGAATTGGGAGAAAGAAGAGGTAACTGGGTAACTGCCTCGCAAGAATATGATATAGAATTCAAACTAGAAACCGTATTTAAAGGACAAGGGCTCTGTAAATTGATGGCTGAGAGTCAAGAAAATGAAGATAACAATTGGGATAATGAAGTTGAATTACACATGGTGGATGTATGTCCTTTATTCACAGCTCTAGACTCTTGGTATAGAGATTTAATTCATTATCTTCAAGAAGGTTATTTGCCGGAACATTGGAATCCCAAGCAAAGGATTGGAATTACGTCTAAAATCATCCTTATATCAAATTATTGATGGAGTACTGTTTATAAAAAACTTTGATGGATTTTTTCTTAGATGCTTGGAACATGAAGATGCAAATAAGGTTGTAGCAGAACTACATGATGGACCTGCTAGAGGTCATTTCTCAGGAGATACAACAGCACAAAATATTTTAAGAGTTGGGTATTACTAGCCGACTTTGTTTAATGATGCTCACGCTCATGTCAAAAAATGTGATACTTGTCAAAGGAGCAATGGAAGACAAGCAAAGGAAGCAGGACCTTTGAAATCAGTTATTATTTCAGAACTATTCGAACAATGGGGGATTGACATTATCAAAGAGATCAATCCAAATTTTCAATTGCAGCATAAGTACATATTGATAGCAACAAACTATCTCACTAGATGGGTAGAATCCATTCCATTACAAAAAGTGAATGAAGATGCAATTATGGACTTCTTGCAAGATCATATTATGACTAGGTTTGGGGTTCCAATTTCCCTGGTTTTTTATAATTCTTCATATTATGCATCTATTAAATTGAGTGCATTTGCAAATGAAAAAGGAATTAATCTACACTATTCTGCTAACTACTATCTACAAGGAAATGGTTTGGCAGAATCTACCAATAAAAACCTCATTAGTATTTTGAAGAAAACATTCATAGCGAATCAAAGGAGTTGGGACCTAGCTTTCCCTATGCATTATGGGCTAATAGAGTCACACCCAAGAACTCCTTAGGAGTGTCACCCTACACTCTCGTCTATGGGAAAGAATCTATCCTGCCTCCTAATATTATGTTTCCATCCTCTAAACTAGCCCAAGACTCTAGAGGAACTTATAATGAAGTTCTACAAATACGAATTCATAATCTGCTAAAGTTAGAGGAGTCTAGATCCAAGGCAAGAGAGAGGTTTAAACATCAACAAGAGATAATGAAGAGATGGTTTGATAAGCACAAAGCCGGGAAAATGGAATTTGAAGTAGGTGATTTGGTTCTTAAGTGGGATCACCCACATGATGAGAAGGGAAAGCATACTAAGTTTCAGCAATTATGGATAGGCCCTTTTCATATTGCAGAAAAGTTAGGCCCCTCAACTTACAAATTGCAAGATTTACAGGGGTGGGAAGAGAACTTTCCAGTAAATGGTTTAGTTCTCAAGCCATATTTTTCTTAAATGGTTTTTGAGTTTCTTTTGTACATAAGTAAATGGTTTGATTGCTTTTGTTTTGCTTTGCTTATATTAGCTCTAGTTTATTTACATTTTTACTTGCTCAAGATTTGATTTCTTGTAAATTTTGGCACAACTTTTGGTTTTGGAGTTCATCAAAGTTTTGGATAAACTAAAAATATTTGACCAAAGACTGCTTGATATTTGCACATACACATGCTTAAGGATCCTTTAAGATTAGCAAATTATCTAAATAGATTGTGAACTCATTGAAGTCCTGTTTAATCCCTGTAAAATAACTAAGGTCATAAAAGTCTAGAATACTATTTTGAGGCCCCATTCACTTCACACTAAAGACTATCCTAGGAGGCTAACAGCAAAAGCCCCATGGAGAGGAAGCAGGGTAATCAGTTGTATTATATTTAAATGAGCCCATGCCACAAATGAAAGTCAAAAGGCTAACAAGACTCAAAATCTCCCAGGAAGAAAACATATATCAAAAGACATACTGAACAAAATCAGTTTGAATAAGATTGCTTGAAAGTTCTTCTCCATTCGTCAGTTGAAATCAAAATATCTCTCACACAAAAAGGACACTGTGGATAGAGGGTCCGAAACCAAATTTCAGAAAGAAAGCAATCATCGAGGACTCAAAAGAAAAAAAGTCCAGAAGCATCAAAATAATGCAAAATGGCATGGGAATGAGGAACAAACGAATACACATGTTCACCATCTGCTACAATCCTATGGTGTCTAAGTTGGAAGCTATCCAAAGGAAAAGGTAAAACAAACTTCATATCTTGGCCTTAGAAGAGTTATCGATACTATGAAAACATGGTTCCCCTTTTTCCATTTGGACCATAATCAATGTTTAAAGTTCATAGACCTTGTATTCTAGAAAATCCAGACATCTTAAAGAAATCTAATAAAGTGATCTAACAGGATACCATCAAAGAAGTTGTTGTCTCAAAGGTCAGTTGTTCAAAGAGCTGTGTCCACTAGGTAGTCGCCAATTGTTGCAACTGCAACTATTATCCCCAAAATAAAATAAAAAATATTTTTAGGGCCCCCCTTTACATTTTAGTTTTTTAGAAGCCTTAGAAAGTCTAGCTTTTTCACCAAAGTTTGCCCCATGACTTTAAAGTTTGAAAATTTGAAAGTTTTTTTGCTTGTATCGGATGCACATTTGATAGTCCTTCCGATGTATCGGGTGCACAGTGGTCTAACCAGCCAATGTTCCCATCGGGATCTTTCTGAAGTCTTTTCCAATGTATCAGATGTCCCCTCATCTATTGCATCGAAAGATTTTTTCCGATGTATCGGAAGCTTAGTCCTGAGCCATTCTGATGCACCGAGTCACTCATCTTCTATCTTCTGGCTATATCCACGGAAGCTTTGTTATTGTCTTTCCCATCATTTTGGTTGTTTCTTTTGGAATGATCCAAGAACTTAGTTTTTTTTTTGGGTGACACTGCATATGCGGAGTTTGAAGCTGATCCGACACCTTCCCTTAGAATTTTCTGATGCTAATGCATTGTTAGTTCATTGGTCTGTCTATGGTTGTTTTAAGTGCTTCAACTTTTTTCACCCGATCTCCTGGGCCCATTCTTCAGAATCCATCCGATGCTTTGCATCCGCTAACAAGTGTGTTTTCGATGCCTTTTTTCATGCATTTGTTTTCCTGGCCAATTTCATTTTACCCAAGTCTAAGCTTATAAAATCCCATCGAGGTTGTTTTACGGTCATTGTCCACCGAGCCATTTTCCAATTTAAGCCAAGGAGTTGTCTTTGTCTGAGCAATTTGTTTGCTGACGGAGTTCACGCTCCTCTAGGTCATCTTTAAGAGTTTCCAGGTAGGATTCTCCTCCAATCCTGTTGCTCAACGTTTTTTTTACCGCAACTTGATAGGGTTAGTTCATCTGGCTTATATCGCGGGGGTTATTTAAAAAATGTGGCGGTATTTTATTTATATGGGGTTCACCCTAGGTTTTTTACTTGTAGACGTCATTTTACCTTACCCACCAGCCCCGGTTCTTGTTTATTTTCATCCGGCCATGGTTTGTTCTTTGACATTTGTTGGAATAAAGAGGGTAGGGTGCAGACGAGCGTTTTGTCATCTGCACATATCCCTCACCATTTTAGGGCAAGTGCACATCCGTCGATCAAGTTTGGTTAGGTTTTCATGGAATGCTGGGGGAGGGATTTCTGTTGTGGGAAAAGACCAATTTTAGGGGTTAGCAGTCTGGGTTTTTCAAGCTTTTTCCACTATTAGCATTAATACCTGTAGATGTAAGGTCGTGGTGAAAACCTAGGGTTTTCCTGGTGGAATTTTTGCTTGTAATTTTGTGTCTGAACTAGCCTTAAAAGCTTCGTTCTTTTTAACTTCGTATACAGAAAGCACATTTTGGTTTGGGTAGAAGCAAAGGTTGTTTAACATGAATTTTGATGAGTTGGTAATGTTCTGGTTATCATCGTTGTTGCTTTCAATATATAGTTTTCTATTTATATGTGTAATAGAATAATTTAATTTGTATGATCAACACAGGCCCATCATCCACACAGAAACATGCCTCGGAAGCATAAAAAGAAGGCACAAGCAGTAGATGAAGAACCGGAGGTAGAAATAATAACCCGAGTCGAGGTTATCTATGAAGACACCAAAGCCATCACTGGTATTGATACTGAATATAAATGGGGAGAAATATACCGAATGATCTCAAATCAAAGTGTCCCAAAGACTGGATTCGAGATTTTACCTATTTATGCTAATATTGAAACATCGGCAATCATGAAGGTGGCTACTCGACCAGAGCTTCTCCCTTGTTCAAAGGTAATAGGATGGATCCTTCCTAGGGCTGATGTGACAAGGACGATATTGGATAACACTGAATGCAAAGGTTATGCTTCCTATAGCTCAGCCTATGTAGCCATGGCCTACAAGTTGCCGACACCCCAGAGCTATTTGACTAAAGGATGGTTGAAAGACCTCAATTTAGATGTGGTGGAAACCGTCAAGAGAATGATGATCCCAGGTAAGAATTTTCGTACGAGGCCTTCAGGGGAGTATGAAATAGGAATCCTTCATACTCCATACAGGTTTATAGCCTTGATGTTAAACAGGATATTCGAGGGATCCAATGGAAATAATTTCAAAATAGGTTGGGTACCAGTAATATTTTTTATAGCCACTCAAGGTACCATCTTCAATTGGGAAAACATAGTGTCTAACAATTTGTCTGCCTGCATAAGTGCAGCATTGGAAGGAGTCTCACAAAAGAAAACAGAGTTCTATATTAGCTCTATTTTGAATGATTGTATTTTATGCATGTAGCCATTCCCAGCGCTGAAATGCCAATGGGATAAGGACCGGTCTCCTGTATATGTTGCATACCAATTATTGTTTGCTCACAAGTATTACAGTCACTACAAGAATATTTGTGAATATTTTATCATGTCATTGTACACATTGATTTTCCTTGTTTAGTGTAACTGCATGTCCAAGGAGGCTTTAAAGGTTGTGCAAGATAATGGACACTATTACTTGACTGAGGAGGGCTTGTATTTGAGGATGTTTGGTGGGTCAAGGGCTCATTCCTTTCTGCCTAAGTATGCTATATATTATGTGATTCATAAAGAGGTAGTAAGACAATTATACATTGATGGATTGGGTCACTTCCTATTCGATCAAAAGAAGGTTGTGTATTCTCCAGTCCCATTTTATATAGGGAGTTACAAGTTTTCCAAATTAAAAATTGCAACGGAATTCATTAAGGAGCTAGAATATTTTCACTTTGGTGAAATGATTTTCCATAGAAATGATTCCAAAAATAAGGTTGTTGATTATTGTACTACAATAGGGGTGCATTTCGAGTATGTAGACTTTTGGGATAAAGATGAAGAAGTTTTCCGTAATGCCTGAAATATGATAGCTTTGAGAAGGAGGTTTAAACAAAAGATAACTACGGTTGGTGGAAAGGGAAATTTTGATGAGCAAAAGAAGAAGCAATAAGAGGATGCTTCCAATAAAATAGAAGAGGAGGCACACAAATTAGCCCAAGAAGTAGAAGAGTGGTTGAGAGCAGAATAAGAAGAAAAAAGAAAAGCAGCGGAAGAGGCCGAGAAGAGAACTGAAGAAGAAGAGAAAAGAAAAGAAGACGAATAAGTCCATAGAAAGCAGAAAGAAAATGAGAAGTTAATATTAGAAGTTGTTGATAATGAAAAGGAGCATGTAGAAAAAGAATCTAAGGAGTTACAAAAAAAGGCACAAGAGGAACAAGACTATGCAAATCATGAACAAACTCAATCTTATGCTGATCCAGTAGAACCCTCTATACCATCTAGTAGCATAGCGGGAGGAAATCTAGTTTCAGCATCAGGAATTGAATTGATTCCTTTTATTCCCACAGAAGAATATGAAGTTCCTGATCTAAATACTATTTTCTATGACAAAGAAAAAAAGAGGATTGTTAGGAGAAAAGAGAAGAAGGTGAACACTGGAGGCAAGAAAGGAGTTATGGTGACTGAAAAGACAGTGGTTCATGATACGGATAAAGATCTAATATTAATGGCAAGGGCTGGTGTAGCCACATCCATAGCTACTAAATACAATGTTGATAGAATAATGACAGATTTGGAACAATCCCAGAAGAAGATTACTCAATTGAAAGAAACCCTAAAAAAGGAAAGAGATGAAAGTCAAAGTCTAAAGAGAAAGTACAAAGACACGATTAGTGCGATTGAGGAGTCCAAAGTAGAGTGCCAAACCTTACAATCATACAAGGATGCTTTGGTATTATTAGCAAGCAATATTGAAAGAGAGTCCAAGGCGACCTTGTCAGAGTTTGAAAGACTTCAGCAAAGACATCAGGTCTTAGAAGCAGAAAGAGACAGTCTCAAATCATCAATTGAAGAATTGAGTAAAGAGAAAGGAAGTCTAGAAAATAAAGTGGTAGAGCTAGAGATGCAAAATACTACTGATGAGGGGAAATCCAAGCATTACAAAACTCAAGTAGTAGCATTGGAAACCCAGAAAGATTCACTGGAAGTTTCATTAAAAGAAGCAAATGAATACAAAATAGATATTGAGCCATTGAAGAAGCATGCTCTCATACTTAGAATTAAAATTCATCAGATGCAGCTTCATATGGCAGAGGATATGTTGAAGTTTCAGCAAGTAGAGGTAAGGCTGGAAGAAATTGTGAGTACAGCTTCTTATTTTTTAGATATGACCCAGGATATCCTGGAAATTCTACAAGGACGTATGACTTGGTTGGAAACAACCAGGGAACCTCCAGCTGATGCAACCATCAAGGACTTAGAGACAGTGAAGCTGGAGTATGAACTAATTGAATTATGGAGTAAAGCAGCAAAGGAATTGGTAAAGGCAGTCCGGAGGACAAAAGGTGTTTGTGCAGAATTTTGTAGAAAAGTTCTCATAACTTACAATCGTTGTCAGACATCTGCTAAGAGAAGCTGAGAGGAATCGCCTGATCATGAAGGATTTTTGAAGCAAGTGTAGGAAATATGGCAAGAGGATGAATAAGGTATTCAGTTGGTCAAACGTTTGGATGAGAAGGTGCTGAAAATTCAATAGCATAGGCAGCAGTGAGCAGTCATTTATTGGAATACCAACTTCGTTTGATTCCAGCCATAGTGGAAAATATAAAATCTCAAGTTGCTAAACATGAGATCGCCATCATATTCTTAGAGCCTTCTGGTTTCGAAACTATAGCAACAGATGCAAATGTTTGGAAGAAATTCATAAATGATCAGGCTGGGCCCACTTAGTTGGCTTATTCAAACGATTGATCAATTATGTAATATTTTGTAATTTATCTTTTTTCTAAGTACATACACTAGAAGAAAATTTTTTGTAAAGGAAGAGTTAAGGGAAGCCCAAAGGGCTAAGGGGGCAACTCAAAAGTTTTTCTCTTCGTATAAATAAAGGTGAATTAGATGTATAAGGGGACATTTTTCATGCTATATATTTGGAATGTTATTATAAGAAGAACTACTTCCACTTATAATAAAGAGTATATATTTTCTACTGGAGAAGGCACTATGGAGTCTCAAATGCTTTCCATAGACTGGTTGAATGTGAAGTACTTATGTTTCAGCTTTTCTATGAACTATGAGATCATTCTAACTTACGAATTATTTCATGTTATGAATGTTTCCCTGTTTATTTTTGTGAAACTTTTGCAGCATATCTGAGTAATGAATGTTTTAATTGACAATGAGCTATCTTTTTGTTTATCTTTCTACTCATATTCATGTATTCTGAAATATAAACAGTTATCTGTAATATTCTAAATGCATGTTTTATAGTACATTACTCATCATTAATTAAAGTATTTCTCCCTAGGGATAGGTTAGATAGAATTAGTTAGCATTAGTATAAGTTGTTCTTTGTTTATGATTTAGAAGCATAAGAGGTAAGATGAGAGGTAAGAACTTGCGCATCACATTGTGAATTCTTCGTTATCTCTATCGATTGCATTTAATTAGGCACTTAAATATCATACATAAATATAAAACAAAAAATACACTTAAATGGTGGGCCGAGATGCAACCAGTAAAACCAGCTTTAACCGTTACTTGACCTATGGTATTCGGACCGCAAACCGGACGGATTCCCCATACCAAACAATAACGATTTATTTGGGAATGCTTGTTGGGGAGAATCCCTATTGTTGTTTCCTGGGATTTTCTAGGCCTCGACACATCCTTAAGCTCAAGTCTCAGATATATGTGTTCTCTTTGAATCCCAATTGGTAACATGTGAATGCTTACAATGAAAAATATTATGAAGACCATCCTTAATATTATGTCCCCGATTAGGTGCTCACGTTGACTCCTGATTGGTAACATGTGAAACCAATGAATGTATAACTAATTTTTTCAAGATGCACCCAAGTCATGTATCCAATAATGACGACCTTCAAATACTAGGACAATCAACAGCAAAAATTATCATCCAGTTGCAAAAGGTTGATTGTGGATCTGGATGGAACACAACCACAAGAGAAGAGTCACACTGAAAATTGTTAGTCACAACTTTATCGTGAATTTCCAAAACTATTTTCCCTTTATATAATGGATTAGATTAAATAAACAGAGGTTAAAAGTATTTTTCTTCCCATAAATGAAAAATGTCCATACACCATTCATGGAAATCCACCTCTAAATCATACCATCTTAGTGTTTCTCTTGTATACTCTCGTTTGATGATAATTCTATGACATGTCTAGAATATATTTTCACAATTAAATTCATTCTTGCAATATTTCCATAACGTGGTTCTAGTAGGGCTTAGATGTTCTTAGTTTAAATTTTTAAAATGGTTGTAGCTTCTTCAATGTTGTTCAAAATTAATTTATGATATTGATTCAGAAACGACATCCCAAATATTTTTTAGATAAAAATATGTGTCTACAATCTTATTTATAAAGAGAAAGGCAATCACACTACAAAAATTGTCATTGAGGGTTGTGAGACTATAACCTGGAAGAATTGTAACTTCCACAATACTTCTCATAATCACTATGATGAACCCATTTTGGAATTCACATAGCCACTTTGCTTCTAATGGAAGTAGTGTGATTGCAATATGGTTTGTAAAAAGAGATATAATCATGCCACAATAATAATAAAATGTGGTCTTGAGGCCATAACTTGAAATATCTGTAACTTTTACGATACGTTCTAGAATTGTTGTTATAAACCCCAATTTAGAAATGGCATGGATATTATGCTTATGATGGAACTCACACAGTATCAAGCTAACGAATGGAATTCCCTTCCCATTTCTTTTTGTTTGGGATCAGATATCTCAAGTGAATGGTGGTTTCCACCTTATTCCATTCTTTCATGTTACGATTATGATATGCCCAAGGGTGTGAGCATTCCCTTCAAAGTAGCATTAAGTGCATTCGCCCAAATTTTAGTAGCAATTCTTTCATTCATTTCAACCATGAACACATTGGAATCCCTTGTTTGATCAAACTTAGGGATTTTGTGTAGTGCTACCCCAATCCAATGCACAGATATTCTAGTGAATATTTTATATTCTAAATTTTACCAATTATTTACAGTTGCCTCTAAATTTGTATCAAATGAGTAGACACTTCTCCAATTTAGTTCTGCATATATGTGGTGTTGTTGCAATATTCCTGGCATACAACGATGTTATATATGTTTTCTAGCTATCTACTTTTCACGTGATCATCAATGGGCTCGATATATTGTGTGCCTTGTGATAATTTAGTTAAGCAACAATTCTTAGATTTCTTGATTGAAATGACATTCTCCTATGTTTCAAATTCCATATTGCATCACCTTATCTATCCTCGAGATCATAGGATAGGGGTACTTCTCATCCATGATCTTGGTCACCTCAAAGTCTACATATGTTTTCACTTCAAGGAGATCCACTTCCACATCTTCCAATCCACCTATAGGATAGATCCTATTTTGTTTTCAAGTATTAGTTGAATGGGTGAAAACACAAGTTGTGGCATCCATGTGATCTCCTAGTATTTATTCAAAAGAATTTTAACATCTGAATTCATAATACATATTCTCCTATCTATGCATTCAACCTGAATTTTCTGCCTATTTTATTTCTCATCTTCTTCTTTTGACTGGCTTTAGAAATTTGAAAATTGAACTCCCAACCTAGAAATGTGAGCAATTTAGGCAGCACACTATCTACTGAAACATATAGGTACCATGCAACAGTGGAATTCACTAGATTATATGTCATTTCTAAAACTTCCTTCAATTCTCATAAGAACAAAACTTCCCTTTGGTTGTTTGTGACATACCAATACTTTATTAATTCTTGATAAGAGTGTTCATAGATGTGAAATCCATTTTCATACATTTAGTGATATAATATGATAGTTGTTTATGATAGAGAGAGCAAGGAATTTAGGACCTATGTTCACACACTTAGTGATGCAATATGATAATTGTTGATGATAGAGAACAAGGAATTTAGGGTTGTTGATGTATCATGTATTTTTCATAAATGTGATGAAATATGGTATTTGAATAATTTCTCTAGGGTCTTTAGAATCAAATAGGGAAAAAAAATGCTATACAAAGAATTGTTCTATATACCTCTTTGCTAATTTGGGATCTATATTTGTTGAAATAGTGCATACACTAATTGCAAATGTGATTATGCACAATCTATTCATGGATACTCTTCTTCTCTATCAAATTTGTCTAATCCTTTACTTTCATGGAAAGTTGGAGGAAAGGAAAGAAAAATATTCAAATAAATCATTTTGGAAATATCCCCCTTAAACTCTATATAAGTGTGCCTACTCCATACTGAACATAGTCAACAAGCTATGGTGGGGTTAACTGCTTGATCTCTTCCTCCACAATATTTTCTTTAGGGTTTGAGAAATCATATTGGAGACAAAAAAAATCTTTTTATTTTAATAGTTCTCGTATTTCAAACGAAGGAACATCTCTCAACAATGGTAAATTTACATTTTCATTTATACTACCATCAATAAAATGAGCATATTTAGTGTTTAATCACATCTTGCTTTGACTAGAGATGTGCATGCTGCAATCGTAGATTACAATGCCACAACATAAATCTTGTACCCTAGGTCATGATTTATGGCTTCTGACAACTCTATTTTTCCAATTGACCAATTATCACGTCATTATTAAAATATTTCAATCCATTTTGTTTATGCAATACATGGATGCATAAGTAGGAGTGAATAGTTTCTTTTTTAACTTAATCGTCCACTAGATTTCTCCATGAAAATGTCTCCAGTTTTGGATTTTATCATTGGATTTATCTTGAAAAACCTCCTACTCAAGTTTTTTATATCTAAAATATCTTGCAACCTAGCGATATTTCTCCTTTACTTCCTTATCAACAAATTCACTTGTGCATGGATTTCTATCAAAAATAACACTTTATTTTTTTCTTTTTCCTTCCTTGATTTGGATCGCAACAACAAATTTTTGCAAACTATTGTTTTTGGCTGGTGTTCATATTCGTATTTAAATACTGTGGAAATTGAGCCCAGTGATAGAACAATTTTACTCGCAACAATTATCAATTGAACTTGCAAAATCACTCACAAAAGAGACTGAAAATGGAGCTGAACACTAAACTGTATTAACTCAGTGTACAATAGCCAACCCTATAACATAATAGGTTGCTGCATTAAATAATTACATAGGATATTCGAATGCATGAGAAGGCAATTCGAATCTAGTCAAAAGCAGGCTTACTAAAATTAAGCAAATCCCCCATAGATGCATAAAGTAGTTTCCAAATCAGTCATGGAGCTCATGAATTGGAAAAAGCACTTAGGTAAGCTAAAGAGTGATGGAATGACAACTCATACATGCTTTTCATAGGAGAAAAGAGTGGAGGATGTGGAGGACAAAAAACTAGTTAACCTCACTTAGTCAAACTTTCCCAATGGCCTTAAAGCACTGAAAAAGCAGGCAATAAAGCAGAAAAAGTAGAAGGGCACCTAGGAGGCCAGGAATAAAGCATAATTGATTCCTTGAGGTTTCCCAAGTGCTACATGAGTCAAAATAGGAAAGTTTGACCACTATGGATAGGTAAATGACAACTTGCATAAGGTGGGACACGTGAACTAGGCAAATAAGACAAAAATAATTAAATTAATGTCTAAGGTAGCTAACTATGGGTTGATTATTCTAACACCCCCCCTTAAGCCTGAATTATGAGTAATATATCAGAAAATTATAGGGCCTAGCAACAAGGCTTAGTCACCCTTTACATACTGCATGTCCATTTAAACAAGGAAAGAGGCAAAAAACCACATGGGAAAATCCTCCCTTAAACATGGACTGTAAAACAAAATTTGGAAATCTTGTATTCACTCATGCTTCACAGCATGATCAGTAATCCCCGACAGTGATTTGAGATTGCTGAAGGTCTTCTCACAAAATTCTTTGGTGAAGATATCAGCTACTTGTTCTGAATATGAACAAAAGAGTAGGTGAATGGTGCCATCATGCACAAGCTCTCTGATGTAGTGCATATGGATCTCAATGTGTTTGGTTCTCTGCTTCTGAACTGGATCATTGCAGATTCAAATGGTACTCTGTTTATCACAGTAGATGGTAGTTGAGTACTCTGATTCGAAACCACACTCTCCAAGTAACCCCTGCAACCATAAACATTGAGTTGTTGCATTTACAACTCCTTTGTACTCTGCTTCTGTAGATGAGAGTGCAATGGCACTCTGTTTCTTGCTTGACCAGATGATTGGCCCTTCTGTAAGCATGAACACATATCCTGATGTGGAATTTATGTCTGTGCTATCACCTACCCAATCACTGTCAGTAAATCCAATCAAATCAAGATCAGATTTTGCTTTATAGAAGATCCCATGTGTCCTTGTTCCCTGAACAAAGTTAAGGATCCTTTTGGTTTCTTTCCAATGGATCTCATGAGGCTGATCCATGTATATAGAAGCCACACTTACTACACAACAAATATCAGGTCTAGTATGTGTAATATACAACAAACATCCAATCAATTGCCTATACAGTGTATTGTTTACCATAGGTGAAGAATCAGCTTCTTCCAGCTTCACTCCTGAAAGGAAAGGAGTCTTGCTTGGTTTGCAGTCCTTCATTTTGAATTTGTTCAGCAAATCCAAGGCATACTTGGACTGGTGCACCATGATTCCAGATTTGGTTTGAGCAATCTCAAGCTCCAAGAATTGGCTTAAGAGCCTCAAATCTGTCATGGAGAAGGCTTGGTTCATTGCACCCTTCAAGGAAGCAATCTCATCCTTTGAGATTCCTGTAATGAGGAGGTCATCAACATATAACACAATGATCATTAATGAACCATTAATTAACTTCAAATAGACATTTGCATCTGATTTGCACCGAACAAAATGCAGTGATAGCAAGAAGCTATCAATCTTGGCATACCAAGCCCTGGGGGCTTGCTTTAGCCCATACAATGACTTTCTCAATCTGCACACAAGAGAAGGGTTAGTATCAAATCCTTGAGGTTGCTGCATATATATCTCTTCAGTGAGATATCCATTCAGGAAGGAAAATTTTACATCCATGTGATGTACCTCCCATTGCTTTGAAGCTGCAATGGCTAAGGCTAGCCTGATGGAGTCCATCTTTGCCACTGGTGCAAAGGTCTCATTGTAATCTATGCCATGAACCTGTGAGTATCCCTTGGCTACCAATGTGGCCTTATACTTCAGAGGTGAACCATAAGCAGCAAATTTGTTCTTGTAGACCCACTTACACTAAACTAGCTTCCTCCCTGGGGGAAGATCCACTAGCTCCCAAGTGTTGCTCTTCTGGAGTGATCTAAACTCTTCCTTCATGGATGCTTGCCATATTGGATCTCCTGCTGCATATTCATATGTCTAAGGATCTGATTCCACCATCAGATATCATTTCTCAGCAAACATAGGATCCTTCATGCATAGACCAACCTCAAATTGAGATCTAGTCCTCCTGGGGTCATTAGGATTCCCTGCTAGCTCTCCTGCTGCATGAAGAGTCTTGGCTGCCCATTTTGGCCTTGTAGGGATGTTAGGATCTGCAATAAACTCATCACTATCATACATATCAGAAACAACATGTTCAACAATCTCTTCACTTACTTTCAAAGGCTCTGGTGGTGAAGAGGCTTCTCCAACTTCCACTGCTGCTAGGGGTTCTTCTTGAAACTGAACAGACCTTTCAATGAAGGATTTGTTTGTGCTCAAATTTATCAGTTTGTACCCTTTTGAATCTTCAGAGTACCCAACAAATAGGCACTCTTGGATTTGGGGCTGCAAATCCTTTCTCTTTTCTGTTGGAATTCTAGCCCAAGCCCTTGAGCCAAAAATCCTGAAATGGGTCACATCTGGCTTGTGCCCACTCCATGCTTCGAAAGGATTCATAACATCAAGCTGTTTGTGAGGCACCCTATTCTAGATATAGTCTACACAGTTGATAGCTTAGGCCCAGTACTTTGGTGGCAAATTTTTGGCCTCCATCATGCATGTTGCCATCTCCTTCAGTGATCTGTTCTTCCTCTCAGCAACACCATTTTGTTGTGGTGTGTAAGGGATAGAATGCTGCATCTGAATACCTACATATGCACAATATTGAATAAACTCATACTTGACATACTCACCACCATTTTCAGATCTGAGGACCTTGATTTTCCTCCCATACTGGTTCTCAACCAAAGCCTTAAAGACTTTGAATAGGCCAAAAACTTCAGACTTGTGTTTCAGGAAGTAAACCCAGCAATACCTAGAAAAGTCATCTATGAAATTCAATGCATATTTGGCCTGACTCATGGACATATCAAGGAATGGGCCAGAAACATCACTGTGGATCAACTCGAGGGGTGCAGAGGTTCTCTCATGACTAGCTCTCTCAAATTTATGCTCTGGGTGTTTTCCTAGGATACAACCTTGGCAGACTCCTTTGGAAAATTTTATCTTTGGTAACCCTGTGACCATCTCTTTTTCACTAAGATCAGAAAGATACTTGTAATGTAGGTGGCCAAATATTTCATGCCAAATCTTGCTTGCTTCATTAGCATGAATCAAAAGAGCAGAGGGGTTTGAGTAGGGTAGGAAGTGTGAGAACATGTATACCTTCTGAGAATGATTTGCAACTCCTTTTGCAATGACTTTACCACTTGAGATCTATGTGATCTCAACTTCATCAGGGGAGAATATGAACTTATTTGGAGACCCAGTGTGAGTCATCAGGTACACTGATAAGAGGTTGGAGGCAAGACCAGGCACATACAACACATTGTTGAATTGACCATGATCAAGATCAATCCTCCCTTTGCCCAAAATTTCAGTGAGAGAGTCATCTCCTAGTACTATAGGTGGTCCCTACGACATGTCAAGTGAGGAGAATGCCTCCTTGGTCAAAACCATGTGTCTTGAAGCTCCAGAATCAATGATGAAACTAGGTGAGCTTGATGTGCCAGCAACCAATGCATGAACTCTCTCTCTGTCATCTGAACTTGATCCTCCTTCTCTCTTCTTTGAGCTGTCTGGAAGGGAGATACCATTATTCTCCAAGAGTTGGGTCAGCATGTCTATTTTCTTCTTCATACAAGAGCTTTCAGTGTGATTTCCCTTATTGCAGTATGCGCACTTGCTCATTTCTCCTTTGTTTTTCTTCTTCTGGTTATTCTTCTTGGAACCTTGTGGCTCCTTCAGAGACTTGTTCTTGTCTCTCTTTTGCTCAGGTGGCTTTTTAGCTTTCTTTTTTCTTATTGAATCCACCCTTGAATCTCCAGCAACCAGAGCTTGGTCTTTGGATGGTTTGATGGTGCCCATCATCACCAGCTTGTCTTGTTCTTGTGTGAGAGATTCCATGAAATCTGCAAGGCTAGGAATCTTCCAGGTTCGAGCTGTCAAATTTGTGGCATAGAAGGTCGAAACAAACACTAAATAGTCAGGGCCAAGCTTTGATAGTATGGACAAGACCAGCTGATCATCCTTCTTTTCGATCCCACATTGTTTTAGCTGCAAAACAAGTGCTTTGAACTTGGAGAAAGAGAGTTGCAGAGATTCAAAGCTACTAGGACTCAGGGAAATCAGCTCATTTCTGATTTGATGTCCCCTCATCTCATCTGTCTTTCCAAAAATATCAGTAAGCTTCTCCCATACTTCATTCGGTGATTTCAATCCATCAAGATGGAAAAGGAGGTCTCTGGAAATACTCAGACACAAGAGACCATAGGCCTCATCCCTCCTGTTGTGCCATTTAATCTTCTCTGCAATTGCATTGGGCTCTACTTCTGTTGCCATAGTCACCATGTAGAGGCCTTTCGCTCTCAATAGTATCTCCATCTCTACTTTTCATTCAAATAAATTGAAGAGAGTCAATATGATCTTCTGAGATTGATCCATAGCTCAGAAATTGTCCCGGCTGTCAGTAGAAGGCTCCCAGTCACTGATGTCGAACCTGCAAAAAAAATTTGAAGCAGAGAAATCGATCTACAATGGCTCTGATACCATGTGGAAATTGAACCCAGTGATAGAACAATTTTACTCACAACAATTATCAATTGAACTTGCAAAATCACTCACAAAAGAGACTGAAAATGGAGTTGAACACTAAACTGTATTAACTCAGTGTACAATAGCCAACCCTGTAACATAATAGGTTGCTGCATTAAATAATTACATAGGAGATTCGAATGCATGAGAGGGAAATTCGAATCTAGTCAAAAGCAAGCTTACTAAAATTAAGCAAATCCCCCATAGGTGCATAAAGTAGTTTCCAAATCAGTCATGGAGCTCACGAATTGGAAAAAGCACTTAGGCAAGATAAAGAGTGATGGAATGACAACTCATACATGCTTTTCATAGGAGAAAATAGTGCAGGATGTGGAGGACAAAAAACTAGTTAACCTCACCTAGTCAAACTTTCCCAATTGCCTTAAAGCACTAAAAAAGCAGGCAATAAAGTAGAAAAAGCAGAAGGGCGCCTAGGAGGCCAGGAATAAAGTAGAATTGATTCCTTGAGGTTTTCCAAGTGCTACATGAGTCAAAATAGGCAAGTTTGACTACTATGGATAGGTAAATGACAACTTGCATAAGGTGGGACACATGAACTAGGCAAATAAGACAAAAATAATTAAATTAATGTCTAAGGTAGCTAACTATGGGTTGATTATTCTAACAAATACCATAAAGATTTGATCAAGCTTGGTTTTCTCCATCTCTAGCATTTCCTCCATTTCAAACTTGCTAGAGATTCCTTGCTTCAAATCCTTGTCAAACTTGGCATGAAATCTTGCTTTTTCATCCAACGGAATACAAAGCCACTTTTTTGCATGATTCATAATTCCACAAAGGGAATTAGCATTCTTCGTGGTAGATCTATGTCCAGCTGCCATGGTATTTATTTTTTCATCTGTCACTCATTTCCAACAAAGTACATAAGGAAAATAACTGATCATTTTGGACCAAAAACCTAAAGCCATTTTCCTTGCCAAAATCAGCAAATTACTAAGCTGCATACCAATTAACCATTTTTATCATTGTCTTCCATTGAAAGTACAATGCATATGTAATAGTAAAGCACAATTTGGATAGGGGATAATGTTAATATCTACATTTTAGTATCCTTAAACACCTTTACAAGGTGAAAATATAGTTATAGCTAGTGGGGTTGTGGTTCAAGGGTGGGATGAGTGGTTTCTCAGGATGACCACCACGAATCCAAGCTAATCTTGGGTTGTTTTTATCTGAGTAAGTAGGGCCATGGAAAATATTTCATAGTCTAGATTATTCAAGCATCATTCTCAAGTTTAAAAAAATGCAAGTATACTACTGACCCTAAGAATTCATCATAATGGAACCAACACAAGGAAATTCCGAATTCACAGATAAAATGGTTCAGCCATTTCCACTTACAATGTAGTAATGTACTACAAATCAAGAACTCACATATTGTTGAACTTGCATGATAATCTGTCTCGTGTCCCATTGACTTATTTTTTACATTCGAGGAGATAATAAATTTTTTATTTCAGTTTCAAAGGATTAAGTGGTTCCTGTGCAATAGAGCTTATAGAAATTCCTTTGAAAAAGTGTTAAAAGAGGGCTCCTCAAGGGGAAGCATTGAATTCCATGGGAAATGGGAAGGTAATTGGATCCTGGATGTGATTGGAAACACTGAGATTAAATATTGAAGCTGAAAAACTAGAGCATATCTTCTAACAATACAAACCAAGGAATTTCCATCCAACCACCTATGTGTGCCCTGAGCATAGGGAAGTTATGTAGCCATAGGAATTTGCTCATTTAAATACATTCTAGCAGCATTTTCAAACTCTTTAAATGAACTTATATTTATATCATTTGTCTAGATGTTGTTAATAATTCCATAGCAAATGACATCAACAACTGGTCGCAGTATATTAGCTTTAGGAATCTCCTCGTTTACAGGTATATTAGCATTAGTATGCATCTTCTCATTTATAAGTATCTTACCATCCTCAAGAATTCAAGATCAGTTTCATCTCAATGGTCCTTAACTCCAATCATGAGGAGTGCAATAATGCTTTCATCACCATCAACGCATCACCCTCATATCATGTCCTGAGTGAATTGAACAATCCCCTTGACTTTGGCAGCACTAGTCAAGGCAACAATATCCTTGAGAGTAATCATATTTGTTCAATAAATGGTGTGCTCCCAGGAAACCCTTTGAACCCCAGTAGACCTGACATACTTCAACTTCATGAAGTCAAAGACAACTATCATTGACTATAGAATCATAATAGATGTTGCAGAATCTCAAACTAAAGGATCAGGTATAACACCCGTTGAGGGAAAAGATCTAGAGTGAGACAAAGGCCCAATAGAAATCCCACGCACAGGATCACCGCAAATGAAAGATTATAGTTTCCCACTTCCTGCCAGTTATATGACAAGATATTGGTCTATTTGTGTGGTGTTTGCATCTACTTGTGATGATAGATTCAACTTTAACAATGGAAGAAACTAAAGGATCCACGGGTTTTATTCTTTCTTAGTTGTTATCGGAATTGGAGTTGTTTCTACTGTTGACTCTGCTAGTAAGAGATGGAAGGGGTGCCCCTTTACTCTTGCTGCCCTCCATGCCTTCACGAGATGATTAATTTTTTTATAGGCGTAAACAGTTGGATCAATAAGCTCATATGTTGTTATTTTCTATGCTAGTTAGGATTCCTTTCTTTTGTCCTCTACATGATCAATCTTAATGGGAGAAATAAGGTCAACAACAACTAGAGGCTCTGTATATTGATATGTAACTGAGTCAAATTCTCCTACTTGGTAAATTGAACGAGCTAGCGGTGTTTTATTTCTTTATTCCTACAATTGGATATGTTTCAATGAGTTATTATCCAACCTCAACTACTCCTGGATATGGATTTGTGCATGGACCTAGGATTGTAAATGGAATCAAGCAAAAGAAATATGGAATGAATGGGGGTCCCACTAGGTGCTCTGCTTCTTCCTCCTCGGGTCAAACTACTTCTATCTATGCTCTAGAGTTGCTATATAGGGATTGATATATATCTCGAAAGGGATATGTGATGGCTGCTACTAATTTTTGATACACTCAAGCTCAAATCCTGATATTTTAGCAGCACCAATAGCAAATGCGGTTGATTCATCACTTCACCCAGATCCATGAAATTTACAAAAGGATATTCCTTGAAATGTATTTAGTGTCCTCGAGAAATTAGATATAATTTCCATTTTCAATGAAGACTTAATCCTTGTACATCCTCTTTCTAACTATATGATCCTACTCAAAATAATTCGAAGGTGAAGATTGTGAGAATATTATTTCACATGGTCCCCTTCCACTTCTATTCCATTGTTCAAATGCACCTTCCTTCAATGATTTGTGTGATTAGGCCCCTTCATGAAACAAAATTCTTTGGAATATATTCCAGTGTCCTCATTACATATGATATGATTTTCATTTTCATTGAAGTTGTGATTGGGTGTGATTGGATTGACAACGGTAAGGACATGCACATTATAAGTTCATTTTATTTGGATTGATTATTGGTTGTGGACCCTGATCTTCTAGATTTAGAGATGTTATTGTTCAGTTGTGTTTGTACCCCATTTTTATTGTACACTCATCTCAACTAGGGGGTGCAGGGGGGCATCGTCCCTCTGTGGGGGTACAGGGGCCAACAGGCCCCCGACGGGGGTTTGAGGGCACCACCCTCGAGAAAGGGATATTGGGGGAGAATCCCCCAAAATAAATTTTTGGGATGCTTTTTGGCCAACAGTTTGCGGACCCATGGTATTGGGTGACCTGTAGTATTTTCCCATGGTAATTCCCCTATAAAAGGAAAGAATTGTAATACAGTTGTGTATTGTATTGTAGCATTGTAAAACAATCTCTGTGATTGTGTGAGAGATGCTGTGAGAGAGAGAAGAGGAAGTGAAGTGAGGTTGTTGCAGGTTGTATCCCTTCATTTTGTTGAATGGTAAAATAATAAAGGACTGGCAATTTCTATGTGGATGTATCCTATCTTGGCTGAACCACATTATATCTGTGTCTCTCTTGTAAAGTGTTTAATATTTCAATCTTGTTTAATTGTTTAATATTTATTGCTCTTCGATCTTGTTTTTCTAACAATTGGTATCATCTCCAAAAGGTCTATTTGGATGGTAAACTTGCGGGAAAGAAGGGTTCCTAGTTCGAGTGGGAGAAATGGAAGAAGAAGGAAAGTTTAGGGTCCAAAAATTTAACAACAAAAGCTACCAGTTATGGAATATGTAAATGGAGACTATCTGTACCAGAAGGATCTATACCTACCGTTGGGCGGAAAAACAAAACAACTGACAACTATGAAGGATGAAGAATGGGAGGTTCTTGACAGAAAGGCACTCGGAACAATACAGTTGTGCCCGGATTCATCGATGGATTTCAATATATCAAAATAAAAGACAACAGAGGGAGTGATGAGTGCAATGTATAAGCTCTATGAAAACCCCTCGGCTTCCAACAAGGTATTTTTTAATGAAGCGCTTATTTACTATGAAGATGTCAGACGGTGGATCTATTGCTAACCATTAAAATGAATTTAATGCACTTCCTAGTCAGCTAAGTTTTGTAAAATTCAACTTTGATGATGAGGTTAGGGATCTTCTAATCTTGTGCTCATTAGGAAATTCTTTCATGATTATGTTCCAGGTGATTTTGGACATGTTTTATTGGGGGATGATGAACCACGTAAAATTATTGGAATGGGTAAGGTACAAATTAAGTTAAATAATGGAAATGAAGGGATGCTAAAATATGTAAGGCATATTCCTACTATGAAAAGAAATATGATCTCAACGGAGCAGTTGGGAGATAGCGGTTGTTTGTCCACATTTGAAAAAACGTGGTGGAATATCACTAAAGGAACATTGGTAATGGAAAAAAGAGATATGATAGGTAAGTTGTTTTTATTTCCTCGTAATATTGATTATTATAACTATGTAGCTTCCACAGAAATAGGTGCAGCATTGTGGTATCATAGGCTTGGCCACATGAGTGAGAAGGGCATGCAGATTCTCCACTCAAGGAAGTTGCTTCCAAATCTAAAGTAGGTAAGTTTTGAATTATGTGATAGCTATGTTTATGGAAAATAGAAGAGAGTTATATTTCTCAGGGTTGGGAAACAAAAGAAGAGTGAAAAGTTAGAGCTCGTGCATACATATGTATGAGCACCAGCTCAGGTACAATCTCTTGGTGTCTCTCATTATTATGTTACTTTTATTGATGATGCAACTAGAAAAACTTGGGTTTATTGCATTAGACAGAAATGGAAATATTTGGTTGAGAATGAGATAGAGAAAAGTTGAAATGTCTCATATCTGATAATGGAGGTGAATACTGCAGCAAGGAGTTTAATAGTTATTGTTCATACAATTGGATTCATAGAGAGAAGACATACCCTGGAACACCACAAAAAAATGGTGTGTCTGAAAGGATGAATAGAACGATCATGGAGCGTGCAAGGTGTATGTGATTGCATGAAGGGTTGCCCTTACAGTTTTGGGTTGACGTTGTACATATTGTTGTTAATTTAAAAAACAAAGGGCCTTTAAGCTCTTTGGATGGTGGGATTCCAAAGCAGGCATGGACAGACAAAAAGGTAAACTACTCATTTCTCAGAAATTTCGGTTGTGAAGCATTTGTCCATATTGATAAAGAAAATATAACAAATATTGAGGATAAATCCAAGAAATGTACCTTTATTGGATACGGGGTTGACGATTTTGGTTATCACTTATGGGATTATGAAAATCACAAAATAATTAGAAGTAGATATGTAGTATTCAATGAAAAGATTATGTACAAATATCGAATGCAAGGAAAGAAAGAGGAAAAGGAAAACACGGAGTACACAATGCTTAATGAAATCAAAGAAAATGAAGTTCCAAAGGCACCAGAAAATCAAGAGTAGCAACAAGTACCTCGAACTCCTGCAAATTAAGAAGATATACCAGGTTAAGTAGACCGGCTAAATGATTATCTCCTTCATTGTATTATTTAATGATGACTCATTCTGGTGAACCATAATGTTATGAAGAGGAAATGTAGGTAGAAAGTAAAAAGAAGTGGGAGCAAGGCATGGATGAGGAGATGGATTCATTGGTAAGGAACCAGACATGGGATTTGGTTGAGTTTCCTGTAGGAAAAAGGGAATTGCACAATAAATGGGTTGTCAGGTTGAAGGAAGAAGATGGAGGAAAAAAGCGATACAAGGTTAGACTTGTTGTAAAGGGGTTTGCACAAAAGAAAGGTATACACTTTGATGAGATATTTTCTCCTGTTGTTAAAATGACTTCAATTAGAACTATTTTAAGTATAGTGGCAATAAAATATTTGCATCTTGAAGAGTTAGATGTAAAGACAACCTTTCTCCATAGGGATTTGGAGGAAGAGAGTTATATGCAGCACCCACATGGTATGAGGTCAAAGGGAAGGAGAATTTGGTTCGCAAGTTGAAGAAGAGCTTGTGTGTCCTGAAGCAAGCTCCAAGGCAGTGGTATTTAAAATTAGGTAAGTTTATGACATAACAAGGTTATAGTAGATTCCATTCTAACCACTATGTTTATTTAAAGAGGCTAGATAATGGAAGATATATTATCTTGTTATTGTATGTGGATGACATGCTTATTGCAAGGTCTAACATGCGGGATATAAATATGCTCAAAACAAAACTAGCTAAATAATTTTCGATGAAGGATTTGGATGTTAGAAAGAGAATTCTTGGTATGAGAATAACAAGAGATAGGAAAAATCGTAAATTGCCATTGTTTGAAGGTGAGTACATAGAAAAGGATTTGGATAGGTTTAGAATGTAGAATGCAAAACCAGTCAATACACCTTTGGCCAGTGATTTCAAACTAAGTAAGGAGATGTGTCCCAAGACATGGGAAGAGATAGAATACATGTACAAGGTTCCCTATTCATCGACAATTGGAAGCTTGATGTATGCCATGGTGTGCACAAGACCAAATATTCCACATGCAGTGGGAGTTGTGAGTAAGTATACGTACAATGTAGGTAAAGAGCACTGGAAGGTGATACAATGGATTCTTAGGTATTTTAGAGGTACCAATTCACACGCATTATGTTTTGGAGGTTCAGACCTTTTTTTACAGATATATGTTGACACGGATATGGCTGGTGATAAAGACAGCAGGAGGAGAACCTCAGGGTATATCTTTACTATAGGTGGAATAGCAGTAAGTTGTATTTCAAAACTGTAAAAGGTTGTTTCACTTTCAACTATGGAAGTAGAGTATGTTGTTTCTACATAGGCTGATAAAGAGATGATTTGGTTGCAGAGGTTCATGGAGGTATTAGGTAAGAAACAGGAGAATAGTAGGTTGTACAGTGACATCCAAAGTGTCATTCATCTTGAAAAGAACTCATCCTTTCATTCGAAGGCTAAACATATACAGCTCAAGTACCATTTCATAAGATATGTTCTAGAAAATGAACTGCTAAAGTTGGAAAAGATACATACTAACCAGAATATTGCATACATGTTGACAAAGGTAGTAACCAAAGAGAAACTAAGTTCCTACTATGTTTCAGTTTGACTTCAAGCATGAAGTTAAAGAAGAGAAATTTGGCGATTCCACGATTCAGAGCATAGTCCAGCGAGTGCAACAGCAATGGATTTATTGTGATCAATATCCAAGTGGGAGATTGTTGGTTGTGGATCATGATATTATAGATTCATATATGTTATTTTTTAGTTGTGTTTTTACCCCATTTTTAATATACACTCATCCCATATGGGGGGTGCAGGGGTACATCGTCCCCCTATAGGGTTATGGGGGGCAGTATGCCCCTGGCAGGGGTTCAAGCACAGTTCCCTCGTGAAAGGGAGTTTGGGGGCGAAGCCCCTAAAAGAAACTTTTGGGATGTTTGTTGTCCAATAGTTTGTGGACCCATGGTATTGGGTGATTTGTATTATTTTCCCATGGTAATTCCCCTATAAAAGGAAAGAATTGTAATACGTATGTGTATTTTATTGTAGCATTGTAAAACAATCTCTGTGATTGTGTAAGAGAGACTGTGAGGGAGAGAAGAGTAAGTGCAGCGGGGTTTCTGTAGGTTGTATCCCTTCATTTTTTTGAATGGTAAAATAAGAAAGGATTGGTAATTTCTATGTGGACGTATCTCATCTTGTGTGAATCATGTTATATATGTTTCTCTCCTGTAATGTGTTTAATATTTGAATCTTGTTTAATTTTTTAATTGTTATTGCTCTGTGATCCTATTTTTCTAACATTGATAAGGGTAAGGACATGCACATCATAAATTCCCAATGGTAAATAAAATAACTACACTATAACCAATCAACTGCAAAAAATATCTATTGTAAACAAAAGAACTACACTATTACATTCTTTGGGTGATACAGATCCAACAAGATATTCTTCCACAAAGTCCTCTCAAATCCAGTGCCCAAATCCCTATGATTTAAAAAGTTCCTTCGAGTTTCTTTTTATTCAAATGCTCCTCTTAGCATATTGATGACAGAGGGTGCCTCAGTTCCCTTTGCAAATGTTCAAACACACAACACTTCATCAATTAGGATAAGAATTATTATTTAAATAAATTATTGATATTATTTGGCATAGCTTTTAATTCTTTCATTTCATGACTTTATGGACACCATTACATCTTATAATTTAAATTTTAGATTTGATGGCCCCAGGGAAGTGATGCTATTGTATATTTTGAATCTTGATTCTTATGAATGTCACTTTTTCTACTAGTTATTATGGAAATGAAAAATGTAAATAAAAAATTAGGTTTAAATAGATAAAAAAAAAAAAGCTAAACTCATATTTATCTTGATGGATTTATGTCTAATTTTGAAGTTAATAATAATCTTGCATGGGTTTAGGTTATTGGGTTCAAATTTTCTAGCATCTTGAATTCATGTCATAATGGATATCTTACAAATTGTACTAATTTTATTTTTTATTTTCTCATGTGGATTTCACTTTGGGTTTCTAGATTTATGTGATATTTTAATTGTGAAATATTTCACAAGATGTCAAACAATGGTCGTGGAAAGAAAGAATCAAAACAGAGGACTGTATTATCATACTTTCAGAAGCCTCAATCCAAGAATCCATATTCTCTTCATGATTCAAACTCTTTTGAGCAACCCATCAATGAAAGAGATGTCAACACTTCTGAGAATGCATCTAATATCCATATAATGAATGATAGAATGGATTCCTCTAGTGAACAAAGTGAGATAAATGCAATTCAACCAGAAATTGGCAATGATAATGCTAAAGGTTTTTACTTGGGAGGCAACACAAATCATTCACAATCATGAAAAAGGAAGAAAGGCCAATGGGACATAGGGAGACAATTTCGTTAGAATAATCAACCCATAGTTTACCCATTTAGACATTAATTTAATTATTTTTGTCTTATTAGCCTAGTTCATGTGTCCCACCTTGTGCAAGTTATCTTTTACCTATCCATAGTGGTCAAAATTGCATCATTTGAATCATGTAGCACATGGTAAATCCCAAGGAATCAAATCTGCTTTATTCCTGGCCTCCTAGGCGCCCTTCTACTTTTTCTACTTTATTCCCTGCTTTTTCAGTGTTTTAAGGCAAATAGAAAAGCTATACTAGGTGAGGTGAACTAGTTTTTTGTCCTCTTCATCCTCCACTATTTTATCCATGCAAAAGCATGTATGAGCTGCCATTCCACCACTCTTTAGCTTGCCTAATCCATTTTGCTAATTCGTGAGCTCCATGACAGATTTGGGATCAGCTTTTTACACCTATGGGCGATTTGCTTATTTTTAGTAAGCATGCTTTATGCTAGATTCGAATTGCTCCCATGCATTCGAATCCTTGATGTATGTTATTTATTCAGAAACCTATGTTATTATAGGGTTGGCTATTGTACACTGATTTAATACAGTTTAGTGTTCAGCTCCAATTTCAGTCTCTTTTGTGAGTTCTTTTGCATGATCAATTGTTAATTGTTGTGAGTAAAATTAATCTATCACCTGGTTCAATTTCCACATGAAATCAAAGCCATTGTAGATTGTTATCTCTCCTTCAAAATTGTTTTGTAGGTTCGACATCAGTGACTGGGAGCCTTCTACTGACAGCCGAGACATATTTTCTAAGCTATGGATCAATCACAAAAAACTATCTTGACTCCCTTCAATTTCTTTGAATGGAAAGTAGAGATGGAGATACTGTTGAGAGAGAAAGGCCTCTACAGGGTGACTATGGCAACAGAAGCAGAGCCCAATGCAGCTGTAGAGAAGATAAAATGGCACAACAGGAGGGATGAGGCTTATGGCCTCCTGTGTCTGAGTATTTCCAGAGACCTCCTTTTCCATCTTGATGGATTGACATCACCGAATGAAGTATGGGAGAAGCTTGCTGATCTTTTTGGAAAGACAGATGAGATGAGGGGACATCAAATCGAAAATGAGCTGATTTCTCTGAGTCCAACGAGCTTTGAATCCCTGCAGCTATATTTCTCCAAGTTTAAAGCACTATTTTTATAGCTGAAACAGTGTGGTATTGAAAAGAAAGATGATCAGCTCGTATTGGCCATCCTCTCGAAGCTGGGCCCTGATTATTCAGTGTTTGTTTTGACCTTCTATGCCACAAAACTGACAGCTCAAACCTGGAATATGCCTAGCCTTGCATATTTCATGGAATTTCTCACACAAGAACAGGACAAGTTGGTGATGATGGGCACCATCAAACCATCCAAAGATCAAGCTTTGATTGTTGGAGATTTGAAGGTGGATTCAAAAGGAAAAAAGAAAGCTAAAAAGCCACCTGAGCAAAAGAGAGACAAGAAACAGTCTCCAGAGGATCAACAAGGTCCCAAGAAGAACTACCAGAAGAAGAAAAACAAAGGTGAAATGAACAAGTGCGCATACTGCAATAAGGGAAATCACTATGAAATCTCTTGTATGAAAAAGCAGATAGACATGCTGACCCAACTCCTGGAGAAGAATGGCATCTCCCTTCCAGAAATATCAAAGAAGAGAGAAGGAGGATCAAGTTCAGATGACAGAGAGAGAGTTCATGCTCTAGTTGCTGGCACATCAAGCTCACCCAGTTTTATCATTGATTCTGGAGCTTCAGACACATGGTTTCGACTAAGGAGGCCTTCTCCTCACTGGACAAGTCGAAAGGACCATCTATAGTACTGGGAGATGACTCTCTCACTGAAATTTTAGGCAAAGGAAGGATAGATCTTGATCATGGTCAGTTCAGCAATGTGTTGTATGTGCCTGGTCTTGTCTCCAACCTCCTATCAGTGTACCAGATGACCACATTGGGTCTCCTAAGAAGGTCATATTCTCCCCCGATGAAGTTGAGATAACAGAAATCTCAACTGGTAGAGTCATTACAAAAGGAGTTTTGAATCATGCTCAAAAGGTATACATGTTCCCACACTTCCTCCCTTACTCAAACCCCTCTGCTCTTCTGATTCATGCTAATGAAGCAAGCAAGATTTGGCATGAAAGATTTGGCCACCTAAACTACAAATATATTTCTGATCTTAGTGAAAAAGAGATGGTCATAGGGTTGCCCAAGATAAAATTTTCCAAAGGAGTCTGCCAAGGTTGTATCCTAGGAAAACACCCAGAGCACAAATTTGAGAGAGCTAGTCATGAGAGAACCTCTGCACCCCTCGAGCTGATCCACAATGATGTTGCTAGCCCATTCCCTCATATGTCCATGAGTCAGGCCAAATATGCATTGACTTTCATTGATGACTTTTCCAGGTATTGTTGGGTTCACTTTCTGAAACACAAGTCTGAAGTTTTTGGCCTATTCAAAGTCTTTAAGGATTTGGTTGAAAACCAATCTGGAAGGAAACTCAAGGCCCTCAGATCTGACAATGGTGGTGAGTATGTCAAGTCTGATTTTATTAATTATTGTGCAGATGCAGGTATTCAGATGCAGCATTCTATCCCTTACACACCACAACAAAATGGTGTTGCTGAGAGGAAGAACAGATCACTGAAGGAGATGGAAACATGCATGATGGAGGCCAAAACTTTGCCACCAAAGTACTGGGCCGAAGCTATCAACTGTGCAGCCTATATTCAGAATAGGGTACCTCACAAACAGCTTGATGGCATAACTCCTTTCGAAGCATGGAATGGGCACAAGCCAGATGTGACCCATTTCAGGATTTTTGGCTCAAAGGCTTGGGCTAGAATTCCAACAGAGAAGAGGAAGGCTTTGCAGCCCAAAATCCAAGAGTGTCTTTTTGTTGGATACTCTGAAGATTCAAAAGGGTACAAGTTTATAAATTTTAGCACAAACAAACCCTTCATTGAAGGTGTGTTTAGTTTGAGGAAGAACCCCTTGTAGCAGTGGAAGTTGGTGAAGCCTCTTCACCACCTGAACCTCAAGAAGTAAGTAAAGAGTTTGTTGAACATGATGATTCTGATTTGTCTGATGGAGATGAGTTTATTGCAGACCCTAAAATCCCTACAAGGACAAAATGGGCAGCCAAGACACTACATGCAGCAGGTGAGCTAGCTGGGGATCCCAATGACCCAAGGAGGACTAGATCTCAGTTTGAGAGTGGTCTGTGCATGAAGGATCCTATGTTTGCTGAAAAATGCTATTTGATGGTGGATTCTAATACTCAAACATATGAAGAAGCAGCAGGAGATCCAAGATGGCAAACAGCCATGAAGGAGGATTTCAGCTCACTCCAGAAGAGCAACACATGGGAGCTAGTGGATCTTCCCCCAGGGAGAAAACTAGTACAGTGTAAGTGGGTCTATAAGACCAAATTTGCTGCTGATAGTTCACCACTGAAGTACAAGGCCATATTGGTAGCCAAGGGCTACTCACAGTTTCATGGCATAGATTACTTTTTCCCCAGTGGAAAAAATGGATTCCATCAGGCTAGCCTTAGCCATTGCAGCCTCAAGGAAATGGGAGGTACATCACATGGATGTAAAATGTGCCTTCCTGAATGGAGATCTCACTGAGGTGATATATATGCAGCAGCCTCAAGTTTTTTCTACTAACCCTTCTCTTGTGTGCAGGTTGAGAAAGTCATTGTATGGGCTAAAGCAAGCCCCCAGGGCTTGGTATGCCAAGATCGATAGCTTCTTCCTATCACTGAATTTTGTTCGGTGAAAATCAGATCCAAATGTCTATTTGAAGTTAGTTAATGGTTCATTAATGATCATTGTGTTATATGTTGACGACCTCCTCGTTACAGGAAGCTCACACGCTGAGATTGCTTCCTTAAAAGGAGCTATGAACCAAGCCTTCTCCATGACAGATTTGGGGATCTTAAGTCAATTTTTGGGGATTGAGATTGCTCAAACCAAAGCTGGAATCAAGGTGCACCAGTCCAAATATGCCTTGGACTTGCTGAACAAATTCAGAATGAAGGATTGCAAAGCAAGCAAAACTCCTTTCCTTTCAGGAGTGAAGCTGGAAGAAGCTGATTCTTCACGTATGGTAAACAATACACTGTATAGGCAATTGATTGGATGTTTGCTGTATTTGACACATACTAGACCTGATATTTGTTATGCAGTAAGTGTGGCATATAGATTCATGGATCAGCCTCAAGAGATCCATTGGAAAGCAGCCAAAAGGATCCTTAACTTTGTTCAGGGAACAAGGACACATGGGATCTTCTATAAAGCAAAATCTGATCTTGATTTGATTGGATTTACTGACAGTGATTGGGAAGGTGATAGCACAGATAGAAATTCCACATCAGGATATGTGTTCATGCTTGCAGAAGGGCCAATCAGCTGGTCAAGCAAGAAACAGAGTGCCATTGCACTCTCATCTATAGAAGCAGAGTACAGAGGAGTTGTTAATGCAGCAACTCAATGTTTATGGTTGCAGGGTTTACTTGGAGAGTGTGGCTTCAAAACAGAGTACTCAACTACCATCTACTGTGATAACCAGAGTACCATTCGAATCTGCAAAGATCCAGTTCAGAAGCAGAGAACCAGACACATTGAGATCCATATGCACTACATCAGAGAACTTGTGCATGATGGCACCATTCACCTATTCTTCTTTTCATCTTCAGAACAAGTAGCTGATATCTTCACCAAAGAATTTTGTGAGAAGACATTCAGCAATCTCAAATCACTGCTGTGGATTGCTAATCATGCTGTGAAAGCATGAGTGAAGACAAGATTCTAAAATTTTGTTTTACAGTCCATGTTTAAGGGAGGATTTTCCCAAGTTGGTTTTGCCTCTTTCCTTGTTTAAATGGACATGCAGTATGTAAAGGGTGACTAAGCCTTGTTGCTAGGCCCTATAATTTTCTGATATATTACTCATAAGTTAGGCTTAAGGGGGGGTGTTAGAATAATCAACCCATAGTTTACCCATTTAGACATTAATTTAATTATTTCTGTCTTATTAGCCTAGTTCATGTGTCCCACCTTGTGCAAGTTGTATTTTACCTATTCATAGTGGTCAAAATTGCCTCATTTGACTCATGTAGCACATGGGAAAGCCCAAGGAATCAAATCTGCTTTATTCCTAGCCTCCTAGGTGCCCTTCTGTTTTTTCTGCTTTATTCCCTGCTTTTTCAGTGTTTTAAGGAAAATAGAAAAGCTAGACTAGGTGAGGTGAACTAGTTTTTTGTCCTCTTCATCCTCCACTCTTTTCTCCATGAAAAAGAATGTATGAGCTTCCATTCCACCACTCTTTAGCTTGCCTAAGCCATTTTTCTAATTCGTGAGCTCCATGACAGATTTGGGATCAGCTTTTTACACTTATGGGGGATTTGCTTATTTTTAGTAAGCCTGCTTTATGCTAGATTCGAATTGATCCTCATGCATTCAAATCCCTGATGTATGTTATTTATTCAGCAACCTATGTTATTATAGGGTTGGATATTTTACACTAATTTAATACAGTTTAGTGTTCGGCTCCAATTTCAGTCTCTTTTGTGAGTGATTTTGCATGATCAATTGTTAATTGTTGTGAGTAAAATTAATCTATCACCTGGTTCAATTTCCACAAATTCCAATCAGAATGGGCCTCAAAATCTCCTTTTATTGAACCAATAACTCCAATAAATGAGAAGGAAGCGTCACGTGAAGTTAAATGCATTGTATGTAGTTGGAAACTGGGCAAGGTAGTAAATTTTCAGATCAAGTTAGATACAACAGAGAAGTATGTGGGAAATATTTATGTCAAGGAAATTTAAAATGGTGAGGAGAATTCTATTCCCAAATGGAAATATTATGAGGAATGTCGACATGTCAAATATCAATAATAATATAATAAATAAGTAATAAGTAAGTGTAAACTTGAGACAACTAGAGGGACTATCACATCTCTATTTGGAAAAACAATGGAAAGAAATTTACTATCCAAGACGATGCAATTAAGCATTGCATTTACCAAATTATAAGAACTATGTTTCTTTTCTTGAAGTATCAAATTTTCCATCTTCTCATCGGTTTATAACGCGTGGTTGGGAATGGGCAAGATATCTAGATCAAGTAGAAAAGGATGATTTGAAAGAGAAGATTGAAAATTCCAGGTTTGTTTCACTATATTTGGATGAAGTTATAGTTGTTGATAATAATTCATGGATCTACATGAGTATTTATATGGTTAATTATCATACTAGGCATTCATATCTACTTGCGATTCAAAAAATGAAGAAGAGTTCTACAGCTGGAAATATTTATGAACTTGTTATTAAGACTTTGAAGGAAATTGGTGGTATGGATGATTTAATGATCACAAAAAGTTTGGTATGTGTTGGAGCAGATGGAGAATCAACCATGCAAGGACAAAGGAACGACCTTTGTTTCAAACTACAAATATTAGCTTCACCGTTTATGATCAATATTCATTGTATGGCTCATAGGATGAATCTTTCATTTAAAATAGTAAGCAAGTTCCCACTGGTTTCAAAAGTTGAAGAACATGTACGTGAGAATCATGCATACTTTTACCATAGTCCTAAGCGATTCACAGAGTTTCAACAATTTTTGGATGGTGTTACAGATGGAAAAAAAACTATTAAAATATGTTGATACAAGATGGATTTCATTTAATGGACCAGGTCAAAGACTATTTAGTGAGTACCAATCATTGGTAGGGGTGATGTATGAACATCACCTAAATGTAGACAAAAATCAAGATCTTGTCTTTTGACTAACTAATATAGAGGCATTACTAGCTATGCCTGGAATTCTTCATTTGCTTCATGAAATGAATGTCCTTGTGAAAATGGCTCAGAGTCGTATAATGTATATTGCAGAGTATGCAAATGCAAGGAAATCAGCATGCATTTCATTGGATAATTTGTATACGATGATAGAGTCTTTTACATGTCCAACGTTTAACAGTTGGACTACTCTCATTGATATAGAAAATGTTGAAAATTATTTGAAGTTTGATGAAAAAGGGAGACTATGTATGGCAGTGCATGGGTATATGGTTCCCTTTCATTATGTTAGTAAGATGGGACAAACCACCAAAGAGTTTTGAGTATTAATAGACAAATTCAATGATATTGTAATTTCAGTGAGATGCAACTTGATAAAAATTGCACAATCACTATCATCAAAGATAAGAGAACAATTTCCTCGAGATCAATTATTAGAGGCCATGTCTATGGTATACCCTCAATATTGCAACAATGAAAAATATATATACACTTTGAAAGCTGACTTTTTATCAAAAATTAATATTTGAGTCCACCACTTTGGTAGGAATGTCAAGTTATAAGGAGAAGAGATTGGAGGTATATTAGATTCATCAAAATTATATCAATGAGCATCTTGCGTTTCTCAAACAATTTCAAATCAATATCATGTTTTGGTGAAACCTATTTAATATTGTGCAATAATCAAATTATGGACTATTTTACATGAAAGTCAATATTTACAAGAAAACATGTCATATTATTTCAAATTGGTCTATTTATGTCAAACCATGATTTCCGGATCATTGGAGGACGAGAGAATGTTTAGTGCACTATCATTATTGAAGTCAAAGTTGAGGAACAAGCTCAATATTACTATGGATACCTGTTTAATATTATATGTAACAAAGTATGACATTACCCATTTTCCCATCAATAGAGCTCTAGCACTTTGGTGATCATATTGTGAGAGAAGAGGAGAATACAATATATAAAAAAATTCCAATGAGCTTCATACAGAACATAATGTTTTGGAGGCTCATACTGATATTTCGTCGACATAAGTTCATGTTCAAAATGAAGAAAGTGAGGGTCTGCATGGGAATTGGGAATTTGGTATCCCACAATATATTATCTAAATTAATATACATTGGTAGTATATAAATAATGAATGCAATTTAATAGATCATGTGATTCTTGTTAGTTTAACTTTGATGTTCCTCTACTTTTGGAGTAGGTTGGAAAAATGAAATTCTTGATGGGAGAAGGATTACCATATATAAAATTGAAGTTGCATTTCATGTAAAAATAGGTTCTATAGTCTATACTTTGTATTAAATATAACAATATTGGAGCTACATTTCCTTATACAAACTATTTGAAGATTGATGTTTTGATAGTTAACTAACACATTTTTTTTTCTTATATGTGACAGGAAGTGAAGTTGGGACCTGTCTATTTATAGGCAGTTTCTTAGTATTAAAGGTTAAAAGGGAAATTTAAAAATAATTCCAGTTAGCAAGAAATCATTAATAGCATTTTTTAATTTATGATACTTAAAAATCAAGAAAATGTTCATTTTTCATAATCACTAAATATAGTCAATATGTATATACCAAAGTTTAAGTGTTAAGAGATCTAGAGTTGAAAATTGTATTGGAGTGGTTAAAGTCATTCAACTTTGATCAGAAGATGAAAAATTTGAAACATGAATTTTAAATCCAAACATATCCATAAACAATCCAAAATTAATCCATGTTCATGATGATGAGTTCTCGTGATATAAAGGAATAAAACCTTATAGGTGGATTAGCATCAAAACTTGTTACTTATGTAAATTTAATTTAGTTTGTGCATGGGAAATACAACGTTAGGTACAAGGTGGAAAAATAACTACTAAATTTTTCCTTATAACCTTTGGATCAATCCCATAATGGAGCAATCATCCCTAGCTAAGACGAATTCATGAACACATGGAGGAACCAAAGCATAACTCCTTCGAGTAAGGATAAACTTTCCATAGCATGTGAAGGGGACACTTGTTCTACTAATAAATATAGTCCCTGGGTTGATTTTCCAAATCATAATTGTGAAACCTCACTTAGTTTTAGCAAATACCCATATCATGTTTGGGCCCTTCGAAGAATCTAAAGCTATTGATGTGACAGGGAAAATCCCAGGGAGGAAGCTTTCATGGAAAAACAAATTATATGCCTAAACAAACCAATGATGAATGGTATCCAATATATTTACATGCAAGAGGAGGATATGGGTTATCAGCAAAGGAAACACTCTCTCCAAGCAAGTGTATCACCATAATAGGAAGAATGATGGGAAGAGGTTTCATGAGGTTCAAGAAATGAGGTAAAACTAACCTATGAAACCTTCAAACTTGGGAGGCATCAGAACTCTCATGTGTCCACCCAAAGGTGATCCTCTACAACCATCCATGGCTACATAGAAAAGAAAAGAAAACTCTTGACTCAATGACCCTGCTATGAAGATGCACTTTGAATTTTTAGTAAGTTCATTGATTTCTATCCCTTGCATAATTTTTTTGTATTCAAGGTAGATATTTGCATGATGAATACCTAGGAGTAAAGGGAAGTTTTCTTTAATAAAGAAACAATTATGGAACAAATCAAAGTAAAATCATACCCTAGTCTCTACTCCTAATCATCCATGTCTAATTCTATGTAGAAGACGAGCCTCATGTTAAATTATATAAGAAAGAATAAAAAATCATATTAATCCTGTGATGATGAATAATAATAATAAAATCTCTCATGTACTCTAAAATGGAACTTATAGGAAGGTTTCATGGGAGAAATTAGAAAGAAAAAAACACTAGCAAATAATGGATAGAAATGAAGTTAAAAAAAGAAACTAGGAGATAACCCGACTTTCTTCCTAAGTGAAAAAGGTTTCATAACATTTCTCTTTCAAAGAAATATAGACAAGGATACAATAATTGATGGCATGTATCTCTCTCAGATAATGATTCCTTATCCCTAAGTCACTACACACCAACTTTTATCCCCTAAGAGAGAAGACAAACAAAGCTCCAATCTAGGTAAGATACTCATATTGGCCCTAGAACTTTGGCATGAGGCCCTTATTCACAATGATGTCAAATGTTTAGGAAATATTAAGACTCCACTCTAACAACCCAACCTGATGGAAACCACCAAACTTACCAAAATACTTATAGAAATTGATCTTGGGAATTTGATGCAAACTCCCTCCATTTATGGAAGTAGTAGTTTACAAGGCTTTAATGGAAATAACCCTTCCATATTAGGGAAATTCCATATCAACATCGTTGAAACAAACTCTACACAAAAGGAACATGGGAAGGAAGAATGCCCTATTAACAAAGTTATTAAATATTATAGGAAACTCACTTATGAACAATGGGAAAAGGAGAAAATTGACAGAGCAAACAAAAGTTGGAAGGAAAAATTGGTGAGCTTATTGACCCAAAAGTAAAAAGGGATGGATAAGGGGAGGGAAAAAGTAGATGACTCAAATGATGCCATAAAGGAATTCCAAGACCTTGAATCCTCCAAGAGATATATCAATGAAGATCATAGTAATAATAATAATAATAATAATAATATATTTTTAAGGTCACCACTAAGAGAGACACCAATTTGGTGTCTGAGACCCCCTTGTTTGTAGGACAAGGGACGCCCCTCTACGCAGTGATTTAACTACTAAAGTATACATAGGTGTACATACAGTACCCCCCTCTGGATTTGAAGATGTGACCTCCTAAGAGGAAACACATGATATTACCTCCACACGAGGAATTTACCTAAAGTAAGCAACATCAAAGAATATCAATGACTATAGGATCCCCCTCCAAAGAAAACTTAGACCAATACCATACACAAACTAGGAGACATTGCATCTCACTAAATATTCTAAAAACGAAGAATCCAAAAGACATATATGAAAATAGGATGATCCATGTAAAGAAGATACCAACTTATACCTTGTAAAAAATGGGATGGATACTCAATTACAAACTCAAAATGGGGTGCATTGTCAAATGATATTGAAATGAGACATCCAAAATATGTACAAGGAATAAAACCAAACATACAACTAGAAAAACACAATGAGGAGATAATTGTAGGAACACAATAATCTATTAACGATGCCCTTAGGTAGTGATGACCTATAAAAATAGGAAACGATCATAGTGTTATCCATCAACATAAGAGGTTTGGAGGAAACATCAAATAATAATTCCAACAAGAGGCTTGTACTTTTATTAGTTTATTCAAAGAACCACAGAAGAAGACTTCCAAGACGAGGCTTGTAAAAAATGTTTGAAGACATATTCAAACACTTTTTACAAGTTGGAAGTCCATTGCACATAATGCAAGGAGAAGGGTAGGGGATTTAGTATTAGGATGTGTTATCACTCCAGGGAACTCCTCTAGGTTGCAGCTCGAGGATGCCTGGTAACTTAAATGTTTTTATGGTTTTTTCCAAATGGATCAAGTCAGATGACCTAAACGACCTCACACGCTCAAGACATGCATAAAACTCAATCAAAAGATAAGGCTTCTAACTACTAATGTTCAAAGGCTTGATAATAGAGTGAACAGATGGAGAACTTACTATGTTGGAATATTCATACATAAAGCAATTACATATAAATGGCTAATCATAACAAGGAAAAGTACTTGCAATTCAACTCATCAACATACAAATGGGATGACAGCTATTAGATATTATAAAATATGAATAAACCGCAATCAAACATTCAAGCACAAGCACAGAATAGAAAAGATATGGAAGCTGAACATATCATAGCAAAAGAACTTATATTAGGTCATTAATAACATGAGAAGCTTGGTAATGATAATGGTCTATAGGTCCCCGAAGTCGAACCCTTGCTTCAAAATAAGTCTTAGGATTTATAGCCTTTACAAAAATATTCAGATCCTAAAAAGTTGGATCTGATTTACTAAAAATAGCTAAAATAAATGTTTTTTTGCAAAATTAGGTCA